>CM076569.1:879637518-880152467 GCA_034641835.2 Pinus albicaulis | reverse complement strand
GAGCAGAGAACTCCAAAAAATTCTTCGAGATGCAGAAGGATTTGTTGGAACACCTAGAGAAGGGAAGAGGATAAGGAAACAACCTGACAGATATCAGGCACTGGTAGCTCAAGTTGGAGAGCCCTCTACCTTTCGGGAAGCAGCTCAGCATCAGGCATGGGTAGATGCCATGGTGGAGGAGTATAGCTCCATCATGACAAATGATGTCTGGGAAGTAGTCCCTAGACCACAGGACAGATCTGTTGTAGGATCCAGGTGGATCTACAAGATCAAATATGCTGCAGACGGTAGCATAGAGAAACTCAAAGCAAGATTTGTAGCAAAGGGGTATGCCCAGAAAGAAGGCATTGACTATGAAGAAACCTTTGCTCCTATAGCACGGCACACTTCTATCAGATCCATCATCTCTTTGGCAGCGCAGATGGGATGGGAGATTCACCAGATGGATGTCAAGACTGCGTTTTTAAACGGTGTGATAGAGGAGGAAGTGTACATAGAGCAGCCAGAGGGCTTCGAGACACATGAGCAAAAGACTCATGTTTGCAGACTTAAGAAAGCCTTGTATGGCTTGAAACAAGCCCCCAGGGCATGGTATGGTCGGATTGATGGCTACTTATAGAAGATGGGATTCGTCAAGAGTGACGCAGATCCCAACTTATACTACTTGAAAGTTGAGAGTAGAAGATGAGCCACTTATTCTTGTTTTGTATGGGAATGACTTGTTTTTGACTGGGTCATCCAAGCTCATCATGGACTGCAAGGAGAATCTGGCAACTGAATTTGACATGAAGGACTTGGGATGGATGCACTATTTTCTTAGGTTAGAAGTTTGGCAGCATGAAGGGGAAATCTTCCTAGTGGCAAGGAAGATACATGACAGAGATTCTGAAAAGATTCCAGATGGAAGACTGTAGACCCATGGCCACGCCAATGATCACTAACTGGAAGAAGATAGACACATCAGAGGATGATGAGGTTGATCCCTCCTTGTACAGACAACTCATCAAGTCATTGATGTATCTGGTCAATACAAGACTAGACATCTACTATGCAGTGAATACCCTCAGTGAGTTCATGGTGGAACCAAGGAGGGCTCACTGGGCAGTAGCTAAACATATTCTCAGATACTTGAGAAGGACAGTCGAGTATGGGCTAAAGTACACGAAAGAAAATGAAATTTAGTTAAGTGGGTTCACTGATGCAGACTGGGTTGGAAGCACAGTAGATCGGAAAAGTACCAGCGGGTATTGTTTCAATCTCGGATTAGGAATGACCTCCTGGTGTAGTAGGAAACAAAAGTCCGTAGCAATGAGCTTAGCTGAGGTAGAGTACATGGCAGCAAGCACGACTTCGTGTGAAGCCATATGGCTCCGCAAATTAATTTTGAACCTACTTAAGAAACAAATAGAGCCGACCAAGATCATGTGTGATAATCAGAGTTGCATCAAACTCTCTGAGAATCCTGTGTTTCATGACCGGTCAAAGCACATTGACATTCGGTGTCACTTTATCCAAGACTATGTTCAAAAGGGAGCAGTACAGTTACGATACGCTCCTACAGGTGAACAAGTAGCAGACATTCTCACAATGGCTCTGAATAAGGTTAAGTTCACTTACTTTAGAGAGAAGATGGGAATGATCGAAGACCCCTTCCACTAGAGGAAAGGGTGGTCTTCCGAAGAAGAGGGAGCTGTAGTACAGTGGTTGCAATGGCAGTGGCAGAGTCATGGGCAGCAGTACAGAATCGCAGCAGCAGTGCAGAGTTGAGTGGCAGGAGGCCAAGCTTCAACAACACAAAACCAGTGCCCAAAATCATGTAATGCATGAGTGTGATGTATTGCTAGAGCACATCCTTGATGCTAAGAGGGAGTGTTGAGATTTTGTGTCTTTGGGGTAGCATCAGTTGTGCTCTAGCTCCCAAACTTTGTGGAGGGACTAGAGTACACTGGATCTACAAGACCCAAAAATGGATTTGGGAAATTTCATTTGGTTTAAGAGATATTAAATTAATTAATTAATTATTTTAATGTATTTCCTAAGTTAAAACTTAGGAAAATAAAATAATTAAAGTGAATTTAATTAAACATGTGATGAAATTATCTTAAGTCACACGGATCAAGCTTTATTTTAATCTTAGCCATTGATTAAAGATTTAATCTTGGCCGTTGATTTGTCAACGAGAAAAGTATAAAGGAAAGGCTTGGAGTCATTTGTAAAACACACATGGAAGCAGAGCACTGAAACTAAGCTGAGATTCTAGGGCAGGGTTGCTAAGAATTCTCAGAAGTGTTTCAGCTGCAGAGAGGGGAATTTAGACCAAAGGGATGATCTGATCTCGGGGTCTAGAATACACAAAATCTCAACATAGTCATCTTGAAGAGCAACTTGACTTGACATTTTTTAAGCTTCTTTTGACGGCAGTCCTAATAGGAAGATCATGACAACAATCGAAGTGACATTTCTTTGTGTGATCAAGTTTTTGAGATCTTGAAGAAAGCTTTGTGGTAGCTTCCAAGTAATCATGGAAGACAAAGGTACGCAGTCCTTAAGGTATGTATAATTGTTTTATGCTTAAGTTGAATAAATAGTTGCATAATGTAATACAATTAGTCATCTTGAAGAGCAACTTGACTTGACATTTTTTAAGCTTCTTTTGAAGGCAGTCCTAATAGAAAGATCATGACAATAGTGGAAGTGACAATGCTTTGTGAGATCAAGTTTTTGAGATCTTGAAGAAGGCTTTGTGGTAGCTTCCAAGTAATCATGGAAGATAAAGGTATGCAATCCTTAAGGTATGTAGAATTGTTTTATGGTTAAGTTGAATAAAGGGTCTGCATAATGTAATACATTAGGGTTTTAGGGTTTGTAGATTTCACCTTGAAGATTCATGGAATTTAGTGAAAAAACCTAGTTAACTTGTTCCCTCATTGAAGCCCTAGCTCTTGAGATCTAGGGTTTGCAAGAAGAATCTTGTATATGGTAAACCCAAGCGAGTGTGGAATTGGATGTAATCTAGGATATGACATCAAAACCCTAGGGTTGATGTTTCCAAGGGAAATATCAAGGAATTTAGGGTTTGTTTCTAAGAACCCTAGGAGTATACTATTAGTTTTGTAGCATCGGATCTATTTATTTCAGAATTTATTGAAGCATCTGTAAATAACTTATTTCATAAGTAGGAAAATAAACCAAGTATTGCAAAAATATTTTCCTCTTGAAAATTTCACACCAATGACTAATAACCCGAAGGATGGAGATGATATCAAAGGGAATGACGTGATATGGAAAATGTTAAGTATGGTAAAGGAGAATGGACACACTATTTCAATCCAAATTTTCCAAGTAGTGCCCCTCCTATAACCCCAAGGCCTTATGGGAGGTTCCACTAGACTAGGGCCAAAGATTAACCCCCCTGGTAAGATGAGAGAACAAGTTTATAGTCAAATCATTCAATCCTCTAGATCACCCCTTTATCCATACTAAATGCCCAAAACTTTATATAAAAGCACTCGATTGCAAAATGATCAAAGTACTTGTTGAGTGGTAGCCCACCTTCGTCCAAAAGGAATGCCAGATGGTGAGAGGTGTATGACTAGTGCAAATGGCAAAGGGGACTGGTTTATCATCACCAATGAGCATGTGTTTAGGGCTGCTGGCTGGCCGACTGTCCAAGACGGGAGAAAAAGTTTTCTCCTGTAGGGTTACCCATTTTGGTGAGTAACAGGTATGAGGGTTGAGCATTCCTGTGATAGAATTATGGGGCGTGAAGAGATTTGTAAGACAAAGATTTCATGTCTGACTAAGAATCATCAATTTAATAAAATTCCACCATGACCTCATGCGAGCACTAACAATGGAATCCACCAGCCTCAAAATTCACAGCTTTAACTCAACTAAATGCCATTATTGAAGGCAGTTATGCTAGGTTTATTATTATTATCATCAAAATCATTATTAAGAGGAAAGGCTTGTCTACATTATGATTGCTTTGGGAGTCTCTGCTAGATATATCACACCTGACCCCAAAGAACCTAATAATTATTGCCGTCTAAAAGATTTTGCAAATAGTAGTAGAATAGCCTGGAGCAAAACTTCAGAAAAGATTAATTAATAATTGGTTCTCTTGGTCATTCAGATGCGAAGTAATCAGTTTCCCATATGCTTTAGCAAATAAATAAGATGTTATACTCACCATAGAAGATACCAATAAATCAGCATCAGCAACATCTCGAATATAATGGACACCTGGCAAACTTCCTCCAATGGTGTCCGGCAACCTAGAACCATAATATACACAAAAACATTTTAGTTTGCTGATGCCATATTTTTTGTGAAAATGATAATGCTTCACAAATTAGATAACTACGCCTTTGAATTTTTTCTTATATCTTGTCAACCCTACAGTAAATGCAATTCAAAGAAAGTGAAAAAAATATTGTTTGACTGTCAAACAAACTTGATTTTTAAATAGTATCGCAGTTGCATTATCTAGTAAGCTCTGCCATCAATAAAATTCACATAAGCATGGAGAATTTCCCAGAGAAGAATATAATATTATAATGTACATTGTATACATATTTGAATTATTTAATCTATAGTTGTTCACCTTGAAGCACTGCAGCCAGTAGCAATAATAAGAGAACCATATTTCAGACGGCTGCCTGAGGCCGTTGCAAGTGTTTGTGTTGAGATATCCAGACCTGTGACTGTTGTACCATAGATAACCTTCCAATGATAAATTCACTTGTTGTCAGATCTTCTTCCAGGGAAAATAGTTGGGGAATGTTGGACTAACAAATAAGTTCTCTAGCATAAATATAATACAAGAAACTCAAGCATGATCTAGAAGAATAAATACTACAAATGGCAATGCAAAGGACTTACCTCAATCCCTTTGTCCTTGTACCATTCAGGTGTTTGTCTCTCTCCCCCAGAGCCCACGCAAGTATGAAAACCCTGATAGAGAGAGATTTGCTTAGACAATCTGCCCGAGGAAATAAAAGTGGCCGCAAATCATTGAAGTCTACCATCCTTGTATGCCTTTTAAAGAAATTTCTACATTCAATCAGTATGCCGTTAAAAAGAGTCTTACTGGCAATCTTGCAGGCTTTTTATCCAGTGGAAAGAGATATGCTTTTGTCAAAGCTGGCCGTTCATATGGAGCAACACTCTGCACAAAAAAGTTAGACAAATGCCATATGCTGATATATTCAGTGTTTTATTTCAAAACTAATCAGCATTCAGAAAGCATACAATGGAGAATTTTTTTAAATACAAGTTTTCAAAGTGCATGCTTGCAGAGTTAGAAACTAAAAAGCTGGATCAGATGAGATTCCACATCCATAGAAATGTAAGCATCAACTTTCAGCATAGACATATCCAGTTCGCATAGCTTTCTAAAACAAAGTCACAAACTTATGTTGTCCACTTGATAACAGCCAACATTAAAGAATTAACTTTTGTAGAATGCATTCTTACTAAAGCTTTCATAATTGCAAGTTTATTATTCCCATGTAAGCCATGAGACACATCAAGGTTCAGTGTTCTACGCAGTAGTCACATAACAATAATCACCAAACCGTCAACGACCGCAACCAGGCTAAGGTGAATTTTTTTCTCTGAAAATCTGTGTTCCATTATTCTATATTATACAAGACAAAAAATGGTACAAAATCAAGGACAATACAAAGCTTTACTCCCCTCCCAACAGAGGGGAGGAGAGCAAGCATCTCTGAACCAATCCCTAGATTAACAAATATAATATATATTTTTAAGATGGAGCTTAGCCCCTACCTAGGTTTAAGTATTGAGGGGTTTCCGCAATGCATTATATTAGATATCATTTTTTGGGATTCAACTGCATTAAGAAAGTCATTCAACTATGACCATTTCCATGAGAGATAGTCGTAACTGACTAATTTCTCATGATTTTTGAATAGTCTACTTAGCACTCATTGCATCGGGTGATGCTCACAGGGGTGAAGAAGTGGGATTGAAACTAGTGAAATGAATCACATAGTGTCAATCATCACTTCTGGGACTTTCAACCGGTAACCAGGACTTCCCGGTAACCTAGGTTGTCAAGTTTAATATATTTTTTAGGATGGAGATTATAGCCCATACCTAGGTTCTCAAGTCATCGTGAATGAATGAAAAAAAAATGAAAGATAAGTCCAACAAATCTTAGGGAAACTTGAGGACACCACCCGCTGTCACCTTGGTGACCATCCTCCTTGTTACCCCTCAATTTCAATCAGGATGGCCACTTTTTTTTGCCAGACTGTCCCAGCATTTAATTTAATCTTGTGCAGGATTTGAGATTATGTCTGAACCCAATGTTCCATCATCACTTGTGCCTTCACAAGGAATGTTGTTATGTATCATGATGAGCCAGAAGTTGTGACCATCTATCTTATGTATTTTCACTATACCATGCTTAGTGACATATATAAAGTGTCGTTTTTACGTAGGTGGCTTCTCTAGACCCTTGTGGTTTGTCGTGGCTTGTCCTCATCGTCTGCATTTCAAGGCTAGTGCTTCCCTTATGGCTCATTCTAAATATCTCTTAGAGATCATTTCGGGCCAAGATGGGTGTGCAAGGGTCTTGGAATCGATCTTTTAGAACATATGACTTAGAGTACCCCTAAGTTGCTTCACTTTACCTCTTTGTAGATATTGTGCTATTGTATTGTAAAAGGTTGCCATACCTAGAAGCACACTTTCCCTTTATCCTAACCAGGGATCTATGTATGTATGTTACACTTTGGCCTAGATGATTGTCCGCCTATCACTTTTGGGTTATAGGACATGTATTTGGCACTTGAAATCATGTAAAACACCTCCATGAGGGGCCTCTACATACTTTTATGCACTTGGATCTTGAACATCCCATTCCTTCAACACCTTGAACTTTGTAAGACAGGTTTTTATCTATGATACCTTGTTGGAAGATGCCACGTCAACTCCTATGGAGCACCCCACCACTTGACACATGTTTGGAATAAATTGTCATCACCTTTGAAGAGTTGTCCACCTTGCTGAGATTGATGGAGCATCTCCTTTGATCATGGGAATAGTTTTGGACCTTCCTTGCCTTGGAGGTAGCCGTTAGCAGGAAGGAAGGTATTGATTATGCTTTGGAAGACTCACCCATGAGGCCTTTGGATCATTTTAGGAGATTCGTCCATATTTTTTAGTCCCAATGTGCCACACGTGTGACCTATAGGGCCTTATATGTAATGTCCCCATTTTCATTTTCCTCTATATTATAGCCAAGATGGATTTCCAAGGTACGTGATGGCTAGGTCACAGGAGCAGGACTACGTCATCAAAGATCTCGAAGGGATTTTAAGGAGTTTTATGGGGTCCGACAGTGTTCACTTGGCATATTCCACCATCATGGTCAATTTTGCGCAACTTGCTTTTGGTTCTATTGCATTCCAATAATTCTCGTAAAACGGGGTTATTATTGAGCCTAACTTAATTAATTACGCTTAAGGTGGCATTCTAGGAGGAATATTTGATAGAACACCATAGTGTAATAGCTTGTTGGAACCGAAACGAGAAGATTTACAAGATGGGATGATGAGAAGTGACTTCTAGCGGCCAGAGAAAGTGTGGTGGGAAATTTACCATTTTCTCGGATTAAAAAGTGACTTTAATTAGTCACTTAATTAAATAAAAGAAGGGGAAAATGATTGAAGGAAAAAGGTCAAAAGTGACTTAAGTAAAATAAAATAATATTAAAAGTCACTTCAATGAAGTCAAGGGGGAGCTTCTAGAATAATACTAAAATAATCAAAATTAAATACTTCTAGAAGATTGGAGATATATCTATCGAGCCTTTAAAAGGAGAAGGATGAGATCATTTGGGACATCTTGGATTGTTTGTATTTTCTGATTGGTGAGGTTTGGAGAACTAGATTCCCAACTTTTATAAGCCTTAGGACGAAAACCCTTGGGTTTCGAATACCCAACACTCTTTGAAGAGATTTCATCCAGAAATCTCATGGAGCTTCAGAGCTATCAGCAAATTGGAGTGGCGAGCACACAAATCTCCAATTTAGGCGTTATTTCTAGTAGCAGTTTTGGAAGCGAGGACCAGCATTGCAGCATTAGTTCTTGGAGGTCGTAGTGTTTATTATGGAGGAGATCTTTATCCATTATCAGCCATCTCCGATATTTGTCGTTGTTTCTCAAGTTTTGATCTAGATTTGGCATGTCATATCTTATTCCAGTAAATAAAATGAGGTTGATTTTTTTTATCAATATTGTCTATGTATTTCTTGATGAGTTGTTGCAAAGTGCCATGATGTAAATTTTGTGGCAAATTATTTGTGAAATTTTTTGAAGATTGCTAAAGAAGAAAAATATATCAAAATTTTAGAAAATAAATAAATTAGGATATTACATTATATGCTCATATTTTTGCTCATTTGAGGGTTCAATATTGCTTTGAGGAGTTTTTTGAGCTTATCTCCTTGCTTCGAGAAGGAACATTGGAGTTTTTTTACCTATCTTTGTAATATCCCCAAAGGGAAATAACCAGTAATACACAGAAATATGCCAGACAGATATACAAAATACAATGCTGGAACCAGATCATGGAACAAGTACACATAGAATGCCAGAAAACTAAGCCATTTTATTAATCTGAGAATACATATAGAGGTACAAGATAATCAGGGATGAGTGCACATCCTTACTGGCGAAGTGGAGACCCTCTCAGAACAAATAATGCATTTTAAACAAGGACATTGCGTCTGAGTTTGAGTGAAAGATACCTTTTATGAAGAGGTACAACTTCTTTGGAATACAATGGAGCTATGGTGGCTATGGTATGAAGACTAGCAGATGGCTGATCTCAATCCTCCAAACCCTCACCAATGAAAACCCTGTCTCTGCTAGTGACAACGCAGAAGACAGATGAAATGCTGGCCACAAAACTTCCAGATGAAATGATCGGCTCCTCAAGGCTGGAAACACTGAAAAACGTTGTCAAGCCCCACTCACATGACCCTGCTCCTCAGATCAGCGTCCTCCCTGACTGAATCTGCGTCCTCTATGCTCAGATCTGCTGGATGCGGGTCCTCCTATCCGGACTCTCGTCTGCCTGTCCCGGATACGCGTCCTCGAGCTGAATCGCGCATATCTTCGGATCTGGGTGCCGGATGCACTTGTCTGTATCTCCTCGGATACGCATCCTCCAAGGGCACAGATCGTCCGTCTCCGGTCTGCACCTTCCGAGGCTGAGTACGCACGATATCTCCTGAGATCTGCCGTCCTCCCGTGGATCATACTGGTCTCCGGATACTGGCTCCCCCAAGGCCCGAGATGCAACATCTGCCTTCGGATGCAAATGTCTGCCTGCTTGGACGGTGGATCCATTCTCCTCCTTCGGATACCGTGCCTCTACTGGATGCTGCGTCTTCCCCCTCTCTGAGATCGGCGTCCTACCTCTGAATCTGCCCGCGATCACGAGGGGCTTCCTCCTCTCCAAATCTCCATCAGAAAACTGCTACTAATTCCACTGAAACTGAAGGATGTTACTCAGAAAATAACCTTACTAGGGCAGGCACTCGAAGTCCCCCGTAGCTAAGGGTGATACCAGAAAATAACCTTACCAGGGCAGGCACTCGAAGTCCCCCGAGGCTAAGGGTGAGATCTCCGAACGGAGACACTCGGTTGCACTAACCAGTGCTGCAGACCGACTAAACAACCGGCGTGCTGAAGCAGACAGAAGTCTAGCTCTCAATATCAATATCAAATCATGCTGTCCAAATGAGGTGAACACAGCACTGTTCACTCCCTCCAAAACCTTGACTGCGTCCTTCACTCTCCTTGGCCTGCGTAGTTAACCTTGGGTCAGCCTGATGCCTCCCCTTCATACTCATGTGGACCCCCAAGGCCCCCTCTCTAAGTTATAACATCAATCAACTAGGAAAAACACTTTATTTATAAAGTGAGGTGACTAAAGTGAGGTAACCCCTCTTATTTCTCACTTTATTTATTATTTCTAGCTAAAGCGGCAAAATTAAACAAAAATGAAATATTCCAATTAGCAAAGCTAATTGGGAATATTACAGTCTCCTCCGGCAAAACGTTGCTTGTCCTCAAGCAACTGAAGTGATGGATGCTGTAAAGTCTGCTCGCTCTCCCAAGTGGCATCCTCATCCGGCAAAAATTGCTTGTTCTCAAGCAGTGCTTGAACAAGCCTACTCTCTAGCTGATGCTCCTCACCGATACTGCAAAATGTGCCTGGGTCCCACTGAAACCTCTCTATCTCTTGCATCACCCTGATACGAAGGGATATCTCAATGCCAGGATCCCAAACTGATTTCTCATGATACCAGCCAACCAACAATCCGCCCGGGTCCCATCGCCACCATGGCCAATAATAGCCCAAGTCCCATGGCTTGGACTGCTCCCTGCCTCTGGCTATCACTGAAGACCATGACCGCTGCTGCTCTGCATCTATGATTGTGTAAGCTGGCCCATCAACTGTGAACCAACTCGTCACCTCTCTCCAATCAAGGCATGGAGTCGAAAATATAATGAGGAATATCTCCCTCCTGTGGATCCTCCATCTCCGAGCAATCATCCAGACAAAATGAGCCACCTCCCAACAAGGCAACTCCTGAAAATCTCCTTCCACCTCAAGCTCTGGTAATGAAGGTGGGCTGAAAATATGAACTTGGCAAGCATCATAGCTTACCCCATGTTGTCCTTCTCTCCACTCATGACAAGTGTAGAGTCTATGCTGATCCTGGGCTGCAAAATCATTGCCCTCCAATGGCAAAGTGAAAAACAATCCACCATAGAAGGTTCCTCTATCCATGACGAACAAGCTGGCCCAAAACAAACCATCCATGAAGAATATGACATGGTCATCATGGATCACCCTAATGAGATGTTTGCTGAAGGTTCTACATGAGGATACATAATGCAAACAATCTCTCACAAGGATACAACGTAGTCTCATCCACTGCAACTTCAGAAAATTACATGGCAGGCAATGTACAAGATTCATCACATCTATTAATGGATAGTAAATGGCTGAATATGACAACAACATAAGGCCAAACACTTGCCCATAGCTGTACAATGGATGAATATCAATCTCATGGCCCACCTCAAAAGAGAACACATATGTAGTAGTGGTGGCCATGCCTCCTCCCATGCTCCTATTAGAACATGTAGTGCAGAAAATACTCAAAGGCACATTCAGCTCATGTGTCTCTCTCATAATCAAACCTCCCATACAAATCTGACCATATGCTGGAAGTAAGATGGCACATGGATCCATAAATGAGTCCTCCATAGTGTTTTGGCATGTTATGAAGAAGAATGAACCATGTGCTGCAAGAAGATAATCCTCCTCATGCTTGGAAACCCAAGTCAAGAAGAATATGCCATAGATGTCTCCATCATCATTACCTCCTCTTTGTGCAACAAATATGAAGTGATCCTGGGACCTATGGGTTATAGATCCACCATATCTCTGCTGCGCACACTTCATCCATAATGTTCTGCTCCAAGGTGACAATGCTGGGGGCTCATGCAAATAAGCTCCTGTCAATACAAGACTCTGTTCTTTGACATGCTCCTTGTCAAAGACTCCTCTAATACTGCTGCAACAAGTGTGGAATACTCCCCAAGATGGAAGTGCTTCCCCGTCATCATCAAAGATCAAGGAGATAGTGCCATCCCCTCTTCCTGCAACATCATGCAAAGTGTGAGGGCAAATCTGCCCTTGCTCTCCCCAGCGAAGCAACAAGAAATTGTGTTGCCTCCCCATACCTCCATCATGCAACTCATGTGACGAAGACACAATGAATGATATGAGTAACACATCAACACCATGCATCCCTACTCTATGCTGCTCAATGATGCAAGTATCCAGCCATCTTTCCTCCACCCTCCGACTCTTAGGAAGAGTGTTTGCCAAGAGATGGCCAAACTCTTTCAAGAGTAACCAGCGCAGCCAAGCCTCCTGCTACCTGGTAGCACAGATCTGCAAGTAGCCTCCTAGCTCCTTGCTCATCATTCCCATCCACTCAATCACGTGTGGATGCCTCCTTCTCCTCATCCGGTTACTCCTCCCATGAGGGCTACCATCCTCCCAAATCAAATTTCTGATTTTGCACTTCATGGGATTTTGAAGTATAAACTTCTCAAGGATCAATGAGACCCTATCAAGAATCAAATAGGTGGTAGGCAAAACCCTCCCATCATGATGTGTGTGGCTCAAGGAATGTCCAACACAAGCATGAGAGATGTTATCCATCCGAAGATGTCCCCCATCTTCTATCTGCTCTTGTGAGAAGGGAAGAAAGTCATCGCACCCCATGGTGTGTCGAAGTGCATCTCCAGTGAGATCTCTCCTTGAGACCTCCTCTTCATCCATAGTCTGCTCCATCGAGTACCAACTCAAAATCTCTCGCCATCCAACCTCAACACGTGGCTGTTGTACCCTGTGCAACTCTAATCGTCTCATCTCATTATCCAAGTCAATATATGAGACCTGACTAGGTGGCTCTGCCTCTCTCTCTCTAATGGGAAGAGATGACCCAACAATACTGCTAGTCCCATCCATGCATGCCTGAAGGGGAATGATCTGACGCTCCCTCGTGCCCTCTGGTTGTACCATCAGGGAATCCAGCTGTTCCCCAATGCGGACCAACTTGGCCGCCGACTTGGCACAAGTCCCTCTCATACCCTCCAGCTCCTGGTCCTGCAACAAAATGGTCTCCTGTACTGACGCGGCCTTCTCCCTCAAAACTCGAAGGTCCGTCCGAAGCCGATGATACCGCTGTCTGCGACCATCATCTGATACCTCTGTATCTCCTAGTGCCTCATCGATAATGGATATATCTCCTGATACCTCGCCCATCTGCCGTGTGCTGCTACCACCCGAAGACTCGGACATGGCTTCAGTCATCACCTCAGTGGATGGCTCTACCGGGGTAGGCTCTACCTCCTCCACTACGATATCAACCGGCACGGTCAAGGAGGACTCTAATGATGGTGAGTCCTGTGTCACACTAGGTGCATCCTCGAACTCCCTGCAATCCGGTGTGTCCTCATCCTCCAAGTGCGAGGTAACCATTTTAATGGTTTTCCTCTCCGATACTCGGTCAAGCTGGAAAGAGGTATCCAACTTGTCCACCCAAGCTCTTTCTGAGCGCCTGGATGACCCGTCAAATGTCGGTAGATGGAATCTGTCCACTGTGCGCTGTAAGCCCCTATCATGTGAGGGCTTGTTCCCTCTGTGAAAGTCGTGAGGTCTACTATCACGCTGGAGCTGAACATAATCTCTACTAGCTGTGCGGTGGTAGTCTCCACCATGATGATGTCGGTGCCCCCGGAGTCTAATGCCATACTGGATCCGGATATATTTTCTGAACGAGAGAGCCTTCATGAACGCTGGTCCTAAAGCCTGGTACTCTGCAAGAATGTCAGCCATCCGACCCGGATCTATCTCTTGCTGCACTGCTGTCCCTGCGTCTTCATCCAGAAAAGTGGGCATGGTAGGACGTGTGGGTGTATGTGATGCCATATGCTGAGTGGCCTCATGCTCTGGCAAATGGCGGGATGTGCCTGATCCCTCACCAATCTGAAAACCCCTTGGGGTTTCCCGCTGCCTAACCGCTAGCGCAGCGAGTCTCTGACTGATCTCCATGGCCAAGAGCCTCTGTGACGTCTCCTGCATCCTCTGTGACGTCTCCTGCATGTGTTGGAGGAGCATTTCTCTAAATCTCCTCTCATCATCATCAACTGCCATCGGCTCTTTCTGCTATGTGTCTACAGGCTCCTCAGAAACTACACGGCTGCTGCAAATCCATACTACTGCCTAACTTCGACCTATGATTTACCCACTGAAAACTACTCAGAAGATTCCAAGAATTTGGGAAGGTAATCCTTGCCCAAAACCCAGAAAAACCCAGAAAACGTTTCTCCTCATTCCAAACTTCAAAATTTGACCCTTTATATTTTGGCCCTTTTTCCAACTGCGTTTCTGGTATTGCAACTGCTACTGCTCTGTAGGATCTCTTCCCCCATGTCATAGACCACAGGCTGAGCCAGAATTATGCTCTGATACCACTGTAATATCCCCAAAGGGAAATAACCAGTAATACACAGAAATATGCCAGACAGATATACAAAATACAATGCTGGAACTAGATCATGGAACAAGTACACATAGAATGCCAGAAAACTAAGCCATTTTATTAATCTGAGAATACATATAGAGGAGTACAAGATAATCAGGATGAGTGCACCTATCCTTGCCCTAGGCAAGTGGAGACCCTCTCAGAACAATTAATGGCTGCAAATAAGGACAGCGTCCTAGCTGGCTGAAGATCTGCTATGAAGAGCTGCTGCTGGAATGCAATGGAACTATGAACTGAAGACTAGAGGATGGCTGATCTCAATCCTCCAAACCCTCACCAATAAAAACGCTGTCTCTGCTAGTGACAGCGCAGAAGACAGATGAAATGCTGGCCACAAAACCTCCAGATGAAATGATCAGCTCCTCAAGGCTGGAAACACTGAAAAACGCTGCCAAACCCCACACACAAGATCCTGCTCTTCAGATCAGCGTCCTGCCTGCCTGGATCTGCGTCCTCTCTGCCCAGATCTGCTGGATCTGAGTCCTCCTGTTCAGATCTGCGTCCTATCACTCCAGATTTGCGTCCTCCAAGGCTAGATCTTCTGCTATATCTTCAGATCTAGGCTGGATCTGTCAATATCTCCTCAGATCTGTATCCTCCAAGGCTGGATCTGATGGTATCTCTCCAGATCTGCACCTTCCAAGGCTAGATCTGCCAATATCTCCTCAGATCTGCATCCTCCAAGACTGGATCTACCAATACCTCTTCAGATCTGCGTCCTCTCTGCCTTGGACAGCTGGATCAGCGTCCTCACTATCCAGATCTGCGTCCTCCTGCTGGATCTGCGTCCTTCCCTCTCTGGATCAGCGTCCTACCTCCTGGATCTGCGCAGTCACAAGAAGGGGCTTCCTCCTCTCCAAATCTCCACCAGAAAACTGCTGCTAATTACCCCTGAAACTGAAGGATGTTACTCAGAAAATAACCTTACTAGGGCAGGCACTCGAAGTCCCCCGAAGCTAAGGGTGATACCAGAAAATAACCTTACCAGGGCAGGCACTCGAAGTCCCCGAGGCTAAGGGTGAGATCTCCGAACGGAGACACTCGGTTGCACTAAACAGTGCTGCAGACCGACTAAACAACCGGCGTGCTGAAGCAGACAGAAGTCTAGCTCTCAATATCAATATCAAATCATACATGCCCAAATGAGGTGAGAACCCCACCTTTTATAGTGCTAAACTCCCTCCAAAACCTTGACTGCGTCCTTCACTCTCCTTAGCCTGCGCAGTTAACCTTGGGTCAGCCTGATGCCTCCCCTTCATACTCATGTGGACCCCCAAGGCCCCCTCTCTAAGTTATAACGTTAATCAACTAGGAAAAACACTTTATTTATAAAGTGAGGTGACTAAAGTGAGGTAACCCCTCTTATTTCTCACTTTATTTATTATTTCTAGCTAAAGCGGCAAAATTAAACAAAAATGAAATATTCCAATTAGCAAAGCTAATTGGGAATATTACAATCTTCTTCCTCATTTGGTGGAGATTTCATCTCTCCTAGGAAACTTTGTATATGTACCATAACCAACTCATTTATTATTGTATTATTTGACCTAGTCCTCATTAGTTAGGTGGAGAACAAGAGTTTTTTATGATCCCCTAGACTAGACCTAAGGATTTATCCTCAAAAAAATATTATTGTATTGAGAGGGTTGTTAATCCTCAAATGCTATATAAGAGGTTCCCCACATTGCTTAATTTGTTGTTGTTGGAATACTTAAGAAAATCATTGTTGAATATCAAGCACTGAGATAATTTGGTTTCTTCTTCAAGGTATTCCATCTTGGCTACAATATTTTGGTGCTTGAAGTTGGATGCTGGTGTGAAATCTTCTATATAGGAAATGATAGCAAATTTGATTCACTGAATGGTAAAGTCTACCATTTGGAGAGACTTAAGTGTGGTAAAACATATTCCTTTGTTGTTATCTTCATCATTGTGAATTGATAGTTGCTTTATATATCTTCTAAGAATTATAGCAAGCTAATTGATTTCAATTGCTAGGTTATAGTTGAATTTGATAGTTGAAGGTGGATCTTCTCAAACCCCTTCCTTGTGGGCGTTTACATTAATTTGCAATTAGATTAGAGTGAATTACAAGTTGAAGGTGAATTGCTTTGGACCTGTTACCCCTCATGTCAACAGGGGTACATAGAAATTTTTGCAATATTTCTCACCACCATTGTAAAACCAAGGTCACAAGTCAAAAGCAATGCGAAAACCATGTGAGGCCTTGTATTGGGTATCCTAAGCCTTGTGTCTTGTCATTGAGTCTGTATCTTGTTGTTTTGGTCAAACTGTGGCTGGTCCCTCGAAGTTCACTTTAGGGTCTTTTCGTCTTGTACAGGATTGGAAGGCCTTAGGTAAACTTTCTTGAGGAGTCGTGGTTTTACAAGAATTTGCATTTGTAGGGGTGATTACCGAAGTATGGACCAATATAACTCGCATCAAGGTGCACCTATGTCTTTCCACATGTAGGTGGCCTTGGCTTTGGGGTAGTATTCCTCAGAAAACTATCATGCATGGCAGTCTCATCTTGACAACTTTCATGTTTCTTGAGGTCGTTCATGATTCCCAATGTAAAGTGGTCCCTGTTACCCACCACCTGTGGTTACTATGCATTAGGAGAAAAAAAATTCTCCTAGATGGTCCTCAGTCGACAGCCAGCAGCCCTTTTAAGACCCCAGATAACTCGATGTGCCATTTTCTCCACCACCTGAGCCAACCATGTGGTCCCTTGCCCATCTGTTATGAATGTATGTTTGAAGGTGGGCCTTCCGACCCCAAAGGTATGACTTTTCATTTGTTTGGTACAGTAATTTTGTTTACTTTTCATGGGAACTTTTGGGCATGGATTGGTGGGGGGATTTGGCAGAAGTATTCTTGTCTCCATTGCCCGATTTCGTGGTTACCCTTGTATCATAGTCCTGTGGAATCTCCTTTATACTGGTCATTAGCTTTAGGGTTGGTGTTATCACCAAATTGAGTCCTGATGGGCTGCTTCAATGGTCAACTTGGAGTAACTATTTCAAACCACTTGCAACTGGAAATTAGCCCTTCCAGTCTGAGAAGGCTCTCTCAAAAGGATAAAGGATATTCAATGAATAAATTGAAAGAAGATGGCTAACTCTGAATCGGATTGAATGCGTTTTTGTGTAGGTGAAAGATGTAAAGAAATAACTACCATTAGGCTTATGGAGTCAATATAAAAACTCAATCACAAGTCAATTTATCTCATGGAAGCTGAGGCAATTGTATTCTTATCAAGCCACACATTAAGGACAAAACAGCAAGCTATATGTATACAGGAAGTTGGAGCATGTCACCATGAATTCCAAGTGATTATACATAAGAAAACTAATAAAACATGACATTTGCAGCAGACTAGGTGTATACAGGAAGTTGGAGCATGTAATCATGAATTCCAAGTGATTATACAACTAGAATACTGGAGACAAAGTAAAATACTCATAGAACAAACATACATAAGAATAAAGAGACAAATCTCAGGTCTGAAATAGGCTGCTGCAACTATATCTTACTGATATTAAAAAAATTACAACAGTGGTAGTGTCAAGTAATCATCTCCCAACCCTTTTTCATTCGAAGTTCTGCCTATTAATAGGCTTTTGCTTGTTACATTGGATCTGCCCAGCTGGCTAGATCATCGAACCATAATCTTGACACCTATCTTAACCATAAACTATATTCCTGGAACTTCAAAAGACACCTAATAACTCAAGACTTACAAACCTATTAGGACTCTATGTGTCATTTATTACATTCACTCCTTTGTAGAATAGGATAATTACATTGATAATTGACCAGTTTCTCGAATGGCACTCACCATCACCAAGACATGAATACACCCACTAGATTTAGGAACTAACACTCTTATTTTTAGGAAAAGATAAACATAACTTTGATCATTATCTTCATGTTGAGCTGGATACGTGACAGTTTGTCGAGTAATGGATCCCTGCTGGAGTGACCCACTGCCATCTTGAATATCTCCACGTGGTTGGCTGCTCTTTAAAAGACTTTTCAAACCTCCAAATATCACTAAAAACACTTCGCTGCCAAAACAGAGCATACTAGGTAGTTTCGTAGCGTAGTTTAGTAGCATTCTTGTTTCAGCCATATAAACTCCTTTTTTTATTCTTTTTTTTATTAGGATATGTTTGCTAGACAATATTAGCTAAATACAACACTTTCCCTCCTTTAATTTCCAGAAAAAATGAGTTTTTAAGTAAAAAAACATCCGATAGAAATTTCATAGCGAATTTCGGCCCTCAAGCCTGGAGTTCGCTACGAAACTGCCTGACTTTGCAGAAAATTCGAAATTATTTCTTTTTCTTCAAAATTTCGTCTGTAGGTCTACAAGATGATATTATGAGGCATGATAAGGCAAACTTGGTTCAAAATACCTCTTACCCTCCTCAAAAAACAGCGTTTCACCTTCAGCAAGTTCATCTACCAATGAAAATGGCTCTATTTTTCTGAAAAACTAGGGCTGAGAGATGAGTTCCTATCTCCCGATCCTTGATAGCTGTTGAAAAAAGGGAGGCGGTTTTTGTAAATAAGAATGTTCTGAAGAAAACCCTCTCTTGGTTTTTTGAAAACCATCTCCATCTGTCCAGAATCTACATTAGAAAAACATGTATAAAACAGGAAAATTTTCAATTCTGAAAATAGGTCCCAAAGACATCTTCGAATCTCCAAATTGGTAGCACCTGTGAGAAAAGTGAAAGAGGTTATTGTTCCTTGTTTTTTGCTTGACAATAACCTCTCTCAGTATTGCAAAATTCATCTTTGTTCACCCAGAATATTCTCTTGAAGTTGATTTCTCACACATTCCAGAAAACGCAGCAAATTCCCTTGTAGCTCAAACAGAAATTCAAGCAAACCTGAATTAGTGAATGCTTCAGCAAAGATAGGGTCCTCCATGAATAGCTTAAGGTCCATGGGCTCCTGTCTCAGCACAGAGCCTCCTTTGTATGCTTTCTTCTTCATGGCCATCTCCCTTTATAACCAAGTTGCCTTCTTAAAAATGTGACACCTGCAAAGAAACAAATTGGACCGCAAGCTGCTTGCCACAAAGCTAAACTCTTCTAAGGTGAAAAATGATTGATATATGCAAAGGCTGAAAGGTTAATGACAAAGAGTAACTTGGGTTATTTGTTTAAAAAGATGAAATTCGAATATGAGAGGGATAATGACAAATGGAGGGATGAAAGTGGAATGATGACAAGCACTTATGATTTCACATGTTGGATATTTGTCATAACTACTAAGTGATCTCACCTTTCCCCAAAACCAATAGAAAATGACAAGTCATCAATTTTCTTTTGGCAGATTTTCTACGGAAAGTTTAGGTAGTTTCATAGCAAAATCTGTTGTTCTGCCACTGTATTCGCTACGAAACTATGAAAAACTAGACAAGTGTCTCATTTCTTGATTTTAAGGCATGGGTGTGAAAACTAAATGATATAAAATGGATTTGACTGACATGACATGACTCGTAATGGTTTTTGACTTAGGATAAACATGCTTTTATAAATTCTTCATCAAATGCATGACCCAACATGACACAACATGAAACCTATGGTGACCTTATCAAAACAAATTTTGAGTGTGATAACAGTTGGCACTACACAGGAAACCCTGATTTTGGTTGGGTGGTCCCACTTCCTGACACCATATACATCACCCCCTTCCACTCATTTTAACCCATTCATCATTTTTCCCATCCAGGTTTGCATGTGTCCACTAGGTCTACATAGGGTTAGCCTCCCCTTCCCCTTGTCCACACCTTGGGTCGAGCCTGGAACGATGCCCCAGAGGTTGATGCAGCTAAAAAGAAAACAAAAAGAACAATTTGGCCACTCTCGATAGAAAATCTACCACAAAATGGAAAATATGGTCAAGACATACAAATTTAGCATGTGGGAAAAAGCCAAACATGACCTCTACCCCTTATCCATGGTCATCACCATGGTTCCTATGGGCCCTAGATGAGCCCCCTCTATCATTAAGGAACCCATGATTGCCCCAACCCCTGGTGGGCGATGAACCGCCCCACCTTAAGGGGGTATTCACTGTTATATACTACACATCATTCTCTCATCCCCTAGAGCCCCGAGCAGTTACAAAGAAAAATCAATCAAAGGCAAAAGGCATATGAAGAAGGATGGAAAAACAATTGTCAGGGTAACTCATGTACCACGATTTTCTCCCTCCTACAGTCATATACCCAGGTGTGGGCTTCCCTTATTATAGCTACCCTTGCACCTTGACATGTGCTCTAGATAATTCCCTTGATCCCCACTTTGTTCCATTATTATATCATTTGCCACCCACCACTTGAAGGATGTACCATGGACCTATCACCCCCCTTTAAAGGCTGAAACCACCTAATAGGGTGCATGGTTAACCCCCCTATTGAGCTTGGAGATTCTTGTACATGCCAAAGCCCACTATGGAAGGGCATGCCACCATGAAGTGCCCCATTGGTTCCATGACTTGTAAGCTATTTTACTCGATTATTCTAATGATTGGTTATGTTGGAGGGCAAGGGGATGCATTGAATCTTATGTAGGAATGTAGGGGAGTCTCCATTTGGGGCTTGGTCTCCCTATACGGGGTCTTGGCCCTCCTGAGAGCCACATTAGCACTTGTAGGGTGAGCGTTGAGAGCCATGGGCCTCCACCGCAGCAGAGTATATTTCATGGATCCGCAACACCACTCAATGATTGCTCGTGTTCCACCTTTTGGATGAGGATGATGCACCTAGTTCAACATGCCCAGTTGGCTCCACATATGAACCATACACTTGGCAGATGTTCCAGGATCCAAAGGATGTCTCCCGCTGCAGAGGGATGGCTTATGTCATCATCCTGGCCCTTACAGATGGTCTAGAGGCATTTTCGATCCACTTGGAAACCCATGAGGATATCCTTGTGCCCCCACACACATTTGGGAGCACCACAAGGTTTTGCTTGGAAAACAAGGGGGGCAACCTCTTGTTTACTTTGTTTGGAGTCCAGTTCTTCATCATGGCACCCCTTGGACTTCATTAGGCCTCCTAAAAGGCCCAACGACTCACTTTGTTGATCATTCGACCCTCTTGAGAGGCTTATTCTTGTACTATTGATCTATTTGGTGGGCTTATCACCAAAAGTATTGATATTATGCACATTATTTTATTTTAGGGGCTCAATTAAGCCAAAATTAGCTAAATTGCACTCATTAGACATTGTATAAATAGATGAGAGGTGATTTGTAACAACCCGCACCCTAAGTTCCTACTCCCTAATATTTAACTAATAGCTAAATATAATATACAAACATAAAGCAAACTAACTTTAAAGAATAATTAGAATAATTCATTAAACATTCAAAGCACCATGATTAAATATATTCAAATTAATACAACCTTATCATCTTATTCGAATGACCTCTCATTAATACAACCTTATCATATTACATTCAAAGGACATCTCATTAATGCAAACCATATCATTCGAATGACACCTGTTTGAAAACATTCATTTCTACATTTATGGACATCTTATCTCGATGGAGTTGTGGCGGTGGGATGTTAGTTGGATGGTGTTGTGGCGGTGGGGCAGATTGTTATTTAAACAAGAAGACATGAAGGAGGAGAGGGGTCTTTTTGGTTCTTGGATGAAAGGGGAGAAAGGCTGTTGTGAGGAAATGGAGAATGCTGTTGTGGTGAAATTTATCAACTGTGGGAGGGAGACTTATTGTTCTCGAAATTCTGGGCACGAGGGCAGAGGAGGCGTCCTCTGGATTTGGGATTAAATCCTAAATTGGCTGGGAGGAACATTTTGGTTCTGTAATCTGTCCAATAATCTGGAGAGGAGGATCACGGTTCCAGCAGTTATCAGCTTGAACAGTTCATCCAACAATCATCGATTAAACTCTGGTTTGCAGCTCACCGTTTCCAGGTATTTCTCTGAGCATCAGTTACTTATCATGTCTTAGCATCAGCTGGTTAGTGGGTTTGTGAACTTAGGAATATTCCGAAACTGTGAATCTGTTATTAAAGTTTAAGTTTAAATCCTCCTGCAATTATTTTCTGATTAAATATAAAGATCAGATAGGTGTTTTATAGCAAATGATGAAAAGAGACCCTACATGATTCATTCTCTCATCATCACTTGCATTGGGTTATTCTCCCTTGTGAGATTTTCGTTGTCCTCTTTGGAGGACGAATTTGGATGATATGAATGAATTTTGATGTTTGGATCTTCTTTCTCTTGTCTTGGAGCCTCACTATTGGCATAATATGATGGTTGGATATACTCTTTTACACATGCAAGTAATATTTTCATGTCTATTCTTGTTATTTACTTTAATACATGAATGTTGTTGGGATTTTCGCCATACTAGGTCGGAAATTTACTGCTTTTCTTATGCAAAATTGTGGAAATATTGATCTTTTGTAGCATTGCATCATTTCATGTATCATGTGTGAATGGGTGAATGTTCCTAGAGATTGTTTCTATTGAACACATCTTGATAAGCCATCGATCATTCCAAAATTGAAGTATAACTTCTTCTAGCAGCTGCTCTCATGCCCTATGTTATCTTTAAATTGGTATTGATGGGCTGCTCCACCAGACAACTTAGAGTAACTCTTTCAAACCAACTTTTGACTGAGAATTAGCCTCTTCAACCTGAGAGGGCTCTCTCAATTTATCAAAGGATTTGCTCAATTAGGTCTTAAAACAGATGCTAACTCTGTGAGTGTCTTAGTGCATTTGATTGCAGGTGAAAAATGGGAAAGATTCAACTACCATTGGGCTCATGGATTGAGTAAAAGGAATTCAATAACAAGCGTTTCTACTTATGGAAACTAAGGCTTTTTCTGTTTCAATGAAAGAACAACAATAACACATGGGAATAATCAATAACTCAATGCTAAAAGGAAGTCAGAGAATGCAAAACATGAATTCTGAGTAATTTAACATCAAGATACTAGAAATAAGATAAAAGGAAACACATAAACTCATTGAAACATCTCAAGAATCTCAGGTGAAGCAGAAAACAATCATTGTCTGTCTATCACTGATATAAAATATTTACAATAGTAGTAGTGTCAAAAGCATTCTTCAACCTGTTCTAACTTTAAAACTATCTCATTTATAGAGTGAGGACTCATACAAATGATTTTCCACCTTGCTAGCTTCGAATTCCCACCTTAGAGACCTATTTCAAATATGATTACATCACTTGGAGACTTCCTAGGGATATTTCTGTTTTGCAGAGTTTGATTACAAAAGGACTCTTCTTTCATTAAATAATTCAACAAATCCATTTAATAACCCTTATCAACTGCAACCAACTAATTTTCTGAGTTTACTAGAGCGTTGATGTGTCATTATGCCACGTGGATGCTGAGTTGGACCTCCTCCAAGTCGAATTTTACAATTTTTTCATAAATCTGGTTAGTGAAAATTCTGAAAAGTTGGCTTCAAAGATGAGTGTATAATTTCCAAACCCTGATGGCTTTGCAGAAACTGATAGAGGTTTTTGTAGATGGGCCTATGCTGAAGAAAAACCTCTTTCAGAATTCCAAAATTCTTTTTCATTTGGTTAAAAATCAAACTTGAAGTTGACTGCTAAAACAATCATGTACAGAAAATTTCGTAGCGCTCATTTCGTAGCAAACTCCAAAATCCACCTTTTGCATAACCTTTGACCTTTCTGACTGTTGGAGGATCTTCCTTGGGGCTAATGAGCTAAATACAATTTTTTTCCCTCTTTGATTTTGACCATAGCTGTGATTTTAAGCAAAAAGTCACCTATAGCAGTTTCGTAGCGAAATCTGGCCTTCAAGCCTGGGCTTCGCTACGAAATTGCCTAATTTGCTAAAAATGTTGGAACACCTAATCCTACATGGGTAGGTGTGGAATGCGAAAAGTCACAATGGAGTCCAAGTGACCTTGGAATATGAAACCAAGAGTCACACCATTGTACTATAAATGTACATCTTTGTATAATGGAAAATAAGAAAGCCTCGCGCTTATCCTTCATTGTGTGTTTCTCTTGTGTGTGTGTGCTCATATTCCTCATACACCATGTGTGTGCTTCAACATGGTGTTTAACATGGTATCAGAGCGGGCGATTGTTGGCCCTGCTTCAAATTGAGTGAGCCATTTGTGTTTATGGCCTGTGCATATCTGCAAAATTCTTGACATTTTTGCAGCATTTAGAGACTTTCTGCAGCTGTGTTTTTGCCGCCATTCAGAGGTGTTTTGAAGAGGAGCAGCATTCAGTGATTTTGCAGCATTCAGAAATTGGCTTTGAAGAAAGGCAGCACTGCCCATCTCAAGGTTTTCATTCTAATTTTTCTCTGCAATTTCTGCTCATTAAAATCTGCATCATTTTGAAAGAGCTGCTGAAAAGTGTTTAAATTGAGTTTCTGAAGAAGAAGAAGTTTCTGGTTTTTATTGCAAAAGAAATCTGAGTTTTTTCTGCTGGAAGATTCTTCATCTTTGCATTTTTTAGCTGCTGGAAATTTCTGAGATTTCTGAGTTCTCTAATTTCTGGGTTTTACTGCTGAAATAATCTGGAAAATTCTGCAATTCTGGGTTTCTCTGCTGCTAGATTTGTTCTGCTATACATCTGGAAAAAAAATTATGCTGTTGTTGTAAAGATGTTTTCCTGCTCTCTGCTATTTAAAAAATAAATAAATAAATAAATAAAAATAAAAAAATAAAAAATAAAAATTGATTCAAGCTCTTGGCCTTCGGCCCTTGCCCCTACGCCTCCTCACTATACATTACATCCTCGGCACTCACGGGCCTCTCTGCGCACTCTCCTCACTCGAACCCCACGCCATAACCATTGAACGCCCCTCCCATCTGCTACCCTTCTCCTTATCTCTCCACGCCGTGCCACTCTCTACACCTTACTAGCTGCAACTACGCCCCTCGCTATTTCGCTTACACCCTTTACTTCCTCACACCTCACGATTCCCACATCTCCAACATCCCACGGCAATCAACAATCCAACACAATCTACAGCGCTCGGCTCGGCCCCTTCCTCACTCATTACTCCCACCGCTCACGGACCCTTCGCACTCCATAAACATTACCCGACTACCACCCCGCTCGCTCGGCCTTTACTCTTCAACAGCGCTCGCTCCAGAGCTCCGGCCCGTCCCTGCTCTATCCAATCTCAACGCACTCACCCTACACCTATCGACTGCACACTCCCATACCGCTTCACCTTACTCTCTGCTCCACGCACTGGCCTTTCGGCCCTCATTCCCAAACCCTGCCAGCTCCACTGTTATACGAACTCCCTCCACTGTTATACGCTATACCATACCACCTGCACACTTGGCCTCTCTGCCTACGGTCCGCCCTCAAAAAAAAATTTTAACGCCCCCACTCTTAAATCAATCCCTCCTCCCCACTTATAACGCCGCCACTCCCATCTCTTTCGGCCCATTCAAAATAAAATAACGCCATTTTTAATACCCACCACCATTAATAAAACCCCACCATTTTTTACGACCTTTTCTAAAATTCCCTCCCCTCCCACGATTTTTAAAATTCGACTTTAAACTTTGAAATTCCCCCATTTTAAAATTAATCCCTTTCTCTCATTTAAAATCCCTTTCCCCACATTTTTAATTATTCCCATCCCAATTAATCTCCCTTCCCCAATTAACAAACCCACTCCATATAATACTCTTTTTTATTATCCCCTCCTCAATTTTTTTAATCCCAAATAATTAATTTTTTAATTAATTTTTAATTAATTAAAAAAATAAAAAATAAAAAAATAAAAAAAATAAAAACAGCAGAGAGAGAGAGGAAAGAAAGAAGATTTGAACAGCAGAAAAAGAGAAATTGACATATGAAGAAAATGGACTGAATATTGAAGATTTGACATTGTGTGATTTGTGGCATTGACATGAGAGTGATTTTTTGAAGAATTTCACATTTGAAGACAAGTTTGCCATCATTGAAAACAGTTATTTGAAGAAGAAAATTCAGCTGCACAGTTGTTTTTGCTGCACATTTTTGCAGAAATATTGTATTAAACTGACATTGATTTGCATCTTCATTCAAGACTTGAAGTGTATTTGAGTTGTTTATGTAACTCATTGTTGATTGCCCTCCATCATTTGAGGAGCACACTTTGTACTCTGAGAATTCCTTGAGTCATTTGTATTTGTTGTTGAATCACATTGTAAACGGGTGCATTTTCGGTTGTAGCCGACGCCCTTTCATTTTTGAGCCTAAGTTGTTGAAATGGCCAAAATCAATGAGGTATTAGTGTTGTTGAATAACCTCATTCATTCCAATGTTGATGACATGATAAAAATGAGCAAGGATGCTCTTTGTAAAATTCAAAGTTGTTTGCAAGATGCACAAGAGAAGATTGAGTTTTTGCAGTTGGAATCTCAGCTTCAACAAGATGAACTTCAGCAAAAGAGTCACCATTCTGAACCTGTTTCTGTTCAGAAGATTGTGAAGGACTCTCATCAAAAGAAAGAAGATAAAGATGCAGTTGATTCCCATTCAGTTCCTTGTACTAGAGCAGATTTACATGCAGATGCAGCAGTTCAGCCTGCACTTCTCAAGCCCATCATCAGACCTTGGGAAGAGCTTGTCCACAACAAGCACCGAACTGGTCTTGGATATGACAAGGATGTGACCCTTCATATTCCAGACTACACCAAGCCCATCATATTTCAGAGTGCCGGATTCATGTATGACAGTTCCCCTGCAGCTGTTCCAGATACTGCTACGCTTCCACAACATCAGATTGAAAAATGCCAACACTGTGATCGAGTTGGCCATATGAAAGATCACTGTTTTGATCTTCATCCATGCAAGCACTGTGGTCGGCACACTCATTCTTCAGACAGATGCTTCAGACACAAGCCTCTTGCAAGAACCAAGATTCATCTTGGATGGATCGCTTCTTGGCAATGGGCATCAGCAGCCAAGAAGATATTTACGACACATGTTAGAACTTGTTCACGGATATTGAGCAAACTTGCAGTTGAGTTTTCGCCATCATCTCACCTTGTCCCTGACAGGGGGGAAAATGGTGGTCATGTACAAGCTTCGACGACAGATCAAGCGAGCCTGAGCCATAATCTCTCATTCCATGTTCAGAGTTGTAGCCAGCAATTCAAGCGAGCCTGAGCCACAATTCGTCATTCCGGATTCAGAGATGTAGCCAGAGACACGGATGCCCATGAACATACCTTCGGTTGGTGGATAACCTAAAACCATCATTTTCGGTTGGTGGATAACCTAAAACCATCATCTTTGGTTGGTGGACAACCTAAAACCACCACAGGTAGTAGACCTCCCTTCTTTTAGGTCGAAGGTCTCCCTTTTTTATGAGGGACAATTCCTCTAGCAGAAGCCTTCAGCTTCTTGCCAGTTTGGAAGAGTTCCGGGAACTGCAACATGTTTTGCGTTCCAGTGTTTGTGGTCATCCTAAAACCACCTCTTTTTCCAACATTTCAGAGAGTTGATTCAGCCCAAGTGCTGCCATGTATACTTTGCAGATTTGTATTACAACTCTTTTCTTGGACTCACACATACCCCTTCGGATTAAGGGGGATGTTGGAACACCTAATCCTACATGGGTAGGTGTGGAATGCGAAAAGTCACAATGGAGTCCAAGTGACCTTGGAATATGAAACCAAGAGTCACACCATTGTACTATAAATGTACATCTTTGTATAATGGAAAATAAGAAAGCCTCACGCTTATCCTTCATTGTGTGTTTCTCTTGTGTGTGTGTGCTCATCTTCCTCATACACCATGTGTGTGCTTCAACATGGTGTTTAACAAAAAACACACAAAATCCTCCCTTTTCTTCAAAATTTCACTTTCTGGGTCTGCAAGATGATATGCTGAAGTATTTTAAGGCAAATTAGGTTCAAACTACCTCTTATCCTCCTCAAGAAACAACATTTTCACCTTCAGCAAGTTCCTCTATTAATAAAAACAGAGTTGTCTTTTCTGAAATTTAGGGCTCAGAAATGATCTCATATCTCCATATCCTTGATAGTTGTTGCAAAACCAAAGGCGGTTTTTGTAGATAATTTCGTGCTGAAGAAAAACCTCTCTTGGTGTTTTGAAAAACATCTCCAAGTGTTCCGGAACTGCATTTGAAAAACATGTCTCGAACAAGAAAAAAAACGCATTTTGAAAATAGAGCCGAAGACAACTCTGAATCCCCCAATTTGTAGCACCTTTGAGAAAGTGAAAGAGGTTAATGTTCTTTGATCTGTGCTTGACAATAACCTCTCTCAGTTTCTTAGAATTCTCCTTTGTTTGCCCAGAAACTGCTCTTGCAGTTGACCACTCAAAAAGTCAAAAAACAGAGAAATCCTCAGATTTGCTACGAAATTGTCAGGTAGTTTCACAGCGAAATCTACCTATTTTGCATAGAATTCGCTATGGAATTGTGAAAAATCAAATATGTGGCTAAAAAATGAATTTTAAACCAATGCATGTGAACCTAAGGTGGATTTGATAGATATGGCTGAGTGACATGACTAATGAAGTGTTTTGGACTTAGGATAAAGATTTATTTCCTGAATTTTTTTATCAATTTCATGGACCAACCTTATGAAACATAATGAAACCTAGGTGAGTGACCCTAATAAAAATTAAAAACTTATGTGTAATAACACCCTAATTGCCATGCAAAGTTGTCTAGAAGGCTCCTTGACTGGGTGTAGTTCCTCTAAATCATAAATTTCATCTTGACTCCATCTTTCCTAAAGGATAAGGCACTGATCCTTCCATAGGTGAACATTTTCAAAGAGAATTCCTCTCACCTTCCCCTCTTTTTCCAGGTCTAGCCTCCATAGGTCGCCTAGGGCATCACTTTTCTCATGATTTAGCCATCAAAAGAATTCGATATCTTGGCCAAAACTGTGTTGGTGTGTCCTATAGAATCCCTCCAAATTTCGCGAAATTCTGAAGGTGGGATCTTGAAATATTTCAAGCCCTACCTCGAAGATCGATTCTTGCCCTTGGTTTCCCATTGGCTACTGACCTCATTAGGATCATAGCATTAAATTATCAACAGAAGATTATTTCTTTGATCCTCTTCCCTTCCCTAATTAGGTCAAGTACATCCTTGGTTGATCAACTCCATATCCTTGACCTAATTCTAGGTCCACTTGGCCTTTTGTGGTCCCGCAAACTTGTTGATTCCAATTTCACAAAGATTGCATATAATCCAAGCCTCTCTAAAGATCTCTAGGTCTAGGAACGATCTTGAAAAAGTATACTCTCAAAACCTAGCCGTAAGGATCTTCTTGGCCCTTCCTAGAGACCCTATCACCTTGCTTCCAAAGCAAGCAACCCATCTAATTGAGTCTCTCTTGTGAATAGGCCTAGGAATCACCTATTTACCTTATCATTGACCATATATTCTCATGTCCATCTTATCGGGTCTCCTCCCATCGGTAAAAGTCCATAAAAAGCAGGAGCCTTAGCTAAGGTGACAGTGGGCTATCAATCCATTGTTGCCCTTGACCTAGTAGTTTCCCCTTTGGATCCCCTCCTAGGATCCCCGCTAGTTTGAGCGGTAACAGTGCTAGTGGTAAAAAAGTCAACTTGGTCTCCAATTGTGTAGTTTGATGAGAGGATTCCATTCCACATTCTAGTTCTTTTATCAAAGGTGTCAGTGGCTAATTAGTAATTACAGCTTGATCAAACTTGGTCAACAAGGTAGAGTAGATTTCCATGTGGCATAACAGGTGAAGCATTGGGTACATCTTCACATGCATTACATCAAAAGTGGTCTACTCAACAAAAAGGAATGAAACCCATCCTAGTGGTAAAAAAGTCAACTTGGTCTCCAATTGTGTAGTTTGATGAGAGGATTCCATTCCACATTCTAGTTTTTTTATCAAAGGTGTCAGTGGCTAATTACAGCTTGATCAAACTTGGTCAACAAGGTAGAGTAGATTTCCATGTGGCATAACAGGTGAAGCATTGGGTACATCTTCACATGCATTACACCAAAAGTGGTCTACTCAACAAAAAGGAATGAAACCCATATTTCAGATTTTCCAAATTCTCAAGGGCATTAGAGATCATCCACTTGGGCATGAATACATGGCAGTATAGATTTCTAGGAGGTATAACAGGAGTAGATTTTCTCATAATTTGACATGTAATATGTCAACATCGACTTATGTTATGAATATGATTCATAAAAAAAAAAATAATGAAAACAACAATAATCATAATAAAGCTAACTAATAGTCATTAGTAATGAAAAGTCATGTCTTAAAAGACATGACCGTTCGTGAAGAGGCAGTTGCCTAGGTATATAAGCAGGCCCTCACCCTCATTTGTAATCATCTCATCAATTCTTTTATATAATATTTGATATACAATTACTTGTCCTATAATGGATGTCTTTGTCTTCGAAGTATTCTAAAGATTATTGTTGCGTATAAGAACATTGTTCATTACATTGGTATCAGAGTTGTTCGATCCTCTAGCTGCTCAACTGCTGCACAGAGCCAGTCTGATTTGGCCTTTGGCCATCAACCTTGCGTCAACCTTGTTGTCGTGAAATTGAAAGTGTTTTGCTATAGAAGCTTTTAGATTTTCTCTGTTTGTTGATTTCGTTACAAAAAAAATATAAAAGAGCTCAAAAAAAGGGATTAAAAAAAAACTAAAAAAAATTATATATATATATTTGAAAAAAAAATTATAGAAAGGCAAAAATTTAGAGAAAAAAAAGTTCATAAAAAAACAAAGTAAAAAAATATATCGAAAAAATAGTAAAAAAATTATTATAAAATTAAATAAATAAAAACCAAAAAAATAAAAAATAAAAAATTTAAGACTCATACAAAACCTTACCTGCGGCCTGTACGAAACCTCGATCACCGACCAAATCGACTGTCGCTACTCTAATTGTTGTCACCACCTCCAACTTTCTACTACAACGAACCTCGTTTGAGCTACATTATCGACAGTCGTCGACTCTGTGCTATGGGTTGTCATGTTGCTACCAGGGATTTTCAGCCGCTCCCCCATCGGGCAACCAAATTCTATGCTTTCCTGCCACCATATCTGTACGATTCCATACAACTCATCCGCACAATTACACTTCTATTGCTGCACTAAGCTCATTTCCTTACTGTGAGAGATCTACCAAAGCAAGATCCACTGAAACAAGAGGCTCAGGCAAGGCGTTCAACCAAAGAAATCTTATGTCCATTTCAAACGAAGAGCGAACGTCAATCATCAAACATCTAAGGAATTGAAAGGTCGCGTTAAGGAGAAAAAGTTTGAGTTTTCATACACTAAAGCATGACTTTTTATAAGGGAAGTTATAAAGTAAAAATAATAGTTAATAAAGTTATTAAAGGGTTATAAAAGTGGAGAAAAAGGTTAGCAAAATATTTTTAAAGGGGTTATAGGCTATAGCTAAGTGAAGTGAAGGGTAGTAATTTTTATAAAGTAGAAAAAAACGAAAAAAAATTGGAGGATTTTAAAAATAAAATAAATAAAAGTAATTAAATTATTTAATTCCCCAAGTTTTTAAGGAAAGGTATAATACAAAGTGTTTAAGAAGGTAAAAAGAAAAAAAAAAGTACCAAGTTCAAAGGAACTTGAAAATATATACCTAAAAACAAGTCTTTAGTTTAGAAATATTTTATAAATTATCTACAAAGAAAAATGGAGTCCAATTCGAACAAAGAAACTATGGATTCCATACATAACTCTAGATTTTGGACCAGATGTCCATTTTGTCAAACAGAATATCCGTATTCGTCGATTTTTAAAAATCAAACAACACTTTGTCCAAAATATTGAAGATTTTTTACTTTGGAATAATATCAAGTTAATACCCAAATGCAAATTAAAATATTAAAAGAAGAAATCGCAAAACTTCAACAAAAAGAAGTAAGCATCAGAAAAGAAATATAAAGATCCCGAAAATCGGTTTATGAAGAATCAACAGATCGTAATGAAGAAATTTGGCATCTAAGGGACCATAATAAAAAAATACTTGAGAAGGTCAAGAAGTCCAAAGATACTAGAAAATAATTAGAGAAAGAAAATGAATGTCTCGAGAAGAAATTCAACAAGAATCTATTAGAAGAGGAAGAAGAAAATTTGTGTTTAAAAACCCTTAATCAAAGGTTATTAAAACAAATCAAAAATTTAAAAGATGAAAAAGATACTAAGAATCAAGTCAACAATCCAGAAAGCAAAGAGATTTTACATCTAAGGAAACATAACCAAGTCCTTCTTACGCAAATAAAGAAGCTTAAAAGTGACAAGAAGTCACTAAATGACAAGTTAGAACAACTTACTCAAAAAGAAGTATTGAAGTCTCCAGTGGTAACAGTCCAAGTCGAAGATAAAGTAACAAATATCGATCCATTCAATATCACAACTCAATTAGAGGATAAATCAATTAAAGTGAAGACGTACTAAGAAGTTGCAGTCCAAACAAAAAAAAATCAAGAGAATATCTCGCAAATAATCAAGCAATTTTTGAACCTGAAAGAAATTAGATACGCCTAATAAAACAAGAAATCACCACAAACAAATTAGGGCGAGATCAAACTACAAGAATCCTTATCGACATATAAATCACAAGAGCAGACAACTAAGTTAGTCTAAATATTTGAACCATTTAGAGCAGAAGCAACAAATTTATGTTCCAAGGAATACCGAACACCTTAATCTTCTCCTTGATTTGACCTTCAAGTGTGACTGTAATACCTCGGTTTCTTCTGTAGCAGACAACACCCTTTCCTTGCATGTGTGATGGATATCATCCCTAAGACAAACCCAAACAACTTCGCTCTTCCTTTCCTTCTTCTTGCTGGCTAGGAGACTATCTTCCTTGACCTTTTCGCACTTCTTCTTGCTTCAGATTGCTTCACCGAATGCTACCTTCAAATGAGGCTGAGTTTCCCTATTTATAGTGGTTTGTGCATCCATTATAATCCGACTTGAACTAGAACCTAGGCCGACATGTCATTCTGGAAACATCCTTAGGCCGATATGAGGAATAGCTTGTGACAAGGTCTTGAATGGTTATAGACACATTCAAAATTACTTCTTACAATATGTAAGATGTCTTCAACACATGACCTTGACTCCCCAGACTTCATGATTTGATGAAAAAACCTAATAGCTTTCAATGGGAGCTTCAACTAAAAGTAAAATTCCTTGAACATGAGACCCATGACTCAAGCATTACAAAAATAATTTTATTTTCTTATTTTCATCAATTACATAAAATCATAATTACACATGTCATTATGAAGACCAAACCTAGTTACACTTTTCAACACTTTTGGCCCTCCTGGAGAGCCCATCACCTTGCTTCCAAAGCAAGCAACCCATTTAATTGAGACTCTTGTGAATATTCCTAGGAATCACTCCCCATCCTCTTATTGAACTATTCATCTTGTGATTCCCCCTTTATACTGAGTCTCCTCCCATCGGTGAAAGTCTGTAAAGAGCAGGGAGCCTTAGCTGAGCTAATAGTGGCTATCGCTCTATTGTTGCCCTTGACCTAGTAGTTGCCCTATAGGATCCCTTCCTAGGAACCCTGCTAGTCTGGGCAGTAACATTTTGACGCAGTTGTCAGGGAGGAAGCAAGTCTACCTCCCTTGTGAATCATTGAGGAATTGATTCATTAACGACATTCAATATTCCTCTGGCGACTCCATTCATTGTCAAAACCCCTAGTTTTCTCAAAGGTGACAACATTCCTCCTCTAACTAGGACCGCAACAAAACGGGGAGAACGAACCCCATCACCTGTTAGAACTGCCCTTTTCCCTGAATTTGAAAAGGTCAGTGATCCCACCCCAAAGAAGGCATTTGATTCTAGCACTGACCCAAGCCAAGACCAACCCAAAATGACTAGAAGTGAAAAGCATTTGGTTAGTATCTTTTCCCCTTTGAACTTGAGTGATGACCCCAAACCTTTATGTGAGAAGTACTATAATTGGCTACCCAAGTTCATGTGGCAAAAGAAAATAACAAGAATAAGCATGAGAATAGCAGTTACATGTATAAAAGAGTATACCCAATCATCAAATTATGCCAATAATGAAGCTCCAAGACAAGAGAGATAGATCCAAACATCAAAATTCATCCATATCATCCAAACTCGTCCTCCAAAAGGGATAGCAAAAATCTCACAAGAGCTAATAACCCAATCCAAATGATGATGATGAAAATGAATCATCTCACTTCTATTTATACAATCCTCTAAGGGATTTGAATGGCCTAATGTGGACTAATAATTCCCCTAAAATAAAACAATGTGCATAGTAACAATACTTTTGGTGACAATCCCACCAAGATAGCTCAATAACACAATAATAAGCCTCTGAAGACGACCGAATAATCAATAAAGAGAGTCCTTTGGCCTTTGAGGAGGCTTAATGAAGTCCAAAATGTGCCATGATGTACAAACGGACCTCAAACATAGTAGACAAGGCGTTGGAACCTTGTTCTCCAAGAAAAACCCTGTGGTGCTCCCAAGTGGGTGTGGGGCCACAAGAACATCCTCATGGGTCTCCAAGTGGATCGAAAATGCTTGTAAACCATCTGTAACGGCTAGGATGATGTCATTAGCCCTCTGTGGTGCTCATCTAAACCCCAGATCATCTGCCAAGTGTATGGTGCAAGTGTGGAGCCGGGTTGGGCATGGTGAACCAGGTGCATCATCCTCATCCAAAAGGTGGAACACGAACAACCAATGAGTGGTGCTAGGGATCCATGAAGTACTCTCTGCTATGGTAGAGCCCCATGGCTCTCAACGCTCACCCTACAAGTTCCAAAGTGGCCCTCTGGAGGGCTAGGACCCCGTATAAGGGAACGAAGCCCTAAATAGAAACCCATCTGCAATCCTCTTTTCTTCCACAATTAGGTCAATCCCCTCCTTGAGTGACCAATTCCACTTACTTGACCTAATTTTTGGTCCACTTGGTCCTGTGTGGTCCTGCAACTTTATTACTCCAATTCCACAAAGATCACATAAAGACCAAGTATCCATAAGGATTTCTAGGCTTAGGAATCATCCCTTCAAGATACAGTCCCAAACCCTAGTCTCAAGAATCCTTTTATCCCTTCCTAGAGAGCCTACCACCTTGCTTCTAAAGCAAGAAAGCCATACAGTTGAGTCTCTCTTGAGAATAGGCCTTAGGAATCACTCCTCATCCTCTTATTGACCTATTCATCCAGTGATTCCCTTTTATATTGTGTCTCCTCCCATCGTGAAAGTTCGTAAACAGTAAGGACACTTAGCTAAGGTGACAGTGACTATCGCTCCATTGTTGCCCTTGACCTAGTAGTTTCCCTTTAGGATCCCCTCATAGGACCCTTGCTAGTTTGAGCGATAACATTTTTGGCTTTGTTGTTGGGGACATGAGACGAGTGTCTTGTTTCCTTTACGACATCATTGATATATCACTGTTGGCGACTCCATTGGAAGAACGAAGCACGAGTTCCTTATTGAACTTTAAGGTCGATGCTTGTAGGGTGAAGCAAGCATTTTTCTAGGCATCTTTAAATTCACCCTGGCGACTCCTACATAATTTAAATGTATATCTCAATAGGATGTATTTCTTTGATGATTTTCCCGCTTTGGACATCGCTAGCATCTCGGGCACCCAACCATGTCACAAGAAGGATGGTACGTCAAGTACTCGTGTTTGATGGCAACCCACTCTCTGCAATTGACCATGTGGAAAAATTTAATGCACATATTTCAAAGGAGAAAGTGGTCCACCAGGATGTCTTTATGTTGTTGTTCATGAGTTCTCTCTATGGTCATAACTCATGGTTGCAAAATCACAAACCTAGGAACATCTCATCTATTGAGGAGTTCATTGATGGCTTTCTTAGACATTTTCAAGTATGCCCCGCATTAACCATTCAAGAGGAAGCCTTCATCGAGCATCATGAAGACCTTGAGAATCTAAGTGATGTACGGGAAGACGAGTCCTCCTAGGGTCCACATGACGAAAAGGATGATTTTGAAAACACATATGTTGGGGAGAAGGAATCTATGGAAAGTGAAGTTGAGGCTAACCTCACCTTTCTCAAGGATATTACTCTTAATGATTCTCCTTTTGAGAACCTTGGGGAAGGTAATTCCATTAGCCCCTTGGAAGTTGATATTGGAGATTACTTTCATATTGAAAAGGAGAAATGGGAAATTATTGGTCCTCAATTTGATTGTGCTCCCATTTATGAAACTGACAGGGAGGATGAGTTTGGGATTGGTCTTCCTTTTATTTATGATATATCCATTGATACCCTTGGGAAGGAGGATCATTATTTTCCCTTGCATGAAATATGGCAGTTGCAAATAATTGATTTTACTTTTTAGGAAAACCCTATCGTTGATACTAATGATGAAGGAATTGATGGGGCCCTTGCTCCTACCTACCTCCCTTGTGATTTTGAGAGTATGTCTAAAGCACTTGACCAGCAGTTGAGGGTTTATATTATTATGCAGTAATTATTTCTGAGTACAAGTCTATGATTGACAGATATGTCAACTTACGCAGAGAAACTAACAAGAAAGATCTTGTGAGACAAACCTCACTCCTCCATGGGAACCCGACACTGATCAACACCCAAAATAGATTGCCCTGCGCTGCCTCTACATAGTGACTGCGTCACTCTGCGTAGTGTCTGCGTCACAGATACGGCTGCCCTCTATCTCTGTGCTGGTCTCTCTGCTGGCTAGAAACTGAGGTCTTCTAGCCTCCGGAAAATATCTTCGGGATCTGGCACTAGCCCAACACTGTCTCCTCAGCAAAAATATGACTTCCCTTCAGGCTCTGCGCAGTGATTGCGTAGTCTCTGTGTCATTGGATCTGCATTGCTACTGTGGCTCTCACTACCTCCTCTGTTATGCACTCTCCAGATTAGGAATGCCTTCAACCGGAATTACTGCCCCTCTCTACAAAAGATCTCTCGATCAAAGTTTCTCCCTGAGCACTGCTCACTAAAGAAATCAATCTCTTGATCCATACTTCGCCAAATGTATCTTCCAAATGACCCTTCAAGCCATTCTTATAGTTTCTCGCTGAAACTTCAATGGCCCAGATTAGATCTCTAATCAATGGCTAAGATTAAATTTTGACTTGATTCGCCTTTTCTAGAACATTCATACCCATATTCTATTAATTCAATTTAATTATTTTATTTTTCTAAGTTTAGACTTAGGGTCCCTTTAAAAATAATTAATTATTTCAATAAAATACAATCCGAGTGGAATTTCTCCAAACGATTTCTGGGTTATCTGGAATACATGTGTCTAAGCCTCTCAGCAAGTTTTAGACTTAGAGCACATCCGATGCTACCCCAAATCAACACTCCCTCTTAGCAAGGAATGTGCTCTAGCAATACACCCTCTGAGTACTTCTACGACTCTGTAACATCTCCCTCTATGTTGTTGATGTCTGACACTGCTGCCCATCAGCTCTGCACAAGCACTGCAAATGTATTGTTGCTGACACTGGCACTGTCAACACTGCATCTATACTGAAAATCCCTCTCAATTTTGCATCCATGTTGCTACTGACTGTCCCACTGTTAACTGCTATTGCACTGCATCACAGTTGCTTACTGCAAATGAAAAACGTCCAAAATTGGACAAGTATGATACATCTCGGTGATGAGGATCTGACTGCTGCTAGCCTCTACGTTGTCCCTCAGAAGTTGTTGCGCTGCTACTGGCTACTGCATTGTGCCTTCCTGCACTGTTGCCAACTCTGCTTTGCGCTGCTCAGACTCTGACACTGCTAACTACTGCATTTTCACTTCTACACTCCTCTGCACAAACTAGCACCCGTCCATCCTGCTACTTCTGATTTGCGCTCCCGTAGCAAGGTGATGATCTGAGAGGTGGACTCCTCAAGGATCCTGCCCAACTTGTAGATCTCTGGGTTTACAACTCCAAATCACCCCAGCTCCCTCCTGGAGGTATATGGGTAATCACCGTGAATTCCTCCTCCTCTATCTTCGCTGTTGCGCCCTGAGGATCATGCTTCTCATCCTTCTCCTTCTTCTTGAGAGGACACGGTGTGGCGTAATGTCCCATCTCGCCACACTAAAAGCATTTGATCTTGGAAATATCCTTCTTCCTCTTGCGCTACTCTTGCTACCCCTTTGATGCAAGGGTTGCATTCTCCTCTTCCTCCTTGACCTTCGAACCACTGTTGTTGTTGCTCTCAAATTGACACTTAAGTAAGTCCACCCTCATCTCTTCTTGTTGAAGAGATACACACATCGCTTCCCAATCTGGTAACTTCTCTCTGCCCAGGATGCTCTAGACAAAGACCTGATAGTCTTCAGACACGGAATTTAAGGCAAGTCTGACCATCTCTATGGCCTGAGGAGTTGATCCCACAGCTGCCAATTGATCTCGGTTCTCTTATATTATAGACAGGAATGGATCAATCCACTCTCCCTTCTGCATCCTAGTGGTCCGCATTTTCTCCTCCAAAAACATCTTCCTCTGCTCGAAAGACCCCTGATATAGCGTGGCCAAAGCATCCCACATCTCTTTCGTTGTCCCTTTGCTAGAGATGTGTGAAACAATATGATCCTTCGCTCCGTCGAGGATCAATCGCTTGGTTTTAGCCATATTCTTCTTGAAGGCCCTTAATGATGTTGCATCCACCAGTTCAGCGTGAGCACTGTGTATAAAGTGTTTTGAGGTCATGTTCATTTAGAAGGAAGGAAATCCTTGCCTTCTAGATTATGTAGTTGGAGGCACCCTCCAACTAGCCCTGTTCACGCAATCCACTGGTGGTCATCTCACGCAACTATTATCGATTTGCTTCCTCTAACCCTCTGCGCAGCTAGATTTACACACTTCCTGCTGAAGCAAGCCACAACCTCTGCTGCTTCTGTACGAGAATCTGAGTTTCTTGGGCAAGAAACTCTCCGAGGTTAGAAATCCCCAAAAAGTGTCTTCAACTACTCTTCCTAACGCTTTTGCACCAGAAATTACTGCTGCGCAGCACACTGTGTCCCTCCAGCTGTTGATTTGCATAGATCTGTTGCGCTACTCCCTCTATCTCGAGCAAACAACAATCTGGAAAAATCTTGCCCCTCTGTTGGCTCTTCAGAGAGAAATTTTCCTTACTGATCTAGCCCTCCTGGCTTGGACTACGCACTTCACTAGGAAATCGATCTGTTGCTTACGCAACTCTTTGATCCCCAGCTTCTGCTTCAGTGCTGGATCTACTGGATCTATTATTTGCCCCTCCCGCACTCAGCTTAAACAAGCTCTGATGCCATGTGAAAATTCTATAAATCTAGAATCCTATTACAGCAACTGGAAGATATTCACCTAATAGTTAATTTTAACTTAACAATTTATTTGCAATTTCCTATGGCAAACATTGAATACATCACACTGCAACCTTCACAAATAAACTGCAGAAAAAACACAAGTGTGGGAACAAAACTAAACAAGAATAGATCACACATACATTTGACACAATTATTTTTGGACCAATATCCCCGGAAAAACCCAATGCGGGAAAACCAGTGCAGCAGCTGAGGGTTTATATTATTATGCAGTAATTATTTCTAAGTACAACTCTATGATTGACAGATCTGTCAAATCATGCAAAGAAACTGACAAGAAAAATCTTGTGAGACAAACCTCACTCCTCCACAAGAACCCGACACTAGCACCCAAAACAGACTTCCCTGCGCTGCCTCTGTGCAGTGACTGAGTCACTCTACACAGTCTCTGCGTCACAGCTACGACTACCCTCTATCTCTACGTTGGTCTCTCTGCTGGCTGGAAACTGAGGCCTTCTGGCCTCCAGAAAATATCTCCAGGATCTAGCACTGGCCCAACACTATCTCCTCAGCAAAACTACGACTTCCCTTTAGGATCTGTGCAGTGATTGCGTAAGCTCTCCGTCACTAGCTCTGGACTGCTACCATGGCTCTCATTGCCTCCTCTGCTATGCACTCTCCGGATTAGGAATGCCTCCAACCGAAATTACTGCCCCTCTCTGCAAAAGATCTCTCGATCGAAGTTTCTCCCTGAGCATTGCTCACTAAAGAAATCAATCTCTTGATCCTTACTTCACCAAATGTATCTTCCAAATGACCCTTCAAGCCATTCTTATAGTCTTCTCGTTGAAACTTCAAAGGCCCAGATTAGATCTCTAATCAATGGCTAAAATTAACTTTTGACTTGCCACCTTTTCTAGAACATTCACACCCATATTCTATTAATTCACTTTAATTATTTTATTTTCCTAAGTTTATACTTAGTGTCACTTTAAAAATAATTAATTATTTTAATAAAATACAATCCGGGCGGAATTTCCCCAAACGATTTATGGGTTATCTAGAATGCATGTGTCTAAGCCTCTCAGCAAATTTTGAGACTTAGAGGACATCCGATGCTACCCCAAATCAACAGTATCCACTACTATATATTACACATCATGCTCTCATCCCCTGGAGCCCCAAGCAGTTATGAAGAAAAATCAATAAAAAGCAAAAGGCATACGAAGAAGGGTGGAAAAACTGTAATATCCCGTTTCGGGGATATCTCTAAAACACGACAAACTCCAACCAGAGATAGACTGGGAGGGCATTTACCGGATGTACTGCCTCTAGAAAGAGGACGAGATCCGAAGGCTACCTGGCCCTTTCCAGACTCTATCTAAGAGTGAAAGTTAAACACATCAAGTGGTATAGAACTAAAATGCTCAAGAATATATATAAATAACAGTGCAGCAGACATATAATAGCATAGAAAGGAAATACGGCAAATACGGCAACTCGTCCAGAAACATAGTGAGGAAATGCTATGCCATTTTATTAATCTGAGAAATATAATGGAGTACAATAGGTGATCAGAGTGATGGCACCTAATCTTGCTCAAGGCAAGTGAAGAAACACTCTCAGAAAATACAGGAAATGGCTGCTCTATGGACTGCGTCCCAACTGCTGGAAAAATGTCGTGTAGCTGCTACTGCTAGAATGAACTGAAGACTAGGGGTTGATCCCCTTACCAGAATGAGCTGAAAATCTGCAACCCTCCTCTACTCACCAATCCAGACAAAACCCAGAAACCATATCAAAAATAGCCGACCCCCGAAAATCACCCGAAAATACCTCCTCAGGGAATTACGCTGGCCTCCAAGGCTCTGCACAGAGGCTAAATGAGATCAGCTGAAACACTGCCTCAAACTCCACCAAAATCCTCCTGTGAGCAAAGGTTGATCCTCTGCTCAAAATCTCGGCTAAATCTCCTGCAGAAATCCCGATCCAGAGCACCTCCAAAATGGACTGCGTCCTCTCTCCCAGTGACTGCGCAGTCTCTACGAAAGCCCAGTTCCGCAGCAAACCCAAACAACAAAACCTCTCACAAAATACTGAAGGAATAACCTTGCCCGAGCAGGCACTCGAAGTCCCCCGGGGCTAAGGGTGAGATCTCCGACCGGAGACACTCAATGCACTAGACAGTGCTGCAGACAGGCTAAACAACCAGCGTGCTCAAGAAGACAAAACGTCCAACTCAATATCATCAACAACAGAATGAATCAAATGAGAAGGCTCCCCCTTCTTTTATAACGTTGGCCTCCCTCCAATCCCTAAGCCATCTCCTCAACGTAGCCTCCATCTCTTGCCACGTGTCCAATCTCTCCTGCGCAGAAGCTTCTAGAGCTAATGTTGGCCCCCTCTCTACGTGGTGCTTGGCCCCCCTTGGCTTCCCCTTAAGTCACAACGTTGTGCTACTAGGAGGGTGTTTTATTTCACTTAAGTGAGTTAGACCCTCTCCACTCACTTTTTATTTATTTACAAACTATAGACAGCAAAACTAAATAAAATCGAATATTCCAATTAGCTGTCGCTAATTAGGAATATTACAGTCTCCCCCTGCAAAATGTTGCTTGTCCTTAAGCAACTGAAGTGATGGATGCTGCAAAATCTTCTCGCTCTCCCAAGTGGCATCCTCATCCGGCAAATTCTTCCACCTCACCAAGAATTCCCGGACTGTCCTGCTCCATAACTGCCTCTCCCTGGTATCAATAATGGCCTCTCGCTGCAACACCAAGTGCCCCTCATCATCCGTAGGTGGTAGCTCCTCTGTCACTGTCACCTACTGCCCCAGCGCCTTCTTCAGGCATGATACATGGAAAACGTTGTGGATCTTGCTGCCTTGGGGTAGCTCCAACTCATATGCAACCTGCCCAATCCTGCGTATCACCCTGTATGGCCCGTAAAAGCGAGGCTTGAGCTTCTCAGCTTCCTTCTGTTTCAGCGATGACTGTCGGTATGGCTGTAATCGTAGGTAGACCAAGTCTCCTACCTCAAACTGTCTCTCCACTCGACCTTTGTCAGCATACAGCTTCTGCTGGTTTTGTGTTGTAGCCATGTTGTCCTTGAGAGCTCGGAGGATGTCCTGACTCTCTTGGATCCAAATCTTGGCTCTAGGAGCCTTGCTAGCACCGAACATCACATCAGCAAAAGATAAGGAATGGTACCCATACAAAGCATAAAATGGTGACATACCAATGGACATGTGATGTGTCGTGTTGTAGCAGTACTCTCCCAAATGCAACCATCTCAACCATGCTCGCTGCTGCCCACTAACATAGTTACGCAAGTAGCCCTCCAGCCACTTGTTAACTATCTCCATCTGTCCATTCGTCTGTGGGTGATAACTGGTACTCGGTGTCAACTCCGTCCCCACCAGTCGAAAAAGCTCCTGCCAAAATCCGCCCATGAAACGGCTGTCCCTGTCACTGATGATGGTCTTAGGAAGACTATGCAGCCTGAAAACCTCTATGAAGAACAGCTCGGCCACCTGTGCTATTGTGTAATGCGCGGATATGGCGAAAAAGTGCGCATACTTTGTCAGCCGATCAACGACGACAAAGATACAATCCTTGCCCTGCACCATGGGCAACCCTGTGATGAAGTCCATCGATATGCTCTCCCACTTCTTCTCCGGAATGGGAAGAGGCTGAACAATCCTGCGGGATGACTCATCTCCCCCTTGTTCCTCTGACATACATCGCACTCCCTAATGTGCTGGAGTACGTCCTCCTTGAGGCCCTTCCATGAGAACCTCTCTCTAATGGCCCTGTAGGTTTTGGTAAACCCCTGATGGCCTACCAATGGAGAATCATGTGATGCCTGAAGTATCTTCTTCTTAATCTAAGATCTCTCAGTCAAGAAGATCCTGTCCCTGTAGTAGATGATCTCATCAACCACCCTGTACCTATCATCTACCACCTGTCCATCCAGCACCTCACATGCAAATCTATCCTTGGAGTACTCCACTAAAAGTCGAGCCCTCCAATCTGTATCCAAGCTCATAAGAGATAACGTCGCTGGTCTACATGAAAGGGCATCTGCTATCACGTTATCCTTACCCTTGACATACTCAATGTCAAAGTCATATGATTGGATCTTACTGATCCACTTCAACTGCCTCTCCTGTAGCTGCTTCTGCTCCAAAAAGAACTTGAGGCTGTTGTGATCAGTCCTCACCCTGAACCTGTTCCCTACCAGATACTGCCGGAATTTGGCCAAGGCATGCATGATGGCCAACATCTCCTTGTCGTATATAGAATACAACCTCTCATGCGGAAGGAGCTTCCGGCTCTCAAAGGCTATAGGGTGTCCCCCCTGCATCAATACTGCGCCGATCCCCTCTCTCGACGCATCACACTCCAAGACAAATGGCTGCATAAAATCCGGCAACGCAAGCACTAGGCAGCTACTCATCACCTCCTTGAGCCTATCAAAGGCTCGCTACGCTGTATCCGACCACTGAATGCCCCCTTCTTCGTCAAATCTGTAAGGGGTACAGCAAGTTGTGAGAAACCTTTGATGAACTTCCTGTAATAGGTACATATCCCAATGAACCCTAGAAGTTCCGTCACGTTCCTCGGCTCCGACCAATCTCCGATGGCTCTAATCTTCTCTTCATGGACCCTCACTCCGTCCACTCCAATAATGTGACCCGGATACAACATCTCCGTCATCCCAAACTCACACTTGGAGAGCTTAGCATAGAACTGTTGCTCTTCCAAGATGTGTAGCACTGCCTCTATATGCTGGAGATGTTCCTCCCAAGTCCTGCTATATATGAGTATGTCATCGAAGAAGACCAATACAAACTTCCTCAGATGACTGTGGAAGATATGGTTCATGCAAGACTGAAAGGTGGCTGGTGCATTGGTCAGCCCAAAACTAAAGCAAAACTCAGTGCCTGTCGCTTTTCAGGCGGTCTTGGGGGTGTCTTGTTCCTAAAGATACGGCCTTAATTTTGGGTCTCAAATCAATCTTCGAGAAGAACTTAGCTCCTCTCAGCTCATCCATCAACTCATCGATCCTGGGTATAGGATACCTGTTCTTCAGGGTCTTCTTGTTCAGGGCCCTATAATCAATGCACATCCTCAAGGTGCCGTCCTTCTTCTTCACCAACACTACGGAAGAAGCAAACGGACTCGTGCTTGGTCTGATGTGCCCAAGAGCCAGCAACTCCTGGATGGCCCGCTCAATCTCATCCCGATAGGCTTTGGGATGCCTATAGGGGGTAGTGATCACCGCCTGAATACCCTACTCAAGCTCGATGGTGTGCTCAAACCCTCGGTCCGGTGGCCGACCTGGTGGTATATCCCCAAACACTACATCATGCCTGTCAAGGATGGCTTGTATATCTAGATGAACTGCTCGATCGGTGGTCTCTGCCTCTGATGCCCGCAACTCAACCGCCCACTCTATGTTTCCCTTCCGGAAGTCTGCCTCCATCTGGTGTGCCGAAACTGTCTGAGGTGGGTAAGTGTGCATTCCGCGGATCTTCTCATGCTTCCCAGTCTTCTTATCATCCCACTCCATCTCTAAGGCCTCCTAATCCGTGGTGACCTTCCCTAGAGTAATCAACGATTGAACACCCAATACCACATTGGTATCTGGTATGTTGACCACGAAAAAGTGATCGGTGACGGTGTAGGTACCCATCGTCACTTTGTGACTCCGGAGAACACTCCCAAGGCACATTGCATCGTTTGAATGCTGAGACCAAAGGCCCGAAAATCCGTCAAAGCTTTCGATCGGCTGTATATGCCTCCCAACACACATCAATGAAGTTGTGGGTTGCCCCATTGTCAACCAAGACTGACACTCACTGGCCATGTACTGTCCCTCATACGCGCAGCATCAAATACTTAGTAACTCCTCACAAGGCTGCAAGGGTCCCTCCTGTGGGTGCAAAAGCTGCACCTCCTATCCCTGGAGATGGGGGTGGAAACTGATCCTGGGTCGTCTGACTATCTCCTACCTTCTCATCATCCTCCTCATCCTCTTCCCCGCTATCATCGGAGATGACCTCAGCCAGGGGTGTGCTTGCCCGTGACACCACCTAATAACACAGTACTTGCGGCTCCCGACAAGTGAGCATGTGCTTCTTCCTCAACTCCCTCCTGGCATCATCATCTATCTGTGCCCGTCCAGGATTCCCCTTTGAAGGAGGAACCCTCACATCCTTCCCCTTGGGCTAGAAATCCTGTCTCTGGGGGTAAGGTGTCCGCGTCCTAGGCAATGCATCCTGTAAGTCCCTGGTCCTGCTAATAGCATCCTGGAGTGTAGCTGGTCTAGTAGATCCCACGCTGTCCCTTTCATGCCTCTTCTATGCTGCCACCTAAGGCCAATTCAACCCCACCACTTAGAGCCGCAATTTTCCCTTAGGGACTTTAGGAAAAGACTTTATTTGGCCTAATTAATAATTGTGGGTCCCCTACCCACTTTATTTCCGCCCAACGTTAGGATTTGCCAAAATTAATCAAAATTAATATCCCAATTAGCTGACTGCTAATTTGGGGATATTACAGTCCTCCCTGCCAAAATTGCTTGCCTCAAGCAATGCCTAAACAAGCCTCCTCTTTAGCTGACGCTCCCCACTGTCACTACAAAATGTGCCTGGGTCCCAGACGCACCACTAAATCCTTCTTGTCCTCTGCATCGCCCTGATACAAAGGGATCTCTCAATACCAGGATCCCAAGCCATCCTGTCTAACATGAAGCTCCACCTACTCCACTCACCATCCTGCCATGCTAATGAAGTCCCCCACTCCATCAATGACTCGCTAAAGCCCAATGGAAGATCTACATGATCTTCCCATGTAGTATACAGCTCGCCCCTAGAGGTTATCGAGTTGTCTAGAGTTGTAATGCTTGGGTCCCCTACTAATCTCGTAGAGGTGCCACCATGTTGTCGTTGCGCCACTCTGACTATGTGATACCCCCCATCGTGCGCAGATAGTATCCCTCTCTCCCAGGGCCTTATGGTGAAAAATTTGTGAAGGCAAAGCTCATCCTGCCCGAGCATCTCCATGATGTTGATATCTACCCCACCACTGTCGATCATGACCCTGAGCAACAACATGATAAGTCTGCCTTTCCATGCAATGGAGGTCTCAGTGCTCCCCCACGAGTCAAACCCAAGGTGGACTGGATCACCATCTGCTCTGTCCCTGCTCATCATGAAGTGGAGTGATCCACCTGCCCAACAGACACCTGGATCCCCCAACCATACGAGGAGCTCACAACTCCCACTCCCAGCAGAATGTCGCTGCATAGAACTGCTACCTGCTAGAACCCATCTAGCCCTCATCTCTGACCCCTGTATGTATCCCCTGGGTGGACCCCAAGTATCAGGAGTCTGTCCCACGCATACGTACCTAAACAGCTCCTGCCAGACCATGGCGTGATATCCACTATCCCAACTCTTGTTGATACACCTAGATACTGCTCGGAGTCTGGGTACCCTCCTGTAGACGAAATCTACTATCCACCGTTCCTCAAATATGAGCCCAGGGGTGGAACATATGCTACCTTGGCAATCAACCATGCCATCCCTAAGCCTGGACCAGTCGACTCGTGCACCTACCAAGTGTCTCAACTGGAGTCTCCTCCCGACTCATGACACACAGTATCTCATCCAACTGTCTAGGGTGAGCCTCCCATGACCTACTGCCTGAATGGAGAGTGTCAAGGGGCACCAACCAAACACTCTGCGACCATAAGCAACACTGGAGGATGATGGGTAGGTATGTCCCCAAGGGTGTGACAAAGGGTCTACCTGAATGCTCAAGAGTAATCCTCCAGATGACATTCTCTTTGCCTCGGAATTGTTGATAGCACCCTCGTAGCCCTGTCTCCGCTAAACGTGGTGTCTCCAAATGCTCAACAAGATCCTCATCGATCCTAAGTGAGCTACATCCCATGGTACACCTACTGCCCCTGTCCATATGTCTCTTTCGAGGCAAAGCTCCAAGAGCCCACTACTCTGCATCACGTGTCACTGCATACCACCAAGTATCACCGCACTCCTCGACCTGCCACTGTATGTCGCAACCTGCCTCTATACACCAATGGATACCCCCGACAACAGCTATATTGTCCTATATCGTCATGTGTCCATCCTGCGTCACCGCACTTGTCACTCCCCTCATGTACTCAATGCGATGGGAAACACTCCTACTCCACAATACATTCTGACATACTACAACACACCCCCATGTATCTCCATGCCCATCTACAAACCACTGCCCAATGATGGATGCTCCTACACATCCTAGGGTGTGATGGCCTAAGGCTGTATCCATATGCGTCGACCCATACTCGATCGGTACCATCACCTCCGCTGTCGCATCACCATACTCTCTAATGAATGGATCTCCCTTCCAAATCCTCCTTGAGGAACCCAAGAAGTGAATCTCCCTAGGTACCAGTAGCAATTCCAATCTCGCTCTGCTCCTCCATGTCCCACACAAATGCGAAGAATCTCCAGCTCCATACAAGGCACTGTCTGGTGCCCTACCAATGCCCCCTCCTCTGTCAAACCCTGCCAGAGTATGTTGATCATCCCGTGATCTTGTGTATAATCCTCGTACCAAGACAACTCAAGATGTTTGTGCCTAAACTGGTTGGACACTAGTGCTGGCTGAAACTCCCCTAGTGAATGTGTACGCTCAACTTCTAGGTCAACTGTACCCTCCAGGTCGTAGTCAACTTCCATACCTGAGAAGTGATGGGTAGTCCCACTCGGAGGCCAATGCCAGTCCGGGCTTCTGGAAACCCCAATGCCTGGAAGCTCCTGCTGAGCTACAACTTAGTGCATCACCATCTCCATAAACCACTCCACAGAGTACCAACTCAGAATCTCTCACCATCCAACCCCAAGAGAGGGATCGAATGCGTGAACTCTTGCACCTAGAGCAACCCTGACATGCAGATGTCGCACCTTGTGCAACTCGGGTCGTCTCATCCCACTATCCAAGTCAACGCATGAGATATGACTAGGTAGCTCTGTCTTTCTCTCTCCAATGGCCAAAGGTGACCCAACTATGCTGCTAGCCCCATCTATGTATGCCTGAAGGGGGTTGCTCCGACGCTCCTCCGACGCTCCAATGTGCCCTCTAGCTGTAGCACAAGTTGTTCCGGTTGAATCATCACAAGTGACTCATCATCCTAAATACCTCCCATAGAGTTCCCTGATACCACATGCACACTAGAATACGAAACCATCCTACTGTCATCAACTCAGCATGACTGCTCATGCTCCCCAGAAGCATCCTCATATGCCCCATGGACTCATCTAAAGAAGAGTCCTCATCCTGACATACAGAAGTAATGTCCTCTTGCTCTACCTCTATATCTCTTAGTGACTCATCAAAGGTGGATACATTTCCTGGCACCTCACCCATCTGCTGCGTGCAATTGTCACCAAAAAACTCAGACATGACTCCGATCATCACCTCAATGGATGGCTCTACTGGGGTAGGCTCTACTCTCTCCACTAATATGTCAACTGACACGGTCAAGGAAGTCTCCAACAAGGGTGAGTCCTGCGTCACACTAGGTGTATTTACAAGCTCCCCACAATCTTGTGTGCCCTCATCCTCCAAGTGTAAGGTAGCCATTTGGATGACTTCCCCCTCCGTTATTCGGTCAAGCTGGAAAGAGGTATCCAACTTTTCCACCCGATCCCTAGCCATGCAATCACTGGATCCATCATACGTGGGAAAAGGTGTCCTCCCAATGGTACGCTGCAACTCTGAACTCTGCATGCCAGACCCCCCACTGTTCCTTCCTTCTTCATCCCACCTGAGCTGGCAGTAATCTCTGAAGGAAAAATGCGCTCTAAAGTTTTCCCCCATGGACTGCCATTCTCGTAAATAAACTCCCATGGGTATATGATCATGCCACCTACCTTGCTCACTCGGTACTGGAGGTAAGAATGTAGGCATCGTGATCCTGGTTGACCTACTGAAGGCTAGCGGGTGAGTGGCTGGTAAAGGGTGGTCACATTGTTGTGAGATCCCAAAAGTCTCCCCAATTAGGAACTCACGATGGATGCTCTTATCCCTATTCTTTTGCTTGAGTCCTTCCAACATTCCCTTCTGTTCTTTGGCTAAATCATTTAGGGCCTTTAAGATGCTACCAAATGTTGATTCCCCTTTGCTCCTTGACTCTCCCATATTTGCCACCTCTACTCCCTACCCTCCTTGTTCATAGGAAAATATCCCCACGGCTGAGCCAAGAACGAATCTCTGATACCACTATAATATCCCAAATGGGGATTAACGGTAATAAAAGTGCAAATAGACAAGTAACTACAGCAAAAATGCAAACACCATTAAAACACACAAGCTGGAGCCAAATTCACTACTGAACCATTTTATTAATATATTGGGAAAGAGTACAATTGAGGTTCTGGAAAGTTTGCACCTAGGCCTGCTCAAGGTAGACTTGAAGAACAACTCGAACCCAAGAAAAAACTCTGGCTGAAAGTGCCTTTGCATGGCTCAGTCTCTGCGTTGCCTAGCCTAGAAATGATGTTGTTGGCTGAATTTGGACTGTTGGTTGGATTGCTTCCTCTGCTCAGAAAATTCTGGGCTTTTAACCCCGGACTCTACTCACCAAACCCACAAAAACCCGCAAATGAATTGGCCAGATGTTGAACCCAGAATTTCGGCCCAATTTCCTCTAGCTCCTCTAGCTGCTGGCTGCCTTAGGATCTTTGTTTGAAGCCTCAAACCTGCCTAGAAAGTTCTGCCAAAATAATCTTGGCTTCTCCTCAATAAAACCAGAAAAACCAGAAAGGGTTTTCCCAACGATTGAATTCGTAATTTGGCCCTCTTGGGCTTAGCTCACTGTGTTGTTGGGTAAATCGAACCTCTGGATGAATTTGTTGGAAAATGCCTCCGAAGAGCTACCAAAACCCCTAGTAGGAATTGGCTAACCTCCTCTCCAAATCTCCTGCTGAAACTCCGCTGCTCTCCACACTCCCGGCACCCACACTGAACTAAACTGCGTAGTCTACTCTACCTCTGCGCAGTCCTAAAGGGGCTACACTCTTTCTGTTGTTGCTGCTATGTAATTCCCTCACCAAAATGTAGAACTCCTCTCCTGAGCGGGTATTCGAAGTCCCCCGAGGTAGAGGTTGAGATCTCCGCTTTAAGATCTCGTGTGCTAAACAACACTGTAGACTTGGCTCTCCGGTTCAAGCGTCCTTCAGTCAAAATGACCAAAAGAAATAAGATGAATGAATGAATGACCAAATGAGCCTTCTCTTCTTCCTTTTATCCATTGAGGCCCAACGTACGCCTTGGGTCCTACCTTGGCCTGCGCTGCCTCTCCTTGGCCACTCACGTGTTGTCTTCCTCTAGCCAATCCCACGCTGTCCTTTTCATGCCTCTACTACGCTGCCACCTAAGGCCAACTCGACCCTGCAACTAGAGCCGCAATTTTCCCTTAGGGACTTAAGAAAAAGGCTTTATTTGGCCCAATTATTAATTGTGGGTCCCCTACCCACTTTATTTCCGCCTAGCATTAGGATTTGCCAAAATTAATCAAAATTAATATCCCAATTAGCTGACTACTAATTTGGGGATATTACGGTTGTGTATTTTGGAGGAGCAGCAGTTCTACGCCACATTGTCCAAGCGCGAATTTGGACTAACAGATATGCTTTACTTAGGACACATTATTGGCGCAGATGGGGTCAAGGTGCGTGAGGAGAAGATCAGGGCCATTCGGGATTGGCCGGTGCCTAAAGATGTGACAGCATTGAGGGGATTTTTGGGCATATGCACTTATTACAGGAATTTCATCAAGGGCTTCTCACAATTGGCAACACCCCTCACAGATTTGACCAAGAAGGGGGATTTTGCATGGACAGATGGAACTCAGGCAGCTTTTGATCACCTCAAGGAGGCGATGAGTAGTTTCCCGATATTGGCACTTTCGGATTTCACGCAGTCTTTCACCTTGGAGTGTGATGCATTAAGTGAGGGGATCGAAGCAATCTTGTCCCAAGAGGGGCACCCCATTACTTTCGAGAGCAGAAAGCTCTTACCACATGAGAGGTTGTATTCCATATACGACAAGGAAATGTTGGCCATAATGCATGCATTTGCCAAGTTCAGACAGTATTTGGTGGGTAACCGATTTAGGGTGAAGACAAATCATAACAGTCTTCGTCACTTTACGTGGTAACAGGGCCTCAATGACAGGCAGTAGAGATGGATCAGCAAGGTGCAGGCCTATGATTTTGATATTGAGTATGTGCGGGGAAATCACAATATGGTCGCCGATGCGCTATGTAGGAGACCTGCAGGGCTTTCACTCATGAGCATTAGCCATGACTAGAAGGCACAGTATTAGTTGAGTACTCCAACGATCATCGGGCATCTGAGATCTTGGAGGGAATTCACGCAGAAGAGCGCTATTGGGTGATGGCCAAAGTTATCTACTACAAGGGGCGCATATTTTTTGTTTTAGGCTCACAGTTGAGGGAGCAGATACTTCATGCAGCTCATGATTCTCCATTGTCGGGGCATCAAGGGTTCAGGAAGACATACATGGTTGTGAGAGAGCGCTTCACCTGGAAGGGCCTCAAGGGAGATGTTTTGAGATATGTACAGGAGTGTGAGGCCTGTCAGAGGAAGAAGGGAGAGTTGACTCATCCAGCAAGATTGTTGCAGCCTCTTCCCATTCCAAAGGGGAAATGGGAGAGTATCTCCATGGACTTCATCACAGGACTTCCCACAGTGCTAGGGAAGGATTGTATTTCTGTGTTGGTCGACCGACTGACCAAATATGCACATTTCTTTGCTATTCTGACCCGGTACTCAGCTTCTCAGGTAGCAGAGTTGTTCTTTAGGGAGGTTTTCTGCCTGCACGGACTCCCTAAGACTATAGTCAGTGACAGAGACAACAGATTTATGGGGGGATTTTGGCAAGAGCTTTTCAGGCTAGTGGGCACAAAGCTCACCCCGAGCACTAGTTACCATCCACAGACAGACGCCCAGACAGAGAGTGTGAACAAGTGGCTAGAGGTTAGATCTAAGACTTTTGTGATCCATAATGTAGATAAATATCTTTTGGAATAATCACATCATTAAGATTTGGTCGACATTTCGAACCAACTAATGTGGTTCATCCTCAGCACAAAGTTATCTTAAGTACTATGTGACTGAGCAGCAGAAGGCGTGGATCCATTGGTTGCACTTGGGAGAGTACTGCTACAACACCACACATCATATGTCCATCGGTATAATTATTTTTCGTGCTCTATATGGTTATGATGCTTTATCTTTTGTTAACATTGTTTTTGGAGACAGCCGGGCCCCAAAGGCCAAAGATTGGATCCAAGAGAGCCAATACATTCTCAAGGATATTAAGGATAATTTGCTAACAGCTCAGAATCAGAAAAAGTTATATGCTGACAGGCAGCGGGTTGAGAGGCATTTTAAGGAGGGGGGCTTGGTGTTCCTACGCTTGCAGCCATACCGACAGTCTACTTTGAAACAAAAGGGGCCGAGAAGCTACAACCATGGTTTTATGGACCCTACAAGGTTATCAGGAGGGTTGGATAGGTAGCTTATGAGTTGGAGTTTCCACCAAGAAGCAAGATCCACAATATTTTTCATGTTTCATGCCTCAAGAGGGTGTTTGGGCAGCAGATTACCGCAGTTGTAGAGTTGCCTCCACTTGATGATGAGGGGCATCTAGTTTTGGAACCAGAGGCCATTCTAGAGACTATAGAGAGGAAGCTCAAGAGCAGAACAATCAGAGAATATTTGGTGCGTTGGAAGAGCTTGCCGAATGAGGATGCCACCTAGGAGAGTGAACACATAGTAGAGCATCCAGCATTCAAGTTGCTTGGGGAAAAGCAACATTTGGGAGGGGGGGACTGTAATGTCCCTTCCTAACTTATTTTGGTACAAGATTTATTTCTAAGCTTTGGGGGCCAATTTTGGTGAAGTCGGGGCCCATTTGATTTTCATTAGAAGACTTAGGAGTTAGAAGTTAGTTAACTTTATGTTTTGTTATTTTGTTGGTGATGTATGGGGGTCACCCACACATAAATTATGCACTCCCTAAGTAACTGGTTTGAAAAGTATGAGTGGGAACAGCGTAGGCTTGGTGAGGGACCCACGATCGAGGAAAAAGGAGGGAAAAAGAGGCTCTACGAAGGTTATAAAAGGAAGGAAGCTCACTTCATTTGGAATTCTTGGCTTATCAATTTTATCTTAGTTGCTCAAGCTGCTTAGTCGGGTCACTTGTCTTTTAGCACGAGTTTTCCAAGCGAATAACTCACCCATTCTTTGAGGGACTTCGAGTGCCACCCTAGATTGGTTCATCCATTGTCATCCGAGGGAGTTTCATTGAGTTATCTTTAGAATTTACATTCAGTTTGCCCCAACGGTGCATATTTCTAGAGGACATTGTAGTGTTTCTTGTGTGGCTATTGCAGCTCTATTCCGGGGGTCTATTGCCGGGATAATTTTGGAGGAGAAGGCTCGGTAGTTTCCTAAGTTATTGGGTGAGTTTGGAGGTTGGAAGTAATAACTTTATTCAGGAGCCATCTTGTAGTCACTGGGGCCAACGCAAAGCAGATTAGCTAGGCACACGTGGGAGGCAGTGTCTCAACCATTTGGGTTTGTTATCGCTTGCCGCCTACACCTACCTACTAGTTAGCGGGAAAAGCCTTTAACCCTACAAGGTGTGGTTGGTGGAAAAGAACTCAGAGAAGGAGCTGTCACACTAATCCCGACTCTCTCTGTTTAAGCTATCTCCTAGGTTAGCTATGGGGGGTGGTCCCTAAATGGAAAACTAAGTTAAAAGATGTGAGTTTCTAGGAGAGTTGTTAGAGTTAAATAGATTACTTCTTCAAATTTATAAGCAAAAAACATGATATGAGCAATAACCATCAATACATAAGATAAGCATGAAACATATGAGAAACCAGTGCCTCCAAAGTATTGCTCTTTGAAATGAAAATGTATTTGCTTAAATGAAGTAAAATGCTTTCAAGATAAATAGATTTCTGAATCAAAGCATGAGATACAATTATACTAGATTTGGATGCAATTAATCTTGGTTACTTTTAATCTAAAATGCATAATCTACGTGAGAAGTCCTCCTCTCGTGCTCTTACCAGAGGGTAAAAATTGGGGTGACTGTAAGAAAGAGGGAGCGAGGGCACGAGGGTGTCATTAACGATACCTATCTCCTGAGTCTTACGAGTCAGCGTGTGCCTTCATTCCTACAAGGGGACAAGCCACCTTCATAACTGCAGGGTCACACACTTTTACCTTACTTCGTACCAAATGGAAGAACTTTCCAAGAAAGCCTTTTTCCCTATAATTTCTATCAACCAAGTTTATGCTTGAAGATAAATTTTAAATATGCAACTAATGCGAAGTGAAATGCCTAAATGTGGGTGAAATGCTTCCAATGAGATATGTTAATGATAATGTGCTTAAGATTTGTGCTTAGCCCAATATGACATAAACTAGCAATGATGCTCCATAAAACATGTATCAACAACTCAAATGGAAATATAAAAATGGAAACTAGCTCAATGCTTTTAGATACCAACTCACAAGCTTTGAAAGGAAAATGATGTGATATGACAATTATTGCATGAAATCATAAGCTAATAAGTTGTTTGTGAATGAAATGAGCTAATAAATGTACACAATCAGATTACTTAAGTTGCAAATAAATGGACTTGTAAAGGGTTACTCCAAAGATGTGCGCGAAAGTGAGATACAATTTTTTCTAATAACCCAACAAGAATATAAAATTACAACTAGATGACTTGAGATAAAAATTAATGATTAGCATGAAACCATGAAAACATTAGCTTGCCAAATGAAATGAAAGTGCTATGTTTTTTACTTAAACAAATGAAAAAATAGATTGCACAACACAAGATACAAGAAAATGGATTGGCAAGTCTAATTGCAAAATAGGAAAATGTGACTGTTATGTGTTGAAGTTATGAGTTAACCATTTACAACTAGATTAGATTAGCAAACGAAATGATGAATGCAAGTAAGTTAGTTGAGAAAATTAGAAACTAGACAAAAGAAAGTTAACCACTCAGGAAGAGTTCCTCCCTCTAAATGAGTAGGTGAGATGCCATGGGAAAAACTTCCCAAGCTCCCTCAAGAAAATTCAACTCTTTATTAACTTCTTGTTACAATGATGAGAGCTTCCTTTATTGTGAGGAAAGGCTCCAATTTCGAGAAGGCTTTTACAATAAATATTTGACTTTTATACACTAGAATCCCTTCTTGAGAAAGCAACGACAATATTTCGTAAAAATTCAGCAATGGAATACAAGAGAGACTCCTCGAATAATATCTTGAAACTCTAGCCTCTTGAGATGATGGAATCTGCTCCAAAAGGTGATGACAGTCCGCAAGGAATTTCGATATGATTTACAGCCTTGAGATCCTAAGTCCCTGCCAAGGTTAGTAATAAAATAATTCTTGAAAAAGCTGTCAAAACCTTTGCAAAATGGACCCAAAAAATCACTGGAGAAAGATGAGAAAAATGCCAAAAGTATTTACAAATATACAAGGACTAGACTGATGGTTAGGGAGTATGATTATTATCCCTGTCTTGTCAAGAAACATGCTCTTATTAGCAAATATGATCAATCTAAGAACAATATTTAAAATAAATGATTTGAATAGAATAGATTTGATCACAAACACAAACCCAAGAGACCCTGCAAACACAAATCGAAAGATAAAACTTTGTGATATCACAATGTGGGTTCCTCCATGTTCATGCTCAAGAATGGGTTGATTCCTTCGAGAATGTCCCCTCACTTTTGAGGCTTGATCCAAAGATATTTTTCTACACAACTTCAAATAAACTCATTAGATCCACATGGGTTAGAAAAATATAATGAGAAAGAAATCTTAAAGATTTATATGAAAATCTATTAAAACATTCCCTATCTAGAATAAATCTCTAAAACCAAATATTAGTGCAAGATAGCTCTACACTAACAAATCTTTTGCAAGCATATGGAAATAATAAACACAATATTACCAATAGAAAATGAAGATCGCGATCAAGAATTATACCACAACCATAGAAGAATAACGCCTCATATTTGAACCCCAAAGTCTTGTTATTTCATTGAAAGATGAGTATACAAAGTGGCAAAACCCCCCCAAGCACAAGAGCTCATATTCAGGATACAATATCATATTCAGGATACAATATGAGAGCCCATGGCTCCATTATATAGAAATTTGGGAGCAAATCCCAATGAAAAACCAAATGCCAAGTGGTGAGAGGGAGGAGATCACAAGGCAAATTTGAATTTGATATGTGGAGCTCCATTGCCAAGTGTAAAAACGGGATTCTATTAAGTGGACATCATTTTATTCTTCCCTTATGTGCCAAATACGAATTTTATGATAGAATGACAAGTTTATATGGGTGGTAACCCATGTGGGGACAATTTTCCACAAAACTTTCCACCAAATATTCCCCCAAATCTTCCCAAATATGCACTAACTTCACAAATTCGAATTTCCAAGTAAGCAACTTTCATTTAATGCCAGAAATTCAATTTTATTGTGAGCACATGTTTTTTCCTTGATTTTAGGAGTCCACATCACCTTGGAACTTCACTTTAACTCCTCCATAATTTTCCACCTCATTCCCACCTCATTTAGCATGTGTGGATATTTATTTTTCTCCATTTATTTAATTTCTGACTTAATTAATTGCCAAATTTCCCACTAAACTTAGGAAAAGTGGGTTTTGAGGGTTCAAAACACATTTTTAACCCCAGAAAGTGTTTCATAGTAGAAATTTGAGGGTGAGAGGTGTAATTTTGATTACTCATACCCCATACAAGTTTACAACTTCTCTAGGCAACATTTATTACAATTCAATTACAATTTTTATTGTAATTTTCGACTTGCGGGAAATCTAAAAAATTAAAAAATCACTACCTATACCTAACCAAATTCCACGAAATTGTGTAATCTAGTATGATAATATACATTGACTCTAGACACTAGGACTCACCCAAGGCCTCACCATCAAGCCGTACTCCGGCTTTGGGGTAAATTTGGAGGAAAAAATTCAATTAATTATTAAGTCCTGGTAGGGAGATGATAATTAACCGAGTAAAAAAAAACTCCCAGAGTAATACTCACTTGTTGGAAAGGTACCAAGCTACCTAGGCCTATTACAGACTCAATACTGACTCAAATTCATCATTACTAGCGTCACTTATTACAATTCCCCGTCGGGCGTGGAATCTGGGTTCAAGAGAAAGATGATGAGAAATAGAAGTAGAGTTCAAAAACTCTATTGAACTGATGATATCTGATGGTACAAATGTCTTCTAGTTCATCCTTGGGCATGGAGTTTTCTCATTATCCTCAGTTGCCAATCCAGTGGTCAACATGGTCAATGTTTGCCAGCAGAAATAAGGGAAGTGTTGGAGGAGTTGTTTGTTGCATTTTTGGAGTATTTTGGAGTATTTTGCTGGTGATATTGCAGACTACGTGCTTCAATAGTCACTGGGGAGCGTAGGGCCTGTTGGAGGTCAATTTTGGAGGGTCGTGATCAGGCCATACCATTTTTGGGTTTTGGTTAGATTAGCTTCAGGAGTCCGGGAGTAATTTTGCAGAATTTTCTGAGCATCAGAGGTGGGGTTTTCAGTCATTCCTTTGCAGTAGCTAGTGCAGAATTACTGGGACAACACAAAGCCTTAGATGGGCAGTTTCTGGTTTATCATTGTCTTACCTGGGTTTTTCTCTGCTTGCCAAAAAGGCAAGCCCAGGTGCTTTTATTCTATATATTTGTAATCTTGCTCATTTCTACAATAAAATGGCTCAGCTGCTTCCATGAATTTGATTGGTCTGGGTATTTGCCGCATTGTTTAAAATTTTTGTGGTGTAAAATTTATTATTTTCTCGCATGGCATTTGTTTTTCCTATTTAGGAACATTACATTATTTGTGATAGCACTTGTATCAAATGATCAACAACGATTACAATGGAGGAGAGTCTAGCCTTTTATAGGAAAAATTCTAACGGCTAGTTGACTTCTCCTCATTAAAATTTTGCTAGTCTTTCACAATCCAGGACTTGGCAATTTTTTATTTTCTTAAAACTTTACAAAATAGCATGAATTTCCCCAGTGGGGTCGAATTTGTCCACACAACCAAAATTAATTCACGATTCCCCTTTGAAGTAGCATCATGATTCCCCCCAATGTCTAGCATTTTTGGTCCATGAGTGAGTCAATTTGTCCACATAAAAGAGTGTATATTGACCAAAAAGAAAACAACTTCATCCCTTTAGAAAAAATTAGCTGTAATGGCTAGTTAATAGGTCCATCTTCCAACTTCTCAATCCAATTTGGTTAGAACGGCTAGTAGACTTTTCTCCAACAACTATATTTCACCCAACAACTATTTTTTGACTTTGACTTGGCATTGAATATTCCCTTAGAAATTCGAATTGGTCCAACAGTGGTATATCTCCAATGCTTTATCCCTCCTGGAAAAATTAGAACTTTGGTTTTGCTCAGCATGTCCTGATTTGTACTGGGTTTGTCTTTGTTTCCTCATATATGTTAGGACATTGCCACATCATCACTGACTGCAATGTCATAACACCCCTGTGCCTCATCTCCACCACTGCTACTAACCTCAAAATTCTAACACCTGTATTTTCTTTGTATTGTCGAGATAATCAATTTTGACGTAATGCGTGCATGATTCTGCCCAACGCTTCGCCTAAAATCCCCCTCGAAACATTTCCTATATTGTTGACCAAGTTTGACTGAACTATAACTAGCCACCAAATGCTTTGATTGAAAAAAACCAATGTGCCATGGAATCATTTAGTCATGCTCTACAATTTGATCTTGGGTTGACGTTTTGACCACCTAGACTATTTTGCATTGGGAAACATGAACTACCTTGCGAAATATGAAATTTGACAAATGAGACTATTATGTTGTGAGAGTTGTAATGAGCAATACTACACCAATAACAAGGTCGCCTACAGATTCTATAGACACGAAAACATGTGAAATAACATAGATGCACCTTGATGCAGGCTGGACTGGCCCATACACTGGCAATCACGCCTACAAAGACAAGGCTCTGACAGAACCACGAGTCATCATGAAAAACCTCCCAAGGTCCTCCAATCTGGTTAGGGATGAGATCGTCAAGAAGAAGCTCTCAAGGGGCGAGGCATGGTCCCACCAATCATAATGAATACAGACTCGAAAGACAAAGCACTAGGTCTGGGATGTCTAACACATGGCCTCACATGGTTTTCTACAAGACTTTGACTTGTGACCTTGGGCTTACAATGGTGGTGAATGATCTGCTTGAAAAAATCTATGTAACCCCACTGATAGAGGGGTAACACTAGGAATACTAAGAGGAGTGCCTTAGTTCAAAGAGTCTTCTAGATCTTCTTGTGTATATTGTATTTCTCGAAGAGGGATCCTTAACCTTCTAGAGAATTCTCTTGAGGAGAAGACGTTCTAAAGAATTCTCTACTAGAAAGTTATTGAAGAAAAAACCTTTAAAAGGAGGCCACCCCCTCACTTGCAAGCTGTGTTTTCATTGTGAAAAAAACCTAGACCATTGGGCTGAAAGTGAATATATCTGTGTAGGTTTGGTGCATCATTAAGGGAATATTTGGAGCTGTAGTTATATCTTGTACGACCATTGTTATATCTTGTTTTCCTCTCTTCTTTGCTGGATATTCTGCTGCTGTTATAGGGTTTATTTTCCAGTGTAAGAGGTCTGGGAAGTATCACTATGTTCGTCTTAGACCCTTAATTTCAGATCTGATTATGTTATGTACCTGGGCTGTTTTCCTTAATAGAAGGTTATCTTTTACTTCATATTTCAGAATTTGATTTTCTATGAAGAAACAAAAATATAACAGGGGTACTATGTACTTGTGAGCTTAGTCTGTTGGCTGGAAACTGAATTTACAGCACTGTCATGACTCATAACTAATAAGGATTGATGTTATTGTGTCTTTATTGGTTAAATATTGTTGAAGTCCTTAAAGTATTTTGACTCCATTGCCCAAATATTAGGCATTGATTTACTTGAATCCACCGTCAAATATTTATTGCCTATCATAACTATTAGATTGCTAAATCAGAATTGTCTCAAACGTTAATAAAGACTTGATTTAGAAATCTTATCTAGGGAAACCACCTTTGCGTCCAAGGAAAGCCGGCCTAAACTGAAACGAAGTTCTACTCAGGTGACAATGGCTAGAACTTCCAAGAGTTGCCGCAAGGGTTTGTACTTTGGATGATTTGGACTTATCTTGTGTACAGATCTTGGAGGTAACACACATCACTAACATGCAGCACAATATTTTAGGGTTGTTCATCATAACATAAGCCTAGAGAGATATGTAAGATAAGAATAGATAGGAGAAGATGATGTTCATATACTTAACCCGGCAAAAGCTAATATGCAATTGACTTTCAGTGCAAGCAGTAAGAGCATAGAAGGCAAAGGGAATGAGCAAATCATTACCAGGACCCAAATCAAGAAAGCAATTGTTATTGCAATCTTTAATCCACATAATCAAAAGAGTTTGATTTCAGAGACGGTGATGAAGAATTTGAATCTGAGCATTTCCGGGACAAAAACAATCGTTTCCCTACCAATTTGTCAATAAATTAAAACTTGATGTTTTGTGATTGTTGGCTGATAGGAGGATGTTAATGCCAATTCAGTCTTGCTATTCTTGATGACATCAGCTTTTCTTCCTTCTTTTTTTGAGCCTTTTTCGCTAAAATATAGTTTCGAAGTTCGCATTTTACAGAAATAAGAGCCTCGGAACAAAATCCCAGTACACAGCAGGTGAACTAATTATAGGCACAAGTAAGAGATGGAGCATTGAAATCTGGCATAAGCAAAGTACGAATTGTGCATTTTGAGCAGGGCTTCACGTATTGTATATCAAGTCTTTGCAAGAGAAATCTTTACAATGTGGTAGTGGTAAGTATATCAATTAATAAATTTTAACTTATCAAAAGAAGATATAAATTACTATAAAATCAAATGGACCTACCTCTTTTGACACAATACAGAGCTTCCCATCAGCCATTCCATTTTCAACAAACGTCTGAGCAGCATATCCTGCAGCATTGCCACCTCCAACAATGACAAACCTACAAAAGCAGGCCAACCTAATTCTTAAGACGCCTCGAGCACTAAAACAAAAGTCAAAGGATGGCAGTAAATACAGAAGAAGACATTAGTTGAAGAAAGGCAACACCCCACAGGATGCTAGGTTCAGATCCAGATGGTTCCCAGCATTGAGGATTTGATCACCCATCTGGCACGGTGTCCTCCCCAGGACCCCACATCAAGGCTTGCCTTAAACAAAAAGTATATTTTTTGTAATTTGAGCGAGTTGTAATTAAAACTAACAACTCCAACATATTCCTCAAAATTGCTTTCAGCTGGCCATAACTCATGTTATTAGGAATTTACAGCTCTCACCGAATGTTGATTAGGGGATTTTTATGCAAAGAAACAGCAATGCAATGTACTTAATAACATGGGGGCACCGGATAGAACACAATTAATCCACATTAGCTCCATTGGAGTACCAGTGAAGTGTATAGTGAAATCGAGTATCAGGACTCCTTAAATGCATTGAAAAGTGGACTGCCAACAAAATTGAAGAGCAGAGATCGACTTACTCTCTGTTTTCATTGGCAAATGTTGCACAAGTAATCAAAGTAGCCCTTCGCCAGCTTCTGGAAGGCAGACGATTAAGATGCAGCTGTGATGCAAGTGATCTGAAAACATCTCTCATAACAAAAGTGGAGGCTTCAGTACAACACATAGAACCTCCACGCTTTAATCCCAAACAACCCTGCGATATTGATGTCATCGCCATTCTCAATTTCCTCTTTAGCCTCTGTGATTCAAGATGTTGGCCTCGTATCATACAAGAAGGGACAGCGGTTCTGTTCATCGCACAAGGCTTTGTTATGTATTATATATTCATTTGTGTGAGATGACGTGTGATTATTGTATTTCCTTCCTATGGGTGGCGGGTACAATTTCAACTTAGCCATTGCCAACAGCATTATGGGTTTCCGGCTTTCGCAACCATCCAGGGGACAACAGCATTATGGGTTTCCGGCTTTCGCAACCATCCAGGGGACAACAGGTGCTTGAATTTTTAAATTCACCATGTTTCCTTTCATTTTGTGAATAACGCCGCCTCATCCTCAAGGTCTTTCACTGAACTTAATCATTGACTACAGTTAGCTAGCTATAGTCAACATATAATTAACTCTCTTCTTTATTGAGTGGATAGGCTTATTCCAAAGTTCAAGATCATGAAGCTGATGTATATTTTTTTATTTATTGAATGGATAGGTTTATTCTAAAGTTCAACGTCATGAAGGTGATGTAATTTTGTTTGTGTTTTACGTTAACTTGGAATTGATACATATCTCATAAAAATATATTTTAAATAAAAAATATTAGTTATAATAAAAACTTTAATGATTATACATTATTGGTTAATATCAATAATCTTAATAATCTTATTCATTTGGTTTTTTTATATTATATTTTAATATGAAAAAATGTAATATAAATATTTTATTTTCACTTTCACTTTTAAAATTAGTAATAAAATATTTCCATATATATTAAATAATATAATTCTATATAACTTAAATAAATTATTTGAATATCCATATTAACTAATATATATATATATATATATATATATATATATATATATATATTATTTTTGTTTTTATATATAGAGTATGTGTGTTAATATTAACTTTAGTAAAATATTTCAATACTAGAAAAGAAAGTAAATAAATGTAAAATAATTTAGTTACTTTTTTTAATAAGAAAGAAATGTGTAATTTATTCAATTTTTAATATAAATTATTTTAAAACACAATTTAAACAATGAAAAATTAAGCATGCTCTACATACAGAGAGACGAAAAACCACTATAAATCTAAGTCGCAGATTTATCAAGTACTAAAAGGGATTAAATATCTTGACATTTAAATCCTTTTTCTAAAAACATATTTGCTTGTAATGAGATTTGATCCCTCTCGACTGTTGGTAGATTTGTGGTTAAGATGGATCTATACTGGTAACTAGTTAATTTTGTATTATTTAATAATAATAATAATCCAATTTTAATGTCACAATTTTGTCAAACACTATATTCTGTATGATATTCTCTTGTTTGTGGGATAAAGGATCCACCTATCCACAATTGTGGTTAAGATGGATCTATACTGGTAACTAGTTAATTTTGTATTATTTAATAATAATAATAATCCAATTTTAATGTCACAATTTTGTCAGACACTATATTATGTATGAGATTCTCTTGTTTGTGGGATAAAGGATCCACCTATCCACAACAATGTCACTACTAAAGTCTATGAAGGCATATATGCTCTACCCCCTTTGGATTTGAACTCGTGGCCCCTTAAGAATACAACCGCGTCGTTATTATTATATTATATATAATATGTCAACATGAATAATATTTTTATGCATAGTTACTCACATTTAATATTTGCATAGGTGAACACTTTGTATAAGTTTTAATATGCAAGTATACATGGTTGAATATGTGGTTAATATGTCATCTTAACTTTGACTTTTCATTGTGGTTTAATGAAGTTTAGGCTTACTATATTTAAAGGTTTTTTTAATGGAGAAGGGCTAACATGGCAAAGGTGGTTTCATGATAAAGGAAGGGTGTTTTTTATAAAAATATAGGACATTATTGGTAGAAACTCACAGGGGGTTTCTACCATGAAAGTAAGTAGAGAAACATCTCTAAGTGATGGTAAGAGAAGAACACTCGTATTCCCTTTATGTTGAAATGAGTACTTCTCTAAAGTCTCATATAAATTATGTGTGCCAGAAATTGTTCAAACATGCTCCAAATGTTCATATTGGGTTTTATCGAAGTTGATGACTTTTCCCATATATAAGCCCAAAAAGGAAATAGTGAATGGCTGGAAGATATCATTCATCTTCCTCATGAATGTTGTTGGGGCATTTTGTGAATAACGGCACCTCATTCTCAAGGTCTTTAACTGAACTTAATCATTGACTACAGTTAGCTAGCTATAGTCAACATATAATTAACTCTTTTTTTTATTGAGTGGATAGGCTTATTCTAAAGTTCAACATCATGAAGCTGATGTATATTTTTTTTTTATTGAATGGATAGGTTTATTTTAAAGTTCAACATCATGAAGGTGATGTAATTTTGTTTGTGCTTTAGCTTAACTTGGAATTGATACATATCTCATAAAAATATATTTTAAATAAAAAATATTAGTTATAATAAAGATGATTATACATTATTGGTTAATATGAATAATCTTAATAATCTTACTTATTTGGTTTTTTTTTTTATATTACATTTTAATATGAAAAAAATGGAATACAAATATTTTACTTTCACTTTCACTTTTAAAATTAGTAATAAAATATTTCCATATATATATTAAATAATATAATTCTATATAACTTAATTCTATATATATATATATATTCTTTTTGTTTTTATATATAGAGTATGTGTGTATATATGTGTTAATATAACCTTAGTAAAATATTTGTACTAAAAAAGAAAGTAAATAAATGTAAAATAATTTAGTTACTTTTTTTAATAAGAAAGAAATATGTAATTTATTCAATTTTTAATATAAATTATTTTAAAACACAATTTAAACAATGAAAAATTAAGCATGCTCTACATACAGAGAGACGGAAAACCACTATAAATCTATCTAAGTCACAGATTTATCAAGTACTAAAAGGGATTAAATATCTTGACATTTAAATCCTTTTTCTAAAAACATATTTGCTTATAATGAGATTTGATCCCTCTCAACTGTTGGTAGATTTGTGGTTAAGATGGATCTATACTGGTAACTAGTTAATTTTGTATTATTTAATAATAATAATAATCCAATTTTAATGTCACAATTTTGTCAAACACTATATTATGTATGATATTCTCTTGTTTGTGGGATAAAGGATCCACCTATCCACAATTGTGGTTAAGATGGATCTATACTAGTAACTAGTTAATTTTGTATTATTTAATAATAATAATAATCCAATTTTAATGTCACAATTTTGTCAGACACTATATTCTGTATGAGATTCTCTTGTTTGTGGAATAAAGGATCCACCTATCCACAACAATGTCACTACTAAAGTCTATGAAGGCATATATGCTCTACCCCCTTTGGATTTGAACTCGTGGCCCCTTAAGAATACAACCGTGCCGTTATTATTATATTATATATAATATGTCAACATGAATAATATTTTTATGCGTAGTTACTCACATTTAATATTTGCATAGGTGAACACTTTGTATAAGTTTTAATATGCAAGTATACATGGTTGAATATGTGGTTAATATGTCATCTTAACTTTGACTTTTCATTGTGGTTTAATGAAGTTTAGGCTTATTATATTTAAAGGTTTTTTAATGGAGAAGGGATAACATGGCAAAGGTGGTCTCATGATAAAGGAAGGGTGTTTTTTATAGAAATATAGGACATTATTTGTAGAAACTCACAGGAGGTTTCTACCATGAAAGTAAGTAGAGAAGCATCTCTAAGTGATGGTAAGAGAAGAACACTCTTATTCCCTTTATGTTGAAATGAGTACTTCTCTAAAGTCTCATATAAATTATGTGTGCCAGAAGTTGTTCAAACACTTGCTAAATTGCTCCAAATGTTCATATTGGGTTTTATCGAAGATGATGACTTTCCCATATATAAGCCCAAAAAGGAAATAGTAAATGGCTGGAAGATATCATTCATCTTCCTCATGAATGTTGTTGGGGCATTAGTCGTGTTGAAAGGAATGACCAACTACCCAAAGAGACCTTATTTATACTTGAAGGTTGCCTTCCACACATCAGCATGCTAAACTGATACCTAGAGATTATTTAACTTAATATCAATCTTACTAACAAGTTTGGAACCCTTGAGTGTATTGAGAAGGTCATCAATCCAAGGGATTGGATATTAATTTTTTACTAGGATTTCTCCAAGGTTTTGTTATCAATATAAAATCACCTTGCCATGTCCTTCTTTTGAAGTAGCACAACTGGGCTCTCACAAGTTGAGGAGCTTGGGAAAATGTGACCATTTTGGATTAGCTTTTGAATTTGAATTTCATTCTCCAGAAGGGAGCATCTATATACTAGCTTGTTAGATAGTGGGGAATCTAGTTTCAAATGAATTACATGCTTCATTGAACAATGCAGAGACACCCTTGCAAGTGATGTGAAGATATCCCCATATTTCTCCACCATCTTGTCTGCTTATTTCCATTGTGCAAATAGACCCCTTGTAAAGGCCTTGGAAGTTGTGGTGATCTTACATTTGTCTTTTGATAAAGTTATGAAGAGAAAAAAATTATCCCAATCCAAGAGAATACATTTTTGTATTGCATAGATGGCATCAAAGAGACTATGGTATTCAAGGCTACCTCTTGTATCCTATAGACTTGACATCTAAAAATGGTGTATGGCTAGGGGCATAATTTCATTAGAAACTTCAACTTCTTGATTATCTCTATTGAGATAAAGTTCTTCTACTTTTCCTATTATGGCTCTAACAACAACCTATACTCAATTCCTCTCAATGCCTCGTGCTTGGAGGGAATTGATGGGGCCCACCTTTTCAAGTGTTGAGGTTACCCTACCAAGCCTATCCAATGTTTTGGAAGTATTTTTAGCACTCTAATAGCTTGAAAAAATCGAGATAAACATATGGGATTAGTTAGGGTTTATCATTCAATCAAGTAGCATAGATACACCCCCTCCTCCTAGTTGACTAAAACTACCCTTGGATGAATCTCAAACTTGAGTTCTTGGTCCAAATTTTGAGTATTTTATCCATTGACCATCTAGCCAGCATTACAAGGTTCTATGGGCATCCATTATTAATTTACAGGGTCAATATTTGAGGTTTTTCTTCAATATTTGGGCCTCCTAAGCCACTGTAGCATAGTGTAAATCATTATTGGTGTAATATAGTGCATAATTAACCACTTAGATAGTGCTACATCATCCTCCTAATATTGTAAGTTGATTCTTGGTGATTTTCCCATAGTTTTCCCTCAAGTATGAAGTCTTCTCCTAAGACTTTTTGGTGGAAAAAGGACCCGATTTGATCTTAACTTAAACAAGAACACAACGTAATATAGATATAAAAACAAATACAGAGATGCAACAAAAATAACACTTCGTTTCATTAATATCAAATAAATTAAAATATGCTTACAGACATAATGGAAATAAACTAGCTCGCGCGATGGTAGCTTATCTCTAATAAGATATGTGGTGGCTACATGCCTCTGAACGATGTTACAATGAGGCTCAAGGGCCTTTTTATGATTAAACAACAAGGGAAAATCATAAACAACCAAAACCCTAACCCTAGGAAATGGAACACCAAGCGTTTGTGGGCCCCATTAGGGTTAGTTTGGCAGCCAACTTCTCGGGGTCGTAACTTGGTCATATTATCCTCGTTTGGTGCGTATGATACCTCATTGGTAAGATCTCTTTGAGTACTACAGGATTTTCTACAGGCCCTTTCCTAGAGCTACGAGGCAGGACCTTGCCTATGGCTATGAGGCAGACCCTTTCCTATGGCTACAGGCATGCTTTTTGTGGAGGTAAATCCCCTCTGCGGACAAAGGTGATCCCACTAGCCCTAGAGTGGGTCTACCAACAATCTAAACACGCAAAGCTATTGATTCCTAGTTACAAAAGATAGAATCGCGATAGATCTCTTACCATGATTCCTTCGCTGTTGTTGTCGAAGAAGAAGTGGCGCTTCCGTTCCTAGCTAGACAGGTCACGATCCGTGAGGTCACTGCATCCAGATACTTGTACACATGCAGAGAAGAGAGACAACATGCAACGTAATATTTCACACTTTATAACTATTGATCAGTCAGAGAGGAACGAATGAAATTCCATTATATAATGGACAAATGAAATCATGGAACCAATAGCATAGTCATGTATATTAAGATACGAGAGAATAATTACAACCGGTGCTCTGACGTCGTGATCTTCCTTCAACAGGATTCCAGCGGGACATGTCTCAAAAAGCTCGTCAGGGATTTGACAAAACTCTCTCTCTCACAGGGTTCTCCTTGGCTCTATTCTTGATTGTCACTCAGCTATAATTTCCTTCCCAAAAGTTCAACTAGGTTGCAAATGGAGAGGGCAGGATTTTATAGAAGGAGAAGGAGAGGTTAGGATCCCTATAATCATGGGGGAAATTCCTATCTCTTAGGAAGGTTCCATGAGAGGTGGAAAACCACTTCCTAATCAGGGAGATCCGAAGCCAAATAGCCCAACCTCTTTTTTATGATTCGTTCTGAAGTTGTTAGAATCAAACTTCCGCCTTCTATTGTTAAAAAACATTCCTTAATAGGCTTGGCACGGGCAGAACACAGGGACAGAGCACTAGCTGGCGTGCCCACTAGTGTATATTTTCCCCATTGTCGCAAGGGATGAATTGTCTACTTGCGCCAATGCTAAAACATGAGTTTTAGGGTTTTTCAAAGGAAATGTTCTTGAGGAGAATTCTTGCCCTTATGCAGAAGGATGCCATCAAGGTGTTTTCAAGACACTTTATTGTTCACAGGTCACGAGAATAGTCCACCAATGTACGGGATGAGGGATTGCAAGGATGGTGATAAAATGTTGTGTAACAATGCTGCGAGCCTAAAAAAAACATAGTTTAGGGGGTCAAAACTGCTCTGGAAGTTCAGGACCTGAAAAACTGCTAAAAATAGTAAATGCTACTATAAACAAGGAAATTGATGAAACCTACTAGAGGTCTATGTGGAATAGGCAGGTGGCCACCAATATCCACCTAGATCAGTCCTTCCTCGGGAAGCAATGGTCTCCATTGCGTTCAAAGCCTCCATGAGGTGAGGAAATTTCTGTTGAACCTGGTCCTTGGTGAACCACTTTCCCTAGTGAAGGAGTTGACCTACTTTGACAACTTGATATAGATGGATCCTTTGTTAGTGAGTGTTCTTGATCTGTGTGTCCATGTCGGATCAGTTGTGTCATGTTCCATGCAATCTAGGTTTAACTTCATTGGTGTGAGTTATTCTACAATGTCAGATGTGTCCAGTAATGGTGGAAAGTATGGTCGAAGGCAGTCCACATTAAACACTTGCTGCAGGCCAAGGAACGTGGAATGTTGAGCTCGAAGGCATTTTCTCCTACAACCTTGGTGATGGTGTACAACCCATATCAGAGCGGGCGAAGCTTGCGGTGGGGCCCAGCGAGGCGCTCCTTCTGCAAATGTAGGCAAAATTTGTCGTCCACTTGCAACTTGTGTGGCACTCGATGTTGATCATGTCGTTGCTTGTACTTAGAATTGGCTCTGTCCAATATGTCATGCACCTGTTGGCATATGTTTTGAATGCGCTCAATGAAGTTGTTAGCCCTATCAGCTTTGGACTGTACATGAGCCGAATCTACCTGAGTAGCTACAAATGGTATGGCACATCAATGGGACATAGTGGTTGGAATCCCAACCCCACCTGAAAAGGGCTTTGGCCAATTTAGCTATGGAGAGCTCTCTTATAGTTGTGTTGGATATAGGGAAGGCTTTCATCCCACGTGCATGGATACTTCGATTTGTACATGCGCATAATGTGTGTGATCATCTTATTGACGACCTATGTTTGGCAATTAATTTGGGGGTGGAAATCATAGATTTAGTGATTTTGGTATCCAGCATCGACCAAAGACTTGACCAAAATGTACTTAGGAACCTTTTGTCTCGATCTGGGATAATGGAATGTGGGATTCCAAATTGTACCCACATACCTTCAAATAAGAGCTTAGTAGTGGCTTCCACTGTTATACTCTTCTTGCAGGCCACTAGAATGGCTGTCTTAAAGAATTTGTTGATGACCACGAAAACAAAATCGTTGCCATGCTTAGTAGAAGGAAGGCCTGACATGTAATCCATGGAGATGGATTCCCAAGGTCGACTAGGAGTGGGAAAATGAGTATATAGGCCTTGCTTCTTGATGGTTGGTTTAACAATGGCGTAGGCAACACAGGATTTGATGTACTTCCCAATGTCCTGTTGAAGGTTTGGCCAATAAAAATATTTCTGCAGTACTGCCACTGTTTTCTCTATCACGAAATGTCCAGTGACCCGACTATAGAGCACCTCCCAAATCATCTTGGCACGATCACTTAAAGGAACACAAAGGTGTCCTAGGAGGCATAACAATGCATCCTGGAGGTGATAATTTGGAACTTTCTTGCCTTCCAAGAGCGTCTGGTATGTGTTGCCAAATTTTGGATCGCTCTTGTAAAGAGTCGACCACCCTGAAGTCTCATGTCCACAAGAGTCGAGCATAGTGCTCAGTGCCATGACCAATGGTCGTCTGAGGTATTTTGCAACATTATTGGTGCTGCCCTTATTGTACTTAATGTTCAAATGGAACTGTTGCAGGTACGTGGACCATTTCTGATGATGATCGTTTTCGAACTTCCCTTGTGTTTGTATGAACTGCAGGGGTTGCTAGTCTGTGTGGATGACCGTTTCGTTCCCCATAATGTAATGTTTCCATTTTCGACAGGCCTGCACAGTGGAATACATCTCTTTGTCATAGGTGGGATACTTTTAGACTGTGTCTGAAAGTGTCTCACTGTGATATGCCATTGAATTCCCCTGTTGAGTAAGAATTTCATCAATCTCATATTCAAAGGCATCTGTCTCAATCTCAAATGGTTGTTGTGGATCTAGTAATGTGAGCACTAGTGTAGAGCAAAGGCGATGCTTCAACTCAGAAAATTCCTTCCATTTGGGATTCAGACCAAAAGAAATTTTATTTCTCTTCTCCCTTGGTGACTTGACTCAAAGGCCAAGTGATGTGAGAGAATCCCAACATGAACCAGCAACAAAAGTTGGAAAGACCCATAAAGTTTCAGAGCTCTGTTAGAGTGGTTGGGTTTAGCTAATCTCAAATGACTTGTATCTTGGTTGGGTCCAAATGCAGACCTCGCTCATCAATGATGTACCCTATATATTGAACCTGGGTCATACCAAAAGTGTATTTCTCCAAATTAGCACACAACTTGTGATGTCGCGGGGTTTAAAGGACCTGTCGAATATGGTGGAGGTGCTCTTCCTAAATTTGGCTAAAGATTAGGATGTCATCCAAATACACCACCACGGATGAGTTGGTGAAGGGGCGTAAGATATCGTCCATCAACATCATGAATGTTGCGTGGGCATTCGTCGACCCAAAAGGCATGACGAGTTATCGAAAAGGCCCTCTTTGGATTTGAAGGCAGTATTCTGTTGATTTCCATAGGATCGGAAAGTGTTCTAAGTCTCATTTTTGGTAGAGAGGCTTGGACATAATTTATCCAGAGAACCTAGAAATCATTTGTGGAAATTCCACTCGGATATGACTTTATTAAAATAATTAATTATTTTAATGCAGACCCTAAGTTTAAACTTAGGGAAATTAAATAATTAAAGGGCATTAAGAGAGCATAGTGTGAATCTTATAGAAAACGAAGAGTAAGTCATCTTTTAATATGAGCAATTGATTAACGATATAATATTGGTCATTGATTCATCAGCGAGAAAACTATAATAAGGGACTTGAGGGTTATTTGGAAATAAAGTCGGGGACACTCTCAGTACTCGAAGGAAATCGATTATGAAGCAAGAGAATTCGATTTCAGTGGATGAGATTGTAGAGGCAGGGTTGCAGAAGCTAAAGGAGGAGGGAGGAGTCAGTTATCGGGAAGAAGAAGTCAAGAGGATGAAGGGAAGGGTGAGCTGATCAGCAACAAGAACCCCTCAACGCAGAATCACACAGTCCAGGGAGAGATTGTGCAAAGCTCTCACGTTGGATGATGCAGAGGGTGAAGGAGGTCACCTCGAGGGCCTGAAATTTGTCTAGAAGATCCAAAAAATTCAGCCAGGTGTTTGCAATTTTTTCTCTGCTCATCGGACTCTTGTAAATGTACTTTCCATTTCTGAAGATAAATATAAAACCCTCATGTGCTTCTGGTTTTCCCACATTAGGTTTTTCCGGAGACAATTTTCCAAAAATAACTGTGTTCATGTGGTTGTTTCTATTGTGCTACTTGTGTAAATTATCTTTCTGTTCTTATGCACTTAACGATAGTGAAGATCTGCAAATGTGTTTATTTTCAGAATTTACTGAAGCATCTGTAAATAACTTATCTCATAAGTAGGATAAATAAACCAAGTATTGTAGAAATATTTTCCTCTTGAAAATTTCACATGGTATCAGAGCGAAGGGCTAAAAACAAAAAGGGAGGATCTGCCATGGACCAAAGTTCCATCATCTGGAAGGGTTCACATAGTCCTCCAGAGCACGCAAAAATGCAGAGAGAACACGACATGAAAGTGCTGGCATCCAGACTAGAAGAGGATCTTCCTTGTATGTCGAGCACAACTCCTCCAAGTGCTTGGTATATTGAAAGTGGATCATCTGCTCACATGACGGGGGTTCGAGAATGTTTTTCAAGCTACCAATAAGAACAAATGAATTTCTAGATAACTATGGGAAATAAGGAAAAATGTACCCCCATCGGGAGAGGTACCGTAAATTTTCAGACCGAGGATGGAAACAAGATTCGAGGCATGAATGTTCTACATGTACCAGGGTTGGGGATGAATTTACTCTCAATGTCTCAACTTCAGAACAAGGCTACGACGTATACTTTATTCGAGATAAGGTGTATTTCAAACACCCTAACTGGAGCAAAAAGGCACAAATCAGAGTAAGGAGTCACAAGCTATATAAGCTCCAGCTTGAATCTCCAGTGGCCTTGATCGGCAGTACAGACGACAGAGATCTGAATGAGTTATGGCACAAAAGGATGGGGCATCTACATCATGGAGCCTTTGGGATTCTCAAAAATACTACCATAGGGGCTCCTGAACTTAGCACAAAGAAAGACGAATTTTATAGGGGATGCGTACTAGGGAAGTACGCTAAGGAAACATTTCCAAGAAGCAGCAGCAGAACCAAAGGTGTATTAGAGTTAATACACTCTGACATTTGCGGTCCAATGTCCACAACTTCTCTTAGTGGGGCAAAGTACTTTGCCACCTTCATTGATGATCATTCCAGGAAAACTTGGATCTATTTTTTGAAAACCAAAGATGAAGTCTTTGATCGGTTTAAATATTTCAAAGCATTGGTGGAGAAATCTACAGGAAAGAAGTTCAAGAAGTTGCGATCAGATAACGGTGGAGAATATATCAATAAAGACTTCACAAATTTCTGTGCACAGGAAGGCATCAAGAGAGAATGGACAGCTCCATACAATCCAGAGAAAAATGGAGTTACAGAATGGAAGAATCAGACCATAATAGAAGCTGCAAGGGCAATGTTGTATGACAAAGATATGCCCAAATTCTTATGGACAGAGGCTTGCAACACAAAATTATATTCAGAACAGAGTTCCCAATAGAGGTTTAGGGAAGGTAACTCCCGAGAGTGTGTTCACAGGTAGCAATCTAGAAGTGAGCCACATCAGGATATTCGGCAGAATGGTGTACTACCACGTTCCAGATGAAAAGAGAAAGAATTTGGATCAGACTGCATAAAATGGTTTCCTGATGGGCTATAGCAAGAATGCAAAGGCATATCACATCTATATTCCAGAGAGCAGGAAAGTCGTGGTAAGAAGGGATGTGAAATTCCTGGAGGAGAGAGCCTTCAGGAAATCTTGAGAAATGGCCACAGATATGCAGATTGAGGAAGATCCATTGGTACAGCCTCAATGACCTACAGAGGAGAGGTCAAGTGCCTCTCCTAGGCACAATAATTATGAGGAGAGCTCCTCGGAAGAAGAGGAAGAACAAGTGAGATCGCCCACAACTGATGGCATACTGAGCAGAGAACTTCAACAAATTCTTAAGGATGCATAAGAATTTGTTGGAGCCCCTAAAAAAGGAAAGAGGATAAGGAAAAAACCAGACAGATATCAGGCTCTGGTAGCTCTAGTTGGTGAACCATTTACCTTTCGGGAAGAAGCTCAGCATCAGGTATGGGTGGATGCCATGGTGGAGGAGTATAGCTCCATCATGACAAATGATGTATGGGAAGTAGTCCCTAGACCACAGGACAGATCAGTTGTAGGATCTAGATGGATCTGCAAGATCAAATATGCTACAGATGGCAGCATAGAGAAATTCAAGGCAAGGTTTGTAGCTAAGAAGTATGCTCATAAGGAAGGCATTGACTATGAAGAAACCTTCACTCCAGTAGCGCGATACACTTCTATCAAATCTGTCATCTCTCTGGCTGCGCAGATGGGATGGGATATTCACCAGATGGATGTCAAGACAACGTTCTTGAACGGGGTAATAGAGGAGGAAGTATACATAGAGTAGCCAGAGGGCTTAGAGACACATGAGCAAAAGACTCATGTTTGCAGACTTAAGAAAGCCTTGTATGGCTTAAAACAAGCCCCCAGGGCATGGTATGGTCGGATTGATATCTACTTGCAGAATATGGGGTTCGTCAAGGGTGACGCAAATCCCAACTTATACTACTTGAGAGTAGGATATGAGCCGCTTATTCTTGTTCTTTATGTGGGTGACATATTTTTGACCGGATCATCCAAGCTCATCAAGGACTGCAAGGAGAATCTGGCAACATAATTCGACATGAAGGACCTGGGGCAGATGCACTATTTTCTTAAATTAGAAGTCTGGTAGCAGAAAGGGAAATCTTCCTAGGACAAGGAAGATACACGATATAAATCCTAAAGAGATTTCAGATGGAAGACTGTAGACCCATGGCCATGCCAATGATTACTAACTTGAAGAAGATAGACACATCAGAGGATGATGAGGCTGATCCCACATTGTACAGAAATCTCATTGGATCATTGATGTATCTAGTCAATACGAGACCATATATATGTTATGCAGTGAATACCTTCAGTCAGTTCATAGTGGAACCAAGGAGGGCTCACCTGGTAGCAGCCAAAACATGTTCTCAGATACTTGAGAGGGAAAGTTGAGTATGGGCTAAAGCACACCAAGGGTAATGAGATCCAGTTGAGTGGGTTCACTGATGCAGACTGGGCTGGAAGAATAGTAGATCAGAAAAGTACTAGTGGGTATTGTTTCAATCTCGGATCAGGAATGACCTCCTGGTGCAACAGGAAACAAAAGTCTGTAGCACTGAGCTTAGCCGAGGTAGAGTACATGGCAGCAAGAACAGCTTCGTGCAAGGCCATATGGTTCCGCGAATTGCTCTTGAACCTACTCAATAAGCGGATAGAACCGACTAAGATTATGTGTGATAATTAGAGTTGTCTTAAGCTCTCTGAAAATCCTCTATTTCATGACCAGTCGATTCACATTGACATTCAATGTGACTTTATCAGGGATTATGTCTAGAGGGGAGTAGTATAGTTGTGATACACTCCTACAGGAGAATAGGTGGCAGATATCCTCACAAAGGCTCTAAGTAAGATCAAGTTCACTTACTTTAGAGAGAAGATGGGGATGGTCAAGAACCCCTTCCATTAGAGGAAAGGGTGGTCTTCAAAAGAAGAGGGAGTTGTAGTATGGATGCTGTAGTGGCAGGGCAGCAGTACAGGAAGCAGCAGCACAGAGATGAGGGGCAGCAGATGATGTAGAGTCAGAGAAGTACAACAGTATATTACTTAAACACTTTCCTCACTAAGAGGGAGTGTTGATTTCTATAGCATCGGGAAGTGTTCTACGTATCATTTTTGGTAGAGAGGCTTGGACATCAGTGATCCAGAGAACCCAGAAATTATTTGTGGAAATTCCACTCAATATGACTTTATTAAAATAATTAATTATTTTAATGCATACCCTAAGTTTAAACTTATGGAAATTAAATAATTAAAGGGTATTAATAGAGCAGAGTGTGAATCTTCTAGAAAACGAAGATTACATCATCTTTTAATTTGAACCATTGTTTAATGACATAATCTTAGCTGTTGATTCATCAATGAGAAGACTATAAGAAGGGATTTGAGGGCCATTTGGAAATATAGTCGGGGACACTCTCAGTACCCGAAGGAAATCGATTCTGAAGCAAGAGAATTTGATTTCAATGGGTGAGATTGTAGAGGTAGGGTTGCAGAAGCAGAAGGAGGAGGGAGGAGTCAGTTATCGGGAAGCAAAAGTCAGGAGGATGAAGGGAAGGGTGAGTTGATCAACAGCAAGAACCCCTCCATGTAGAATCACACAGTCCAGTGAGAGACTGCGCAGATATCTCACGCTGGATGATGCAGAGGGTGAAGGAGGTCACCCCGAGGGTCTGAAATTTGTCTGGAAGGTCCAAAAAATTCAGCTGGGTGTTTGAAAATTTTTCTTTTCTCATTAGACTCTTGTAAATGTACTTTCCATTTTTGAAGATAAATATAAAACCCTCATCTATTGCACCAGTTTTCCCACATTGGGTTTTTCCGGGGACAATTGTCCAAAAATAATTGTGTTCATGTGGTTGTTTCTATTGTTCTACTTATGTAAATTATCTTCTATTCTTGTGCTCTTAACAATAATGAAGATCTGCAAATTTGTTTATTTCAGAATTTATTGAAGCATCTGTAAATAACTTATCTCATAAGTAGGAGAAATAAACCAAGTATTACAGAAATATTTTCCTCTTGAAAACTTCACATATTCCACAGATCGGAGGGTTCGATTGGTACCTGGTGATAGTTGGAATTCAATTCAAACTTTCTGAAATATTTGGCCCCTTTGAGTTGGTCCAAAAATTCATCGATATGTGGGATTGGATACCTATTCTGGACAGTGATCTTGTTCAACACCCGATAGTCAATACAGGGTCTCCAGGTTTTTTCCTTCTTCTGTGCCAACACGATCGGGCTCCCACAGGGAGATGAAATTGGCCTAATGTGTCCTTTCTACAACAACTCCTGAATCTGCCTCTTGATTTCATCATTCTCCAAAACAAAGTGATGATAGATCGGTCCATTGGGTAGCAGCATGCCCGGGGTACCCCTGTGGGTGAGGTGAAGATGTCCCTGTACTCCCCCATGACCTTGTCCATCTATTGGGGGGGGGGGGGGGGGGGGGGGGAGCCTTGCCTGGAGGCCGTAGCCACAATATTCCTATTTCCCTGAGGGAAAATCATAAGGAACACAAATTTCCCAATTTGGGAAATGAGCTTACTGCATTGCTTCGTAGTGATCAAAGAGATGGCGGTATGCGGTGCTACCTCTGGTATCCTATAAAAATTATTTCCCAAAGTAATAATATCAGTGTGAGGCCTAAAATCATACACAACATGTCACTTCCACAAGTATGGTTTCCCTAATAATACATCACAAAATTCAAGAGGAACAACATCACACAATACCTCATCTATGAAGGGATTTATGTTGTAGGGAAGGCGACATTGTTGGTTGACGCGAAGATCTCGTCCTTAGTGAAGCCACCTGATGGTGTACGACTGCGGGTGTGATGTGGTCGGTAGGCTCGATCGCTTCATGACCTATACTGAAATGAGGTTCTTTTGGCTCCCGCCGTCGACAATGAAAAGCAACGGAGAACCCTCCACCCACATCTGGGAATGGAAGAGGCATTCCCCCTCCTATGGATCTTCAGGCTCATCCTTCTGGATCTAGGTGGTGGAAACAGTGGCACTGGGCTCCCCGTCAATAATTTTCTTCCCTTTGTCATTCCCATTGTCGGATTTTGACTCGGAGTCAAAACATGCATTTGATTTGGTGCCTTCAGCTCAACCACTAGTGACTACTTGGCCCGACACTCTCTTGTGTTGTGAGTGTGGCTCTTATGGAACTCACACCACTTTCAAGTGTCCTTATTTTTCTTCGTGGTGTTGTTCTTTGCTTGTGGCTTCTTTGGGTTGTTGTGGGTTGCCCTGCCTTGGCTTTGTCCTTTTTTTTGCAGTTTGGGGGTGCCTTTCACTTACTTTGGATTCGCAAATCTAAAGTCTCGCTTCTTCTGTTTAAATTTCTGCTTGATCTTGGAAGCATATCAGTAAGCTACATCAAGCGAGGAGATGTCGATGAACTCCATTTCCTCCTTAATTTAATTGTGCAAACAACTGCAGTACTTATGCACCAAATGTTTCTTTGAATATTTGATACCCAATTTTGTGTGTAGGGTATGGAACAAATTCTTCTACTCATGCACATCTTTATCCCTTTGTTGCCGCAGTATATTCCATTATATGTACTTGTTCTCATAGCTCCCCACAGGGTAATATTGTTCCTTGATGGCCTATCGGAAAGAATTCCAAGTGGGTGCGGTTGAAAACAATGAGGGTTCTCTCTTGTCCCTCTATTCGCAGTAGGTTTCCCGCCAATCCTTGACATGGGAGGCAACTCTGAGGAGCGCAAAAGTAATCTTTTCCCTATTGGAAAAATCATGAATAGAAAAATATCCTTCCAAAAAATTTAACCATATATCTAAAACATTTGAATCTCTCTGGCCTTCAAATATGGTAATTTCAAAGTTGACTTGTACCTTGAAGGGAGTGGCGCCTCCAGAGTGACTGCCAGATGAATATGTGTCGCTTTCGTTGAAGGACCTGGGAAAAGTTGTCCATCATCGCATTCCTCTGTCACTCCAGGGATTCTTCAAGCAATATTTTGAAAGGATCTTTTGCTCCCTCGTCTTTATTTTCTTTCGCCATGGGAGGTCGTCCGGGTTTGTGAGGCTAGTCTTGCAAAGGTTCAACCAATTCGAGCCCTAACTCCTTATACCCTGACCTCATTGGGGACATGCAAAGAAAAACAGAGAAAGAGAAGAACGCTCTGATACCACTGATTCAAAATTAAACAGGAACGTAACTGAATACATATATAACCATAAATACATAGATGCAGCAGAAAAACACTTAATTTCATTAATATCAAATAAATGAAAATATGCTTACAGACAAAATGGAAATAAACTAGCTCAGGCGATGGTAGCTTATCTATGAGAAGAGATGTGGCATCTACATGCCTCTAAAATGTGTTGCAATGAGGCTCAAGGACCTTTTTATGATTTAACAATAAGGGGAAACCCTAAACAACTAAAACCCTAATCCCAGGAGATGGAACGCCAAGAGTTTGTGGGCCTCGTTGGGGTTAGTTGGGAAGCCAACTTCCCTGGGTCATAACTTGGTCATATTATCTTCGTTTGGTGCACAAGATACCTAAAAAACGTTGTTTAGGGGATCAAAACTACTTCGGAAGTTCAGGACCCGAAGAACTACTAAAAATAGTAAATTTTGTTATAAACAAGGAAACTGATGAAACCGACTTAAGGTCTAGGTGGAATAAGTGGGTGGCCACCAATATCCACCTGGATCACGATTTGGTGGTAAATTTCAAGGCAAAAGGGAGGATTATTTAAGTGTTATAAGGTTTGTTAACACTTATTCTGTCCTCAATAGTCCCAAGTTACCTTTCCCTTGATTTTCCAAAAAAATTTCCTCATTGGGACCCTTAGGGTTTAATGCTTCAAAGCCTCAAAATTCAACTTTTAAGCTTATTTTTAGCATCCCCAAGTCCTTGTAGCACATCACGAACAACTTAGTCGAAACTATAGCATTGTACTACCCTCTTATCGAGTGCTTAGATTTTTTGCAAGCCTCGGAGTTGATCCAAGATGTCTCTCTCATATATTTCCATCAATTTAGAGGCCTCATCCAAAGCCTTCCTTGGGAAAACATGGTTTGAACTGAAGGAGAAAACTAAGGTGAAAGTGTTAATTGTAAAGTAATTTAACATTCTAACCCTTCTATTATGGCCCCAAGAGTTTCCATATGTTGTCCTCCCTTGGCTTCATAGGGTTTCCCTCACCAAAACCCCAAATTTTCATGTTATGAAAACATTTCAATATTTTTTCTGTATCTTTTGAGATTGAATTTGATCATTCACTTTCCTTCAATATTGGGCATCTAAACAAGTGTATTCCTTGAAAAAACCTCTAATTTTATTCCTATAAGTTTAGAGAAGGTTCTCCATGGGGAAAAACACATCCATCTTGGCCATATTTGAGAATATGTAATTGTGATGGTTAAGAGAGGTTCCAAAGTAAAATATTTTAGTCTTCTCGCCACTAAAAACTTGATACATGTACACAAATATATCCAAACCTTGAAAATCAATCCCCAATTATTTGCACCTTGGTTGATAGACCAATTTATTTAAAATCAACGCCCAAGAAAAAATCATATTCTAAGGAATTTATCTTGAACAAAAACAATTGTTGGGAATGACATTAATTAGTGTTGTGCCAAGATATTTTGTTTATATCACATGAATTTCTAGTGTATTTCTTCAACTTCTCATTAAACTTATGTGCATGAGGCTTGGACTAGTTATCATGAGGTTAGTTATCCTTTCTATGTCCTTTGTTTTTATAGTCATGGATACCTTTACCATTCTTTTGATATGGCTGATATGTGAACCCAAAATCTCTTTTACCCTTCTACAAATGCTGTTACTCGATTTTCATAACATACAAGTAAGTGACTCCTAGTGAACACATGTCCAAAAACTACATTTCTATTTGGATGTACCTATGTAGGTCAAAGAAACATTTTAGGACCAAGCAATATTTAAAGTCCTCAATGCCTAACATCACATAGAAGGAAAAGTTGTCCATCTCATGTACTGGTCATTTTAGTTTCTAAGAAGGTATAATCCCTCCTGAAGGGCATAAAAAAAAGTCACACAAGTAGGTTATGTAATAAATGGGTCATATCCATCTTAAATATGTTGGTCATAATAAGTTTCCCACTAATATTTAATGTGGGGAAGGAACTTATGGAGTATGAAGGTGATCTTATTACTATTGTGAAAAACTATGAACAATGCAATAACCATAAAATGGACTTAGTAATTTCCCCAAAGCGTATGGATCTATATTACGTTCAAAAAAAGGAATGTGAAAGATAAGGTCTACCTTGAAGGATATGGTACCTTCCAAGTGATTAATTACTGAAGGTGCCTCCACCACTATTAAGAGTCGCAAAAGTATCTAGATGAGATGATCCATCATCTAATTCATCTGACACTAAAGGGATTCTTCAAGCAACATCATGATAGGATAACCCACTCTATCATATTTATTGACATCCACCGTGGGAGGTCACTTGGTCCAGTAAGGGAAGTATTCACCAGGCTTAGTCAGTTCAAGTCCCAACTCCCTATACCTTGAAATTTTCATGGGCATTCATAGAAAAACAAGAAATATAAAATTGCTATAATACCACTAATATAGGTTAAGTAAAAAATGAAATGATGATACCAATAACATGAAAAATTACATGGAGGAAGGAGGAACTATGGCAGGAGTAGGCGATAGGGTTTTTGCAGCTGGGCTACCAGATAGCGCGACCGACTCACAAAAGTTGTTGGCGGCATGGAGGGGCGATGCTGGATTGGTGGCCTCTGGCCTTAAACAATGGCAGAGCCGGTATGGAGGATGCAAGAGGGAGTATAATAGGTGTTGGGGCCAGGGATTCCTGAAACGCTCATCCTCAGACCCCAACCTCCCCATTTTCATTTACAGTTATGAGTTTGGCACGAATCACATGTCTCTCGAATCCATCATCATTTTAATTTGCAGGTTTGGCGCTGGAAAACTGGAACCCTTGTCTCGGAAGCAATGGGTAGTGCAGAGCTGCGATTTTCGCCCTAAATAGTTTCAACAAGGGCGTATGACGGCGGATTGGATCCCAAAACGTATCCTTGAACAGGCTCAAACATCGAGGGGGGAAAGCCATACCCCTGTTCTACTCGAATATGCAATGCAACATGCATTGGGCTATGTACCACAACGACCACATAGCTTCTGTTGTCTCAAGACAAAAACATACATCCTAATACATGGAGGCAACGACCCATCTTCACCATGGAATCATCGCAACCATTGTCCCAAAACGAACACACAATTATTGGGTCAGGGAGAATAGGCACATACAAGAGACAAAAAAGGAATCAACCATTACACATAAGGTAACCCCAACCTGTTTTCAAATTTTCATTAGACCCCCCTATGGGGAAGAATATATTATTATGGGTATACGATACAGAGAGGGTGATAAATTTGAAACAGAATATTAGGCATACATTGGGATATCCTATACACATTCAATCAATGATCAGTGGAGGCATAACTTTACAAGACTCCTAGATAATCAAGGAGTACTCCATAAGCGCAGGGTCAACCATTACCCTCAACCTACGGCTGAGAGGAGGAGAAACAGAACGAGGCAAATCAAATGGTCCTAGGAATGTAAAGGGGTGCAATACCTCAAAGAAGGATCCCCCTAAAGGAGGCCCCTCATATAGGAACATCTTACAGGGGAAAAATAAAGCAATTGCACCTACAGGACCAATGAACAACATCCCAAGCCCTTATATAGTAGAGAAATCGAACTTCACGCAAAAACTAAACATAATCATTCCAGATATTGATCATAATCACACCACATATGAATCAAAAGCTATCATATGCAGATTTAACTTCTTTTGGCCTAAAACAATGGAGCTCTTTCATTGGATCTTCACAAACTCGACCATGGACTGCCAAATTCAACTCTGCTCCAAAGGATTCTTCATTGTCAAATTTTCAACCTCGGAAGCTAGAGACATTATACTCCAAGAAGAACCATGGTTCTGGGGATCTACCAGACTCTTTATTAAACCATGGTTTTTGAATTTTGATGCAAACACTATGGCTGTATCTAGAATGTCGATTTGGGTCCAACTGCACAACCTTCATCTTCATTTCTGGAATGACTATGTTCTAGAAACTATTGGGAATATCATTGGGCGATACATCAAAATATATACACAACATTTGGAGGAGAGAATATACACTTTTGCTCGTATTTATGTGTAAGTGGATCTCAACAAAGGATTATCCGAAAGTATATTGTTGGTACACAAACAACAAAATTGGATGAAACATTTAGACTATGAAAACATGGCATTCATATGTAGAATTTGCAGGTAGACCGAACACTTACAAAACACATGCTTTGATGCAAAAAGATATAACAGAAAAAAGAAGAAGGTAGGGAAATCACCCAAAGGGTGGAAATTTGCCCCATGTGGACTAGAGGAGGATGCAGAAGAAGAAGCAATAGATCCCATTACCAATGAGAACAAGCAAACAACAACCGACCCGAAGGCTCAAGGAATTGAAATGCAAGATCCATTTGAGCTAATATCCCCGGATCAGCCAGTAAAAGAACTAGTGGAACTAGACAATGGAGGTAATAAAAGGCATCATTCATCATATACCTCAGACTCAAACAAGGACAATGGAGCACCTATAGAATATAATCATCTCACCCTTGTCTCCCCCACACCATTACAGGGTGAATGGCAGAAGGTTGAGAAGAAGAAAGGGAGAAAAACTTAATTTCCTCCCCATTTGTAATTTTAGTTTATCCTGTATGAACATTGAACACTAGTCTCAACTGGTTGTTGGTCAAAATATTAGCTGATGCAACATGTAATTTTATTTTCATTAATAAAATTACGATTTTTTCCTGGGAAAAAAAACATGAAAAATTACATATAGATATTGCAAAAAACATGGTAATACAATTAAACCTCAACTCTAGTAATAAATGAAATAGTGAAGACACCACAATATGAAAAGTAGTAGACATTAGTTATATTGGTGGTATCTTATCTCTAAGAAGAGATGTGTCGACTACACTAATTTATTAAAGGCCCCTCACAGGACATTGAAATTGTTCAATTTTGTAGCTAGGTTCAGCCTTCATAATTATTATTTTAGTCATTAATGTATTTGTAAAGCATGTTCTTCATGCTATTGTCAAAAGAGAAAAATATTTTCAATGCCATTCATGTTGGTTTTTAAAAGAATAAAAATTGAATTTTTGAAATTGAACTTTTGGCTCCAAAGAATGAAAGTCGACTCTCCTCCTAGTCATGTTAGCCAAAACCTAAGAGGCACCCATTCATCCCAACAAAATACTATATATATGTTCCATTCGACCTCCCTCCTAAGAAAGAAATTCAAATTTGTATGAGGCTAGTAATTCAGTCTATTTGAGGAAACAAAGAAGTACATCTGAGGTCAGAAAAAGAGGGCAATATTGACGCTAGCGAAGAGGTCTATCAGAGGCAATGAAGAAGCATATTAGAGGATGAATCTATGTTGTAATGCATGATGAATCTATGTGACAGAATATTTTGTTGAAGAACCAAAACTCTAATACATTTTAGGGTTGCAAGGCCAAGCTTATGGATGAAAAAGGGAGTCCAAAATTCTTCCATAACAAAGCAATCCATATCGAATTTCTTGGGTAGCCATTTGACATGACTGGGAAGTTGATGGATTAGGTTTGACCTAACTATATGGTTGGTCTATTTGACCTTGTATTTGACTAATGTATATCTATTGAAATTTGTGATTTATCTAAGGATAATTTTGTTAGGTTTTCCCCCATGTGGGCTTTCCTAAGGTAAACCCTTGTGTTCTTTGTGTGGTTGTCTCTTCATGATCCTATTGTCATAAATATTACGTTATTGATGTCTTCGATGTAATTTATTAATGGTGAAGTAATAGAAAAGAATGTGAAATATATCTAAATTATTTGAAGTAATTATCAATATAGAAAACCCTATAAAAATTCAACATGGCATCAAAGCTATGTTATAGGAGAAGCCTTTAATTGTTATCCTATATCAACAAGAAAAAGGTCAACAATAAGAGAAATTTTTTTTGTGGAATCTGAAGTCTGCTAGTAGCAAAAATTTGAAGAAGATCGAAACCCTAATTTTCTAGATCTCATACTTAACTTCAAGCCTCAGTTCAAGCTTCAAGTACTATTATAGGGGTTGAGAATCCTCAGTGATCCGAGAGTTTTAGAACAATCATTTAAAAAAGGTTAAAAGGCCTCAGGGCTAATCCAAGGTAGGCTGAGAAAACCTCATAAAAAAGGATAGAGGAACATATGAATCACAAATGACCTTAGAAAATTCACAGTCATTAAAGGGACAACCTACAATATGTTTCGTGTGTAATGCTTTGTATTTTGACAAATTCTTCATAAGACTATTTCAACAAATGGTAGAAATATACTTGATCGAAGTCTTAGTGAAGTTAATTCTTTTTAGCAGGTTGAAATTGCATAACGCCAAAACTCAAAACCTCAGGTCAAAGTTACCTCTGAAAATTACAGAGTTATAAGAGCCTCAATAAAGTGATAAGGTAGTATTAGATAGTTGTTTAAAAAGGACAAAGTTGCCGCATTCATATTGCAAGAAGATAAAAGATCTTAGGTTTAATGGTTTGTTGCAATAGGTCAAAGACTCACAAAGGTAGAATAGACTATTGAAACGAGCATTGATATTATGAATCACTCAATGAATTTATTGTGTCATCAAACGTAGGTTCATGTAAAGATAAGAATTGTATCAAGCAAGAAATTCAAGAAGATTTAAAGCACAAAGGCTACATAATGATACAATCATAGAAATATAATTGAAGAAGTAGAGCTCCTTAATTTCCTAAGTAGTCCCAAAAGTTTAAAGTATCTCTGTTTGAATATTATGCAATCACATTACAATTATGAAATGTTCAAAGGAAATTGTGTGGCTTATGAAGCACATATACATATAAAGAGACCAATAAAGCCATTATTTCTTGGAACAAGAGGTATGTATCTTCACCTAAAGTGATTTCGCTTGAAAAGGTTTTTTTTTTGTAACACTCTTAGAAACCTAAGCAAGAGGAAATATTTTCCAAATATCTTTGTCAATATGGTTTATTGAAAATATTTTGTACCAAATTTGTTTTCATAATGGATTAAGCGAGACTTTAATCTAATCCTAAATTAGACCATGAGATTTTTGGAGAAACCATCAAAGAAAGTCATTATGTATTTGAATGACGATTTTACAAATAAACCTTTGATCATTTTAATCAAACATGTATATTCGAAAGAAGAACATTGTTAATGCCAGTGCTAGAATATAATCTTCACGCATAAAGGTGAGGATCATTGCCTTTTAATGAAAACACATACTGGATATAACAATCCTACAGTGAAAAAGAGGCAAGTTCCTCTTCAAGTTTGAAGAACAAAATAAGTCACTTGCAAATATCAAAGTGTTCTTATGAGAGAGTTGATATCAATAGTTAGCCACAAATATATGTCTGCTAAAATTGTTGAAGTAGTAACCTAGTATGCCATGAGTATGTCTCCTAATTTGGACTGGAATATTTCACAAATATTTTTTATTGTTCGAAGCATTGGAACTATATTTTGTACTTGAACAAGTCTCCAAGGACAAGTTATTATTGTTGTCACAATGATTGTGAGGAATCCGAAGAGATTAAGGACAATCATTGGACGAAATATACTTGATTAATTGATGACAAAGATGAATTTTATCTCATATGTAAAAATCATATCCATTTTTGACATTTGGATATGAAAATTGGAGCTAACTAAAAGATATTTTGAACAAGAAAGCTTTATGGTTTATGAACAAAACCATAGAACCAAAACATATACTTACTACTAGAGGTTCTTGGGTCGAAAAATTCAAGATCACTATTTTGAAATGGTATTAATGTTGAAGCAACAATCAAATATGTTATGGGATGAATCTATGGAAATACGCATTGCAAAATTTGTGGGTGTAGAAGGAATATTGCAAAATTAGGTTGTTTAATCCATAGATAACTAAAACCTAGGGTTTGTGAAGAAAAACCTAGAGTTGGACCTAGATAGACATTTCTTCCAAAAGAAAAAACCCTAGTTCATACAAGGAAGGCATGAAATTATGTTGATGATGAGGACGAGGATGACAAAGTTGTAAGATGGATGCAAGAAGGCCGATATTAAGAGGGAGTTGACATTCCATATAATTCTCAAAGACAAGTATTTTATATATGATTATTAGTATTGTTATTTTTAGTTGTTCTCTTGTCTTTGTATCCTTTGATTGGTTTTAATCGTTCTTCCATGAACTCCTAGTGAGGATTGCAGGTACATTGTAAAAGTTGTCAAGGCTCTGGCAAGTAGATGGAAGAAATGGAAGTACGAAGAAAAGCAGGAATATTTTCCCGGAATCATGATTTGTGCTCAAAAGGAGCATGCAAATCAATAAGTTTGAAGTATATCTTGTGTTGGGTCTCCAAAATTTCATCTTTTTCATCCTATTTTCATTCACTTTTAACCATATTCCAATATCTTATAACCTTACGTTAATACCATTTTTATGATTATTATTTTCAAAAGAAATTATTTTAGTATTTTGAGTGAATTTATGGTTAAATATCAGAAAAATAGCATGTATCCACTTATATATAAAAATTGGATGAGTTTTGTGTTGTGTGTAAGCATATTTCAATATTCCAACAAAGTCATATTTGGCCTCTAAGTCTTAAATTCGAATTTCCTCTTCAAACTCTTGAAGATTTCAAAAAGATTTGAGATAATCATTCAATCAAATTTGATGGAGAAGAATCATGAAACTTTTGATAATATTTATTATCAAATATTTTAGAGATTTGTGAGAGGATATATAGAGATGTTAACACATGGTTGTAACCACATGAGATATTTGTGGATCTACATTTATTAATAAGTTGTCTTATTTTTTTGTATAAATAGGAGTGCCTTCTCCATTCAAAGGGAGGAATTCTTGGAGCATAATTCCAAACTATGATGGAATACAACACTTTTGATAAGTTCTTGTGCTATTTAGTCTATAGTTTTATATTCTTGTTTTGTTGTAATTTATAGTTTTATAATTAATGTAGTTTTATGTTATATGTAGCTTATATTACTTTTTAATGTTTTAAATTAGTTTCTTTTGCATATTAGAAGTAGCACTTTTCATAGTGTTGTAAGTGTGACCCTTCAACACTTGATTGAAGATGGAGATCTAGATTAGTAGCAATTTTCAACCAGACAACTTATAACACAGTTTCGGGGCAAACTAAGATAGATCTCAAAAAACTAAAACATGGGTTTTGTGAAGAATGAGCCAATTTAGATAATATGGGAATTTATTTAAAAAAGTGCACATTTTTTAAGGTATTCATGGATATTTCAAGTGTAATTTTTCAAATTTCGTGTTCGACCAACAAATATATCAATAGAAAAAAGAATTTGAATTTTTCATCAAATTAAGAAAGAGATCACTCATTTTGAACCTGAATCCATCAAATTTTTGAAGTCATCACAATTCTCTAAGAAATCTCTAATCTTTTTAATTAAGAAATAATTTACATTACAATGATCACTTAGGATTTGATTTATTTACTTGTTATAGATGCTTTATTTTGAATTTTCTAATTGTCACTTCATTCTTTTCCATATTGCAATCAAGTACTTGAGAAATATAAAAATACAAAAACATTTTCATTTTTTATTAGAGTTGTTTGTTTTCATAGAAATACATTTCAAATGTTTTCTAGATTAAATTTAATTTACTCACTTTTATAGATTAGAGACTCCCATGCTTTAATAGATTAGGTTTACATGCTTTCATATATTAATATTCCATGCTTTCATAGATTAAGTTTACCTGTTTTCCTAGATTAAATTTTTAATGCTTTCCTAGATTAATTCTCCAATGTTTTTCTAGATTAATATTTTATTTCATGTCATTTTATTTGTTTTCATAGGGTAGAACTTTATTTCATTGCAATTTATTTCCTTTAGAATTGAAAGCTAAACTCCTAGCATATATTGTGTCATATACTTCACAAGTGTACGATCTTGGATTGACAATTTACTGGAAACTAATTTAAAGCACAATTAAATTACCCAACATCTTGATTATGTTGAAGAGAATTCAATGATCTAGCATGCAACATATGGCAGCATAAAAGTAAGATTTGAGAAGGTTCTCCCAGAAAGAGGGAGAGGATCGTGATAAAATGTTTTCTCCAATTATGAGGTACACTTCCATTATAATTACTACCATTTATTTAAAATTGCACTAGGTGGTGGTAGAGAGTGTTTTTATCAATGAAGAGGAAACTGTGCATAGAGGGCTTCAAAGTGCATGAGAATAAGTCTCATGATTGAAGATGACTTTTTAAAATCGCAAGTAGACACGCTGGGATTGGTATTTTCGAGTTAATGGATCAAATATGATACCATATGATTTGTTTCTGATGGAAGTTGAAGGACTCATGTGTTAGAGGGAGCAGTGTGGAAAAAGCAATTGTTTCTATAACAAAGGGATCAATCAGAAAGCCATATTTTATGATCTGTATATGAAAACTTGAAGGTTTTTTATGAAATTTGCAAGTAATTTTTTTAGGGTTTTATATGCAATTATGTAAGTTGCAGAAAATAACAGAGACAATAATACCATAACAGAAACACAAGACAACAAATGTTGAAGAAGTTCACCCCCCTGAGCTACATCTCTTGGTCCAACTTCCAATGTTGGGCCTCTTTCATTATGCTAAAAAATATGTGTTTACATGTATTTTTAGTGCTCAAAATGCAAAAATATTGTCTCCAATGGCTCCAAAACAGTAAAAAAACCCCTATTTGAACTCTTTTTGCACTCAAAAAAGGTCAAAAAATGACTGAGTTATTCTCTAGAACAATTTTCATGCGAAATGTTCTCCAATTCGCACCCACCTGCAATCCATCCTACAATTTTCGCACTTTTCGGCCATGTGGAGCGACGAATTTTCCTAGCACCAGCGAGATTCACACCGATTCGACTGCAAATTATCAGACACTTTAAATGTCTCATGACCCCCGTGAACCGATCAAAAAGGGCCAAGTGGCATCATAATAGCCATTGGATGTGAGTTGTTTGAACTATCGCACCATAAGTTTAAACCAACCCCGCATACACCATGGTTGGACTGTTGGTTTAGTTAATGCAACCGTTGAGTTGTGTTGACCCCACGACAAATATCGTACCATGTTTGGATTATGTTTGAATTGTGGTGGAGTTTGAATTATCGCGCCCATTCCATAACCCAACCTGGATTCAATTGTGGGTACACTTCGTGGTTCCTACCGGGGTTTCAACTGTCATTTTGAACTTGTGGTTTGTGTGTTGTATCATGGTTTGGGGCCGGGGTTAACCCTGCACCCCTAGTTTCCCAGATGCAGTCTTGTGGCATTGGGTGGACCGGGGCCTAGGGGTTAACCCCAGCCTCGACCCCCAATACATATTCCATTAAACTTTAAATATGAGACGTGTCCTATTATTTACAAGGAACACCAGTGGCACAATGGTGGAGCACTATGCTGCTACCCTTGAAGTCTTTGGTTTAATTCACATGGAGGAAATTTGTCGATATACAAAATTTTTAATATATCAATAGGAGGCCATGTGGCAACCAACAATTAGCCCACGTAGCTCTCCCCCATTGGTCGATCCTTAACTAATCAAGACCCACCACAACTCGACCAACCTGAATGTGACACTTGTAAAACAACCATTGGCCTGAATATTAAACATTCATATGCCCAATCTCATGCCTAGTCAACATACAGACTATTGACTGGGTGTACCTGCAACTCAATTACAAAATTTTTAGTTATTTGAGAAAATTTTTAGAACACGATATTGGGAGCATACGGTATCGATTTTGAGTGAAACGAGTTGCGTTGGATTCAGGGAAACGAGATCTTCATTTTGGAATTGGTTTCAAGCACTTTTGAACACTTTGAATTTTGAGCACTTTATTGATCCCCTGTATCATTCCTCCTCACCGGAAGCTTTTGGACCTCCAAAAGCTCATTTTCAGTCAACAAATAGATGAGGGTACATTTCCCTCACCCTTCCAATATTAATACACTTGTATTTTCTCGGATTTGTCGCTTTGGGATCCTCATGAAGGTACTTCACTTTACCTTGTTTTGAAGTCCTTGTATTTCTATCAAAGATGATATCTTGCTGCAATTTTTCAAGATATTTAGAAAAGAAAACTGCCCTTGAAGGAATTTGAACATTCCCTCCTTGATCTTGAATAAAAAAATACTTATTCAATTTCAAGTTCACTTCACCTTGAAAACTGTTGTCATAATGATGCTTAACATGTCTAGCCTTGCACTTGGCTTGATTATTTACCAAATGTGATTGCCATCACCATGCACCATCCTTCTTCAAAGCAAAAACATTATGAAACCCACAAGAAGATGCCGTATAACCAATTTCCTCTTTCTTAAATAAATTTTGCATTTTGTTTTTGACCAATGAATTCTATAACACTGACATCTTGTTCATACCAATGTTCAAGAATGATGCATCCTGCTGAAATTTCACTTCATGTTGTTTTCCTCCTTTAGGAGGCAACATGTTAGACTCCTGAAACATTTTAGCACATGGATTTGCAACCTCAATCAAATCAGATTTCAAACTTGATTCATATCCTTGAAATGCTTTAGATTCCTCAACATCTTTGTGCTTGAACATTAACAATGCAAAATTATGACTAGCATTGACAAGCCTCTTCATTTTTCCAACGTTCACAAGAGATAAAATCAATTCCTTGCTATGTGTTCTAACAATGTAATCAATCCCATTTTTGAAAAAATGATATTTGTTCTCATGGTGATGAAAAACGGTTCTCCTATCATATAGTTATGGACTTCCCAAAACAATACCACATATGTCTAATGGAACTACAACAAGTTCTACCTCATCAAGGAAGTTTGTTGTGATGGAAAATCTAAGTATCCATTTCCTTATCACTTGCAATTTTGCATTCTCACATACCCAACCTAAAGGATAAGGTTTAGGACGAGGAACGGTTTCTAAATTCAATTTCTTGACAATGAATTCTCAAATAAGGCTTGCTTGTAATCCACTATCAAACAAAGTATCTATCTTGGTATGTTTTGAAATAACTCTAATGTGGAAAATCTCTATTTTTTTTTTGGTTTCATTTAGGCTATTTGAAAAAATAGTACTTGCAATGTCTATACCTTTCAATCCCATGGTTGTGATCTTTGTTTCATCCATGAAATCAGAACCTAAATCTTGTTGTATAGTTGCAACAACCTTTTCTTTCTCCTTGTTGTTAGAGTTTTTGAGTCTCATCTTAGGATGAAGTTTCCAACAATGGTCTTCATCATGGCCTTCTTTGGAAAAAATTTTGCATGTGAGTTTTTCTCTCTCCTTCTTAATGAAAGCATTCTTCTTCCCTTTTCTTTTTAACTTCCCCTTTCCTTTGTCTCTACACTTAAATGAGTTATCACTTGTTTCTTCAAAAAATTTCTTCCCTTTGGCTTCTAGATGTGTTGCATGTACATAAACCTCATCTAAATTTGTAGGGTTAAACATGAGAATAGTGTGTCTCAATAGCTATGTAACCCTCCAATGTATTTGAGTAAAGTGTCTTGAGAGGATAAATCTACACCCAATATCAATGCTCTCCTTCTTAACTATTGGGTATAACTTTGCACACTTTGACCCTTTAATTGCCTAAAATTTTTCCAATCCATTATATCTTTCTTCATTTATGCTAAAGGATAAAATTGTCTTCTTAATGTAGCCACAAAATAATTCCAAGAAGTTATGATCATACCTCTTTTCTTGATGTCCTCTTGTGTTTTGGATTCCCACCAAATGAGTGTTGCACCTTCCAACCTTAATTAAGCAAGTTGAATCTTGGTCTCATCATATTTTATCCTTTGTATACTGCAATACAATTCAAGATGATGAACCCAATTATCTAATTTATTAGCATTTACCTCTCCATTATACATAGGCAATTCAAACTTTATGTCAAGTTTTAGAAATTGAGTTTTACCATGTCCCTTTAGAGAATGTGGAGGTGTTTGTAAAGGGGTTGATGTAGAAGATAATGATGGTGAAGATGAAGGTGAGGAGAAAGGTGGATTTAGAGGTGGTTTATCACCATTACCTCCATTCCCTTTTGGAGGCTTGTCTCCATTTCCTCCATTTCCCTTTGGGGGATTTGAACTCTCACCTTGCAACCTTGAATTCCTCTCCGCATAGAGAACTTTCACCATATCAGTCATGTAAAAGAATGCTTTCCTGAAAGCATTCTCATCCCCGGTCATATTGTTAGGCTCTCCTTCATGTGCCATGATTGGTGAGGCCTTTGGTGAAACTTCAGGTGAAAATTGTGGTGGAGATTTTGGAAAATGTGTTCTCCTTGAACTAGCTTGAGGACTTTCTCCCACAAGTTTTCCAGGCTCCTCTTTTGAGCTTCAACCTTGTAAGCATCATAAAACACTTGAACCAAAATTAAACCCTCAATACAACCAAAGAACCAAAGCTCTGATACTAAACTGATATGTATATGAAAACTTGAAGGTTTTTTATGAAATTTTCAAGTGAAAATTTTATGGTTTTTTATGCAATTATGTAAATTGCATTAACACATAAACGATGATTTTAAACTCAGTTTTGCAAAAAATAACAGAGACAATAATAACATAACATAAACACAAGACAACAAATGATGAAGGAGTTCATCCCTCCCGGGCTATATCTCCTGGTCCAGCTTCTAATGTTGGGCCTCTTCCATTATGATCAAAAATATGTGTTTACATGTATTTGCAGTGCTTAGAATGAAAAAATATTGTCTCCAATGGCTCCATAACAATAAAAAAACCCCACCTGGGATCTTTCTACACTCAAAAAGGTCAAAAAATGACTAAGTTATGTTCCAGACCAATTTTCTTGCTAAATTTCCTCCAATTCGCACCCACTTGCAATCCATCCTACAATTTCCTCCCTTTCGGCCACGTGGAGCAAAAAATGCCCCCCCTCGCTGACGAGATTCGCGTCAGTTCGACTGCAAATTGTCAGACACTTTAAATGCCCGGTGATCCCCACGAACTGATCAAAAAGGGCCAAGTGGTGCCATAATAGTCATTGTGTTATCACTAAATTGATACTGATGGGATGCTTCAACAATCAACCTAAAGTAACTATTTCAAACCTACTTTTCGCTAAAAATTAGCCTTTCCACCCTGAGAGGGCTCTCTCAAGGATATATATGATATTATCTAAATGAAGCTCAACAGATGGCTAACTCTAAATTGGGTTTTAAATGTGTTTTTTTGTAGGTTAAAGATGTGGAAAAATTACTACCATTGGGCATATGGATTCAGTATAAACAACTCGATGACATGTGAAACTCCTCTCATGGAAGCTGAGGCATATATATATTTTGATGAAAACATCAAATTTACAACATAATAAGTGTTTTAAGGAAGTTAGATCATGTAAGACATGAATTCTAAGTAATCAAACACTAGGATACTGAAGATAAAATTGCAAAACAGGAAAGACAAATACTCATGAGAATATAAATGAATCTCAGGTAAAGAGAAGTAGGCTGCCACTATATATTTCTGATGGAAAGTTTTACAATAGTAGTCTGTAGTAAAAACATTAATCAACAATTTCTAACCATAAAAATCTCTCATTTATAGAGTGAGGACTCATACAAATGATTTTCCACCTTGCTAGCTTCAAATTCCCACCTCAGAGACCTATTTCAAGTAGTATTACATCACTTGGAGACTTCCTAGGGATATTTCTGTTTTGCAAAGTTTGAATACAAAAGGAGTCTTCTTTCATTAAATAACTCAAAAAATCCATTTAATAACCTTTATCAACTACAACCAACTAATTTTTTGAGTGTACTGGAGTGTTGATGTGTCATTATGCCATGTGGATGCTGAGCTGGACCTCCTCCATGTCGAATTTTACAATTTTTTCATAAGTTTGTTTAGTCAAAATTCTGAAACATAGGCCTCAAAGATGAGTGCATAATTTCCAAACCCTGATGGATTTGCAAAAATTGAGAGAGGGTTTTTTTAGATGGGCTTGTGATGAAGAAAAACCTCTTTCATATTTCCAAAATTAATTTTCATTTGGTCATAAATTAAACTTGAAGTTGACTGCTAAAACAATGATGTACATGAAATTTCAGGAGAGTTCGTAGCGTTTTCCATTTGGAAATTTTTGCAACCATTTTGACTTCTCTGACTGTTGGAGGGTCTTACTTGGGTCTAATAATCTAAATACATGCCTCTATCACCCTCTTCCATGTATTTTTTTAAGGAGTTTTAGCTTAAGTAAACCTACATTGAGTTCGTAGCAAAAACTCAGCCTCAAGCTCAGAGCACGTTATGAACTCACCTAGTTTGGCATATTTTTTTGTAATTTCTTCTTCTTTGCCAAAAAATCATCTTTGAAGCCTGCATATGTCTTGTGATGATAGATTAAGACAAAAAGTGACAAAAAATGTTACCATGTTTAACATCAACATCTTGCATAATCACTTTAAGACCCTTTTTCTTCAATTTAGCTTGTAGCATCTCTATTGGACCAAACTGACATGCTGAGGTGTTGACCACTGATATAATGGAGTGAAGACCTTGAAAGACTTTAGGTTGATATGGTGAGCTATCCAATTGATGAGTTGGCATGCTTTATTGCCTTGATGATTTTTCATACACATGAAGTTTGACAGTTGAGTTGCCCCCTTAAACAAATTGCCTAATGACATTTCTTGAACTCATTTGATGATTCAGTTACCTCCTTAAATGTGTTGAATGCCTCAAAAAGATCACAAACTCATAAGGCTAGAAAAATAGAGCATTAGGCAAGTTCATAGCAAATTCTGACTGTTTTACACTGATTTCACTACTAATTTGGGTAAAAGTGTCAAATTCACTCTAATGACCATATTTTCTCCTGCATGAGATATTTTTGGATTTTTCTTTGACATTGAATCCTATCACACGAATGATGACCATTAATACCCCTCACATATGTGCATTTTTTGAAAATTATGAATACAAAAGACCTTATTCAACTCTAAGTGACTCAATCTAATTAACTTAAGACCAACCAAATTTTATCATAGATAAGAATGGCTCCAATGGGGATGCTACACCCTTGTGGTGAAGAAAAAAACCAACAGAACAGGCGCCTTATCCATTGGGCTGATCAAAACCTCTTATCATATTATTTATCCTGCATTCGTCCCTTGACATGCTCTTGAAGCAATTTTTTTTGTAAAAACCGAAACTTGTAACTACAATATTCAAACTAAATGTTGAAAGAGATGCATGCTCATCGATCTTATTTATGTACATACCAATCCTACTCTAACAGCTGAAAGCCAAACTTCCAATTTCAAGCAATATGAAATTTCCAGTATAGACAATCAAAGAGTTGATCCAATACCTGGGCTTCTTGATTGTACTTGAACAACATTGGAAGTGAGTCATCTATTGGAAAATCGAAATGAAAATTGAATCCTGCTCCATAAGAAATACAAAATTGTTCTTGGTTGATGACTGTAGCAGAATTACCAATGGATATTGGAACCATGAAAAGTCACCTTTTCTTGATGAATAAAAACATGAGAGTTGAATTCATTCATAATTGATGGCTTCTTTTGTCCTAAGTCTTCAATTCCAAGAACATCATCAAATAAAAAGGCAACAATAAATTTGTCTTCCCTTTCGCGTAAATAAAAAAAACCATCCATGCATCCTTGAACATCTTCAGACATGGCATCCATATTGTGTGTATCAAAACTACTCTTTTTCTTATCAAACAAATCATATATAATAGTTGGTAGTTTTGCTTGAGGATTGGCATCTTGATTATGAACACTAACAACTCCTATACAAACAAATTTATGCATATCATCCATATCATTTTTATGATCCCCAAATAGAATAGGTAAAACATGTATATTCAACTCTTCATATAGCTCGAGTTTACCCAAAAGTGAACTTTCATCACATGTTACTTCACTATTCAGAATTTTCATGCATGTATTTTCAACAACCTGATCTTGAGGAGTTTCTTCTTGACATAAAATTTCATAAAAGGAATGGGTTGAATTTTTTTTTGAATGATTTGGCTCATACCTTTGACTGCATATAGATTGACAAGGCTGAAAATCCTCATAAATTTCATGTAATATGACTTGACTGTCAAATTTCTGATCTATTTTATCTTCAAGAAAAGAAGACACATCTTATTGTTGGAAACCTTATTGATTATCATGAAAACTAATATGAGAAGAGAAATCATGAAGTACCTCTAACATATCCTCATCCATGCACTCTCCATTATCACCAAGAATTTTAAGATATGGAATGAAAACCTCACAAAAATCACAACAGTCTTGTAACAGTGATAAATAAGAATGAGTTTTCTCATAATGTTCTAAGAAAGTCCTATGGAAATCTCTTATAGAGAACAAGCTTCCCGATTTCAACCCTTCATACCATGTTCTAGCTTCATCCTCTAGGGTGCCCATAAACATTTTCATGAAACAAACCTGAGGAAACTCAACTCGAAACTTATGCACATGCATATGGAATCTAACCAAGTGAAGAGCAACATTATCTTTCTTTTCATCTTTAAATATGGGAAGATAAGTTGACCAATTAAATATTGACATGGGATTTGGAAAACCAGGGATGTGAGACCAATCCATAGGAGCATACCTGGCATTATTTCTTGCAATAGAACTCATCTTGAAACTTCTTCAAGCTACCGATCTTCAAGCAGTGGAGTCACCATGAAGCTATGAACTTCTGAATTCTTTAAGAATGGAGTCGCCAAGGTAGAGTGTAGCCTCAAATTCTTCTGAGCTCTTGATACCTTCAAGAGTTCAGTATTTCTGTTTGAGCATAAAATTTCGGGAAAATGTATCTTTAGTCTCCTAGAAGACGCACCAAAATGTTATCACTAAATTGATACTGATGGGATTCTTCAACAATCAACCTAGAGTAACTATTTCAAACCTACTTTTAGTAGAAAATTAACCTGAGAGGGCTCTCTCAAGGATATATATGATATTATCTAAATGAAGCTCAACAAATGGCTAACTTTGAAATTGGGTTTTAAATGTGTTTTTTTGCAGGTGAAATATGTGGACAATTACTGCCATTGGGCATATGGAGTCAATATAAACAACTCAATGACATGCGAAAATCCTCTCATGGAAGCTGAGGCATATATATATTCTGATGAAAACGTAACATTTACAACATACTAAGTGTTTGAAGGAATTTAGAGCATGTAAGCCATGAATTCTAAGTAATCAAACACTAGTATACTAAAGATAAAATTGCAAAACATGAAAGACAAATACTCATGAGAATATAAATGAATCTCAGGTAAAGAGAAGTAGGCTGCCACTGTATATTTATGATGAAAAGTTTTACAATAATAGTCTATATTAAAAACACCAATCAACCATTTCTAACTCTAAAAATCTCTCATTTATAAAGTGAGGACTCATACAAATTATTTTTCACCTTGATAGCTTCGAATTCCCACCTCATAGACCTATTTCAAATAGGATTACATCACTTGGAGACTTCCTAGGGATATTTCTGTTTTGCAAAGTTTGAATACAAAAAGGAGTCTTCTTTCATTAAATAACTCAAAAAGTCCATTTAATAACCTTTATCAACTACAATCAACTAATTTTCTGAGTGTAATGGAGTGATGATGTGTCATTATGCCACGTGGATGCTGAGCTGGACCTCCTCCAAGTCGAAATTTACAATTTTTTCATAAATCTGGTTAGTGAAAATTCTAAAAAATAGGCCTCAAATATGAGTGCATAATTTCCAAAATCTGATGGATTTATAGAAACTGAGAGAGGATTTTGTAGATGGACTTGTGTTGAAGTAAAACCTCTTTCATATTTCTAAAATTATTTTTCATTTGGTCATAAATTAAACTTGAAGTTGACTGCTAAAACAATCATGTACAAGAAATTTCAGGAGATTTCGTAGCGAAGAGTTCGTAATGTTTTTCGTTTGGAAATTTTTGCAACCATTTTGACTTCTATGACTGTTGGAGGGTATTCCTTGGGTCTAATAAGCTAAATACACGCCTATAGCACCCTATTCCATGTATTTTTTTAAGGATTTTTAGCTTAAGGAAACCTACAACTCGTTCGTAGCGAAAACTCAGCCTCAAGCCTGGAGCACACTACAAACTCACCTAGTTTGGCATATTTTTTTTTAATTTATTATTCTTTGCCCAAAACATATCTTTGAAGCCTGCATATGTCTTGTGATGATAGCTTAAGACAAAAAGTGACCAAAAATGTGTGGCTTACTATGTTTAACATCAACATCTTGCATAATCACTTTAAGAACCTTTTTCTTCAATTCAGCTTGTAGCATCTCTATCGAACCAAATTGACACGCTGAGGTGTTGACCACTGATACACTGAATTTAAGACCTTGAAAGAATTTAGGTTGATATGGTGAGCTATACAATTGATGAGTTGGCATGCTTTGTTGCCTTGATGAGTTGTCATACACATGAAGTTTGACAGTTGAGTTCCCCCTTAAACAAATGGCCCAATGAAATTTCTTGAACTCATTTGATGATTCAATTACCTCCTTATATGCGTTGAATTCCTCAAAACAATCACAAATTCATAAGGCTAGAAAAACAGAGCATTAGGCAAGTTCATAGCGAATTCTGACTGTTTTACACTGATTTTGTTACGAACTTGGGTAAAAGTGTCAAATTCACTTTGATGACCAGATTTGCTCATGCATGAGATATTTTTGTATTTTTATTTGACATTGAATCCTATCACATGAATGATGACCATTAAGACGCATCACATATGTGAATTTTTTGAAAATTATGAATTCAAAGGACCTTATTCAACTCTAAGTGACTCAACCTAATTAACTTAAGACCAACCAAATTTTATCATAGATAACACATTGGATGTGGGTTGTTTGAATTGTCACACAATAATTTTAAACCAAGCACACATACACCATGGTTGGACTGGTGTTTTGGTTAATGTAACCGTTGAGTTATGTTAATCCCACACCAAAGATTGTATCGTGGTTGGATTATGTTTGAACTGTGGTGGAGTTTGAAATATCGTGCCCATTACATAACCCAACCTGCATTCAACTGTGGGTACACTCTGTGGTTCCTGCCGGGGTTTCAACTGTTGTTTTAACTTGTGGTTTATGTGTTGTCTTGTGATTTGGGGCCGAGTTAACCCCACGCCCCTGGTTGCCCAGCTGCGGTCTCGTGGTGTTGGGTGAACCGGGGACCAGGGGTTAACCTATCCTTGACCCCCAATACATATTACATTAAAATTTAAATAGGAGTTGCGTCATATGCTTTACAAGGAACACCGGTGGTGCAGTGGTGGAGCACTATGCTACCACCCCAGAGGTCTGTGATTCAATTCACATGGAGGAAGTTCGTTGACCTACCAAAAGTTTAATATACCAATAAGAGGCCACATGGCAGCCACCAATTATCCCATGTGTCACTCCCCCATTGGCCGATCCTTAACCAATCAAAACCCACAACAACTTGACCAACCTGAATGTGACACTTGTCAAATAACCGCTGGCCCAAATCTTACACATTCATCTTCCCAGTCACATGCCTAGTCAATGTACATATTGCTGACTAGGTGTACCTATAACTCAATTACAAAAATTTGAGTTGTTTGATAAAATGGAAAAAACATGATATCGAGAGCATACTATATCGATTTTGAGTGAAACAAGTTGTGTTGAATTTAGGGCGATGAGATATTTGTTTTGGCACTAGTTTCAAGCTTTTTTGAACTCTTTGAATTTTAAGCACTTCACTGATCCCTTGGATCATTTTAGCTTTAAAGGGAGTTGAAATATGAGTTTGAGATGATAGATTTTCATTAACATTATTAGACTAGATAGTTGAAATGCTAGAAGATAGCAATGGTAGAGGTAGAAACCATCATTACCACAAAAGGATATGTTTCAATGTGAGAGAGGGAGAACCTAATCATGATGATGGGAAATCAACTATGGAGATAAAACCAATGAAAGGAATCTGATCATTTTTATGAGCCAAGGATGTTTTTCAACTTGGGTTGGAGTGCCAACATGGTACAATTGGTCATGAAAAAGTCAGTTATAATTTGATATTTGTCTCAAACAATAAAGTAAAAATGCAGATTTCAGATTAGGAAGAGAGTGTTGAAGACAGAAAGAGTTCATTTAGATATTGTTTCAGTTTGAGCTCCGTTATAATTCATTGAATGAGTAAAAAGCATGAATCTATCACACTTAGTATTTTAGAGGTCAATTATATTGCATTTGGATTGACAAGATGAGCAGCAGTATGCATTTAGAGGCTACTTGTAGGACTAACTTGATCAAGTGCAGGTGATGACCATGATGAAAGGTTGAAGCACCATGAGATTCAATACTAATACATGGTATAGAAATAATCCAAGTGGATTTAGTGTTATTCTATTGTATAATAGATTTTTGGCAAAGCCTTTGTCCCGAGGTGAAGTTTATATATACTTCAGGTTCAAGCTTGGATTTGTTGAAAATTCCTCTCTCAGTGAGAGGGAGTACTAATAAGATACTATCATGGACTGAAATTAATTTTGTGTAAAGTATATAGACCTGAATTAAGGAGAATGGTCTAGTAAAGGAATTACATTCTCTCTGTCTCAAGTATACGAACCTTAATTAAAGGGAATGGTCCAACAAAGGGCAATTATTCTTCTCGTGTCTAGTATGTTGACTCAAATGAGGAAGAATGGTCTTAGAGAATTATGTTTATTTAGCATGGGGCCCTAGATTATGCAATTATAATGTGGCCTTTGGAGATTCACCATGTGTCATTTACCTGAATGATGGTGGACGAAGACTATTCTAGATACCATGTGTCAGGTATCAACCCAAATAATGGTGACTAGTTGATCATGTTAAATGATGTACCGTGTGTCTAAAGTACTAACCCGAATTATGGTGGGAATATACCATAGGCTTGAAGTATTGGCCCAAATTGTCGTAATTAGTTGATGATGTTTATTTACCATGAGTTTGAAGTACTAACATGAATATGGTGAGGATATACCATAAGTATGAAGTACTTACCCGATTATGGTAATTGGTTGATGCTATGGTTGTACCATGTGTCACAATTGTTGACTAGATTATGGTGACCTATTTTACCATGTGTAATAATTGTTGACTCGATTATGGTACTTGGATTTGTTATAACCTTTTCTTATAGAAATATGAAAACATGAGAACATCTGGATAGTCATTATGAATACCTCCCTATCTAAGAGGGAGTGTTGAATTTTTTAGTTATGGCTAATCATCATAATTATTATTTTATTCATTAATGTATTTTTAAAGTATGTTCTTCATGATATTTTCAAAAGAGAAAAACATTTGATATGTTCTTCATGTCAGTTTTTAAAAGAACAAAATTTGAATTTTGGCTCTAAAGAAGCCAAGTTGACCCTTCTCCTATTCATGTTAGCCCCAACCTAAGAGAGACCCGTTTAACCCAACAAAATAATATATATGTGTCATTTGACCTCCCTCATAAGAAAGCAATTCATATATGTATGAGGCAAGTAATTCAGTCTATCTGAGGCAACAAAGAAGTACATCTGAGGTTAACAAAAGGGGATGAATTTAAGGCCAACAAAGAGGTATATTTGAGGCAGTGAAGAAGCATATATGAGGATGAATCTATGGTGCATTGTAGGAAAAATATCTATGACAAAATATTATGTTGAAGGACTGAAACTTTGAGACATTCTAGGGATATAGGACCAAGTCTATGCATGATAAAGGGAGGTCGGAATTCTACCCTAATAGAGCAAACCAAACCGAATTTCTTGGATAGCTATTTGACATGATTAAGAGGTTGATGGACCAGGTTTGACCTAGATATATGGTTGGTATGTTTGACCTTGTATTTGATTGATGTATCTCTGTTGACCTTGATCATTTAATCTAAGGAAAAGTTTTTTGGGTTTTCCGCTGTGTGGTTTTTCCTAGGGTAAACTCTTATGTTCTTTGTGTGGTTTCCTCTTCATGATCCTACTATCATAACTATTATGTTGTCGATGTCTTATATGTAATTGATTACTGATGGAATAATGGATAATAATGTGAAAAAGATATAAATCATTCGAACTAATTATTATTATATAAGACCCTATAAAAATTCAACAAAAACTAACTTTTCACATAAAGCATAAAACCCTAAGATTCAAAACCATAACCCCGAGAGATGAAGTGAAAAAAGGAATGTGGACCTTAATGAGCCTAGTTGATATGTAAACTTCCTAGAACCATAACTCTCACATACAAACTCCATATGGGAAATTTATTTAACCATTACAAATAATTTTCCATGTGGAAAATACCTTTATATGCCACATGAGGAATATAGATGTTCCGGTCCTCGAGGTACTATTCATTCTCAACAAGGCTTGAAGCCCTTACATCAAATATCATCATGTCACTTGAGGGAATTTAAATTGTGTGGGGAGGATCCCAATAAATCCTCCTAACCACCAAAGATAAAACAAATTTACTTCAGCCATTACAAAGCTTATTTTGAGCTATATGCATTTGGTCAACCAATATATCAAAGACTTATAAGTTGTGTCAATCTTAAAAAAATTTCGTGAAGTTCCCAACAAAAATATCAAAAGTTCAAGACTTGTGAAACTGTTGTAAATTTAAGGCATATGAGCATTTCAAATTCAATGGTATATTTGGGTGGCCACATGTATCCACCTGGATCATGGTAGACTCCATGTTTCGAACTAGGAGGGAGAAAAACATATATTAATAGGGTATTGTTGTGTTATAGTCAAACGTTCAAGAGTTAGAGTTCCATGTGGCCCCATTAAATGCATTAATATAACGATTCACAATTCTAAGGGAATTTGTTCATGAGATTGCAACATCCCAGAAAAGGATAAAAAATGGAATCTAGCAAACATGTTCCCTATACAAGGATAAATAAATAAAAAATAAACTCAAATTCCAATGAAGTATTGAGGCCACTAGTAAGTCGATTGTTGAGAGATCATTTTAGATATTACTTCAATATTAGTTAGTTTGTCAATCTCTGATGTATTTTGCTACCCCTAAAAGATTTGGTGATCTAGGTGGATATTGGTGGCCATTTGCCTATTCCACCTAGACTTCCAGTTGGTTTCATAAGTTTCCTTATATATAGCAACATTTACTATTTTTTGTAGTTTTTCGGGTCCTGAACTTCCGGAGTAGTTTTGACCCCCTAAACGGCATTTTTTTGAGGTCGACATCAAGCCTGCAACTATAGACAAGGGCAATGGAAAATCCTGTATTAGTCAAAGAGATATTTCCAAAGAGGTAACATATGCACCAAACATAGATAATATGACCAAGTTACGATCTCGGGAAGTTGGCTGCCCAACTAACCCCAAAGAAGCCCACAAACTCTTGGCATTCCATCCCTTGGGGTTAGGATTTTATCTTGTTTTTAAATAATAAAAAGGCCCTTGAGCCTCATTGTAACACAGTTAAAAGGCACATAGCCACCACATCTCTTCTCAAATATAACCTACCATCGCTAGAGATAGTTTATTTCCATTATATCTGTAAGTATATTTCAGTTCTTTGATATTAATGAAATGAGGTGTTATTTCTGGTGCTTCTTTGTATTTATGGTTATATCTATATTATGTTGCATTCATGTTTAAGTTCGAATCAATGGTATCAAAGCGGTCTTCTCTTTATCTGTTTTTATTTGCTTGTCCCCAACGAGGTTATGGTATAAGGAGTTAGGGCTCAAATTGGTTGAACCTTTGCAAGACCAGCCTCTTAAACCTTGATGACCTCCCATGGCGGAAGAAATGAAAGACGAGGAAGTAGGATATCCTTTCAAAATATTTCTCGAAGAAGCCTTCAAGTGAAAAGGGAATGTGATGATGGAAAATTTTTCCCAGATCCTTCGATGGATGCCCATAGGCAATGCATCTTCATTTGACAGTCACTCTGCAGGAGCCACTCCTTTCAAGGTACAAGTCAACTTTGACATTCCCATATTTGAAATCCAGATAGATGAAAACACCATAAATATAAGGTTAAATATATTAGAAGAATATTTTTTAGTTCATGATTTTTATTATGGAAAATATTACTTTTGCGCTCCTCAAAGTTGTCCCCCATGTCAAGGACTAGTGGGAAACCTATCTAGGATAAAGGGACAAGAGAGAACCCTCACTATTTTTAGTTGTACCCACTTGGAATTATTTTTGAGATTCCATCAAGGAACAATATTACCTTGTGGGGAGCTATGAGAACAAGTTCATATAATGAACCATGCTGAAAAAACAAAGGGATCAAGATGTGCATGAGTTGAAGAATTTGTTCCATACCCTGTGCACAAAGTTGGGGATCAAATATTTAGAGAAAAATTTCATGCTAAGTACTACAGTTGTTTGCACAAATGCATTTAGGATGAAATGGATTTCCTCGACATATCCTCTTTTGGTGCAACATATTGATATGCTTCCAAGACCGATAAAAAATTTAAACAAAAGAAGCGAGACTTTGGATCTACGAATCCGAAGTAAGGGAAAGGCACCCCCAAACCATAGAACAAAGGAAAAATACAAGGCAGAGTGACTAAGGACAACCCACTGAAGCCGCAAGCAAAGAAAAACACCACAAAGACAAAGAAGGACACATGAAATTGATGTGAGTTCCATAAGATCCCTACTCACAACACATGTGAGTGTCAGGCCAGGAAGTCACTGGTGGATGAGTTGAAGGCTTCCAAATCAGATGCATGTTCTGACTCTGTGTTATAACCCTATAAGGGGAATGACAAAGGGAAGCATATTATTTATGTGGAGCTCAGTGCCACTTTTTCTACCACCAAGATCCAAAAGGATGAGCACGCAGATTTAGAGGAGAGGGAGTGCCTCTTCCATTCCCAAATGTGGGTGAAGGGTTCTTCGTTGGAGTTCATTGTCGACAGTGGGAGCCAAAAGAACCTCATTTCAATATAGGTCGTGAAGTGGCTGGGCCTACCAACCACTGCACACCCATAGTCGTACATCATTAGGTGGGTTTACCAAGGATGAGATCTTCGCCTCAGCTAGCAGTGTCCCCTTCCCTACAACATCAAGCCCTTCACATATGAGGTACTGTGTGATGTTGCTCCTCTTGAATTTTGTGATGTATTATTATGCCAACCATACCTGTGGAAAAAACATGTTGTGCATGATTCCAGGCCTCACACTATTATTATTACTTTGGGAAATAAATTGTATAGGATACTAGAGGTAGCACTGCCTACTGCCATCTCTTTGATCAATGTGAAGCATTGCAGTAAGATCATTTCCCAGACTGCGAATTTTTTTTCTCCTTATGATTCACCCTCATGCAAGAATAATATTATGGCCACGACCTCTAAACAGGGCTCCCCTGCATGGCACCAACAGATGGACAAGGTCGTGGAGGAGTAGAGGGACATATTCACCTCACTCATGGGGGTACCTCTACACTGTCAGGTCAAGCACTCCATCGATCTGAACCGAGGTGTGCAACTGCCGAATGGAATGATCTATCACCGCTCTGTTATGGAGAACGATGAAATCAAGAGGAAAATTCAAGATTTTTTGCAGAAAGGGAACATCAAGCCAAGTTCATCACCCTTTGAGAACTCGATCATGTTGGTACAGAAGAAGGAGTACACCTGGAGACTCTGTATTGGCTATCGGGAATTGAAAAAGATCATTATCCAAAAAGGGTATCCAATCCCACAGACTGATGACCTTATAAACCAACTCAAGGGGGCCAAATATTTCAACAAAATTGAATTAAATTTCAATTATCACTAGGTACCAATCGAACCCTCTGATGTGTGGAAGATTGCCTTCAAATCCAAGGAGGGCCTTTTTGAATGTTGGTCATGCCTTTCAGGTTTTTTATGCCCCTGCAAATTTCATGAGGCTGATGGATGGTATATTGTGACCCTTCACTAAATAATATGTGGTGGTGTATTTGGATGACATCTTGATCTTCATCCATATTTGGGAAGAGAACCTCCACCATATTCGTCAGGTCTTCCAAACCCTATGGCAACACAAGTTATGTTCCAATTTGGAGAAATACACTTTTGGTATGACCCAGGTTTAATATCTAGGGTACATCATTCATGAGAGGGGTGTGCATGTGGACCCAGCTAAGATACAAGTCATATAGGATTGGATAACCCCAACCACTCTACTAGAGATTCAAAAATTTCTGGGTCTTGCCAACTTCTACCACAAGTTTGTGCTCGGATTCTCTCATATCGCTTGGCCACCAAGGGTGGAGCGAAAGAAAATTTCTTTTGGTCTGAATCCCAATAAGGAATTTTTTGAGTTGAAGCATCACCTCTCCTCTACATCGGTGCTCACATTACCAGACCTACAACAACCATTTTATATTGAGACATATGACTCTGACAATGTGATTGGTGCAATTCTTACTCAGTAAGGGAATCTAGTGGAATATCATAGTGAGACACTATCAGACACATTCTGAAATTATCCCACCTATGATAAAGATATGTATTCCATTTTGTAGGCCTATCGACAATGGAAGAATTACATTATGGGGAAGGAAATGTTCATCCACACAGAACACCGACCCCTGCAGTTCATATAGACACAAGGGAAGTTGTAGAATGATCACCATCAGAAATGGTCCACATACCTGCAACAATTCCATTTGAACATTAAATACAAGAACGAAAACACCAAAAATGTTAGAAACTGCCTCATATGACCGCCGGTCATGGCGTTGATCACTGTGCTCGACTCTTGTGGACACAAAAATTCAGGGTGGTTGACTCTTTATAAGAGCGATATAGAATTAAGCAACACATAACAGACACTCTTGGAAGGCAAGTAAGTTCCAGTTTATGACCTCCAGGATGCACTTTTATGCCTCTTGGGACACCTCTATGTTCCTTCAAGTGAGCGTGCCAAGATGATTTGGGAGGTGCACTATAGTTGAGTCGTTGGACATTTTTGGGTAAAGAAAATAGTGGCAATACTGCAAACGTATTTTTATTGGTTGAACCTTTAATGAGATGTTGGGAACTACAATAGATCCTGCATTGCCTGCCTCATTTCCAAACCGACCAAAAATAATCAAGGCCTATATACTCCTCTATCTACTCCTAGTTGACCTTGGGAATCCATATCCATGGATTACATGTCGGGATTTCCTTCTACTAAGCATGGAAACAAATGTGTTTTCGTGGTTGTCGACATATTCTTTGAGATGGGAATTCTGGCGGCCTATAAGAAGAGTATTACAACAGAAGCCATTGCTAAGCTCTTCTTTGAACGAGTGTGGGTACACTTTGGGATCCCATAGTCCATTATCTCTAATCGGGATAGTAGGTTCCTAAGCACATTTTGGTCAAGTCTTTGGTCGATGCTAGATACCAAGCTCACTAAGTCCATGACTTTCCACCCCAAAATTTATGTCCAACCAGAGGTTGTCAACATGATGATCGTACACATTATGCACATGTACAACTAAAAGCATCCACACGCGTGGGATGAAAGCCTCCCTTATGTCCAATAGAACTACAACAGAGCTCTCCATATCTCAACTGGCCACAACCCCTTTCAGGTGGGGTTGGGATTCCAACCCTATGTCTCATTGATGTGGCCATACTATTTTCAAATACTTAGACATATTTGGCTCATGTCTAATCCGAAGCTAACAGGTCTAACAACTTCAATGAGAACATTCAATACATCTTCCAGTAGGTTCATGACATATTGCACAAAGCCAATACTAAGTACAAGCAACAACATGATTAACATCGGGTGTCACACAAGTTCCAGGTGGGAGACACAGTTTGGATAAATTTGCAGAAGGATCGCGTCATTGGGCCCCACCACAAGCTTCGCCTGCTCTGATATGGCTTGTACACCATCACCAAGTTTGTAGGGAACAATGCCTTCAAGCTCAACATTCCACCGTTCTTTGGCCTGCACTGAGTGTTCAATGTGGACCACTTTAGGCCATAATTTCCCCCATTCTAAACAAATCCGACATTGCAGAACAACTCACACCAGCAAAGTTAAGCCTAGACTGCATGGAACAGGTCACAAATTATTGGATCATGGACATGTAGATCAAGAATACTCTCTAATAGAGGATCCAACTATATTGAGTTGTCAAAGCAATCCAAACTCCTTCACCAAGGCAAATGGTTCACGAGGGACCAGGTTCAATAGAAATTTCCTCACCTCATGGAGTCTTTGCACGTAATGGGGAACATTTATTCCTAATGAGGGAGGACTAATCCAGGTGGATATTGGTGGCCACCCACCTATTCCACCTAGAAATCTAGTCAGTTTCATTAGTTTTCGTGTTTATAGCAACATTTACTATTTTTAGCAGTTTTTTGGGTCCTAAAATTATGGAGTAATTTTAACCCCCTACATGACATTTTTTTGAGGTTCGCAGTAGGCCCATAGCCATAGGAAATGGTCTATGACAAATATTGTAGTAATCAGATATATATTTACAACGAGGTATCGTACGCGTAAAACAAAGATAATATGACCAAGTTACAAACTTGAGAAGTTGGTTGCCCAACTAACCCCAACGAGGCCCTCAAACTCTTGGCGTTCCATCTCCCGGGGTTAGTTTTTTTGTTGTTTAAGGTTTTATTTTGTTTTTCAATAATAAAAAGGCCCTTGAGCCTCATTGTAACATAATTCAAAGGCATGTAGCCACCACATCTCTTTTCAGAGATAAGCTACCATCGCTCGAGCTAGTTTATTTCCATTCTGTCTGTAAGCATATTTCAATTCTTTGATATTAATTAAAAGAAGTGTTATTTCTATTGCATCTATGTATTTATGTTTATATTTTTATTCTGTTGTGTCCATGTTTAAGTTCAGATCAATTGGAGTAATACTTTTGTCTAGTACGTTAAAGTTTAATATCCATGTTGGTATTCATGTATGTTGGGACACCAACTCATTTAATTTTGTTGATGTTGATGATGCGTCTGACTCTGTGGAATTTACAAGGACATTGATGATGTTATCAAATAGTTTTACATTTTACACATGTAAAAATTATAGGAGATATGAGTTTTTTTGTCTTGCTGAATCTTAGGTTGTGATGAGGCAGGAAAAGTGCCATTCAATAGATAGGGGTACTCGCTAGTATGAAGTGCCAATTATACCTCCATCTTTTGGAGTAGGAGATCCATATAGGTTCTAGCATAGCAACCATTGCTTGAAATGAATGGTTATGGGGTGATGTGTATATGAAAAATGAGTCTATTCTAATGCTAAAAATAAACAAATATAACATATCCTTGATAAAATAAATGCACTATAATCACAACAACAAATCCCTAATTGCACTTGAGAAATGGTTAGCTACAAAAGAAAGCTAAAAACCCATAGCAAATGAATAACAAAAATGCATAGATTAATCTAAAAAACAAGTTTCTGCATAACTATCCATTGATGAACTGAAAGAAATAATTTCATAAAAATAGTTAGAATGTAAATCTATAAAACTTTTAGAAAGATAGTTTATCAAATGAACAATATAATATTATATAAATAAAGATGATAACACAACAATTGGAAGCTTTTTGTAGCAAATAACATCACACAACACCATAAATTTCTTCTCCTCCAAAACGATCATGAGGGATTTTTCTCATTAAGAAATTTCATAAATAGTTACAAAGATACAAAATGAAATAACCCCCCAAACCTATATCTCTTGGACATATATAGCATATGAGTTTTAACTATATCCTAGTTGACTTCTTGGTTTCCAATTGCTAGTTACAATCCTTGGACTTCACTTATTCACATTTTTATAACTCTGGCCCTTATATTTTATAGGGGAAATGTTATGTATGTCCCTCTTATTTATATTTGAAGTATGCAATATGCACTTCATGATATGATGCAACTCTTATCACTATTCTAAAGAGCAATTATTCTAATGTAACCTTAGACATGGTTGCATCTTGGGTCAGGACATCCATATTGTTTTTAAATGTGACAAAAAATGAGCTTAATAAGTTATATCTCTAGAGGGTACTACTATGTTTTCCTTTAATATTTCCCTGGTAATTCACTAAGCCATTCCCATGAATATTATTCCTGAATCTATAATTTATTCCAGCTTTTCAATGACTTATTTTACCAATATTGACTAGCATAGATCTCCAATTTTAAGATACTTGCATCTCCAGTAAAAATTTCTACAATATCATGAATTCGTTTGTGGCTTCCTACCAATTTTGATATCTCCCTCTCCAATCCTTCCCCTTATTTTGGAAATTGGTGAGAGTTGCATAATTTAACATGTTTTCTTTCTCAGTCATCCTTAGAAGATGTTGAGGTGCATATGGGTTCCATTTCAATCTCCCCTTTATATTGACCACGCCTACACAAATCCCCTGCAACTTTGTATCTCTGGTCTTGATTTTGTCTAACATTACCAAAATATAGGTAGATAAATCTTGAAAATATTTTAGGTTGGTGTATAATTGTTCCAAGGAAACTTTCATTTCCTCATGCACTTTGCTAGCACAAGCTTTGAATTCAAGAATGTTGGATTTTTCTCCTTTGTAATATTTCACCTCCTTTTGCATTTTTTTTTTATCTTGGCTTTTGATTCTTCATTTCCATTGGTAATATCTCATATATTTTGTATGAAGTCTTGAGTGAACATTATCCCTATTGAAGCTAGGTCTACAGGATCTCCCTTGATGTTTATAAATAATGGTTTCTATATGGTTACTAAAAGTGTTGGATCCCTTGAAATAGGAGGTATCTTTAAATATAGCTTAACAATGATGCCTTAACATTGTCAAATATGAATGAATGAAGGCTAGCTACTATGTTGGCCATAGAAAAAGTAGACTCTCCTAGTCACAATTCTTTCAAAAGAAGGTTACCTTTGGTTAAAATGGTGCCATAAGGGGTTTCAATTAGGCCAATATCCATTGTATCATTTTATTGAGCCTCTTTTTAAGCCTTCTTGTCCTCTTCTTCCTTCTTCCTCCTCTCTTTTTTTCCAAGTTTCAATTTCTCTTCTTTCTCTCTTTGGAGTCACATTTGCATCTATTCTTCTGTTATTTTCCTTTTTTCTCAACTTCTCTTGCTATAGGTATTGCTATGACTTCTTTAAATTGAATCCTTAGTGCTTAAACTCCCTTTTCTAGTCTCCCTTTCTCAATTAATACCTTGGTCATGACTTATTTTACTACCTTATCCTTTTCCAACTTGTTCTTTTGTTGGGAGTTTCCTCTCATCCTATACATAATATCATCATAATTAGAGGCTCTTTTGTAGATAATTTCTTATTTATATAGCTCCATTTCATAGGGAAATTTATAATTTCATATTTAATAATTCCCATTGACTATTTCCAAGGGGTCATGTTTGTAGAATATTTCCTCCCCAAAATGGAAAGTTGTCAATATGTCAACTTAAGTTTGAGCTTCTCTCCCATCCTTGAAACTATAGGATACCATAGAGGAAGGAATTGACAAGGTGTAACATTCAAATTTTGATCCAAATATAATTTTAATTACTTGTTTTGAATTTGCATATCAACATTTATATGTCATGTTTGCAACAAGTTGAACTAGATAAATCATAAACACTGTATGTATTTTAATTTCTAGTTAATGGAAAATGTTGACACAATTGATTAAAAATATGAGCACTAGCATGGAATATGATACCATGATTGATAAATTGTGAGGGTTTTGTGAGAATTATGTGGGATATATTTTCCAAAAACCTCTCCAAATCCATGTTGTGAAAGTTGAATTTGAAATAAACTTCTTGCTTTTTTCTCTCTCTTGCTCAAAGTTCATTGATTAAGATAAGGTTGGTAGTTGGATTAGTTACCTTCCACAATTATGAAGGCTAGGTGGTAATTGAATATTTCCCTCATAAATCAATTGGGGGTATGGGAAATAATAACCTCATTTATTTTCGAGGCTAACCGATCAATTGCATGGGAAAATGAGGAAAATTGTAGGGTTGTGCATTCAAGAGTGGGAGTAGAGATGCATGAGTGTAGAATGGGGGGAAATTTCACATGTTGAGACACCCACATATGAGGGGAATTATTTCTTAAGTAATTCAAGTATTCTATGCCTTTTTTTTTTTTGAATTCAAGCAAGGAACCTTTGAGACCCTTAATGAGCTAAGAGGTTTGTGATTTGATGTGTGTTAGGTGAGCATCATAGACATGACGCGAGGAAGTCATTGAGAGACTATGGATTAGTGAAGGGATTTCCTGATGTGTTATGCAATAATATTAGGGAAATTTACAAATCATGGAGACCCTAGGCTAAATGGGAAAGAGGAGTTACCTATCTATTTTAGGCCTGCAAGGGAGAGTTGCCTTCACTTAAACCTTATTTGTTGGAAAACTGAATTTCAAATATATGAAATTGGTTTTTACTTCCTCTATTGTTAAATTGCAAAATGTCTATGTTGTGACAAAAATTATGGATAAGTAATTTCAAAATGTGATTATATATAATTGTATGTAGAGTTGAATTCTATATATAAAATGAATTATACTTATATTTATATGAAATGGAATGTTGAATTGTTGGCGCTTCAAAGGGGTGGGATCCTATGTATGCTTGTATGAGAGATTGGTATGGTAGAATTATTGAGATGTTAAGTTGACTTGTGCTGATATGGAATTGCCTAAATGTAATTGGTGTTTTATATCATACATTATTGTAGTATTGGATATGGTTTTGGCAGGTTGGAATTAACTAATTTGGGCACTAGTTGGTCTTAGGTTTATTGGCTAATAAACCCTAGCTATAGTCCATCTTGACTAAGTCCAATTAGCAGTATAAACTATCTAGAATGGTGGTATCTTAGCTTTGAAGAGAGATGTGTCAACTAAATTTATTTGCAAGAAGAAATCATAAGAGCCCAAGACTAACTTGTTACCATAAAATATGAATCCCAAAGATGTGAAACCCCTAAATATCCAAAACATTAACCCTAGGATATGGAATGGAAAAAATAATGTGGTCACCAAGAAGTATAGTTTATAAATCAACTTCCGAGGAGCATAAATTTTGTATAAAAAAAAGGTTTGAGACCTGAAAAACTATACTATATATTTAGAGATGTGGAACCTTTATGAGTCAATGGAATAGGTAGGTTATTATGAACCTTGCACCTTAAAAATAATAAGAAATCAATAATTATAGTCCTCTTCGAGGGGGGTAATTTCTTTTACAATGAATACAATGTACAAGATAATATTTGATGATCCTAAGAATAGGGATCCTTAGTATATATATAGGAGACAAAAGGAACAATTATAATAAAATGGGACGATGCAAGATTCTATCCTACATAATAATATAACAATAGAAATGTAGTCACTCAATTATAGGGCTTAATAAGGGGTTTTAAGGTTAACATGGGGTTATATAGGGCTTAACATGTATCTCACTTTAAAAGAGGTGTTTTCCTCAACACTTGACTATTTGTGGGTGTTCTTGCATAAACAATTTATCTTCCCATACCACTTCTTCCACTTGTAGGTTCTTCCATTTGATGAGGTTCTCAACTGCTTAGTCCTTGTTTCGAAGATTGTTTCTAGTTCAATTTTTATTATCCCTTCTTCATTAATATCTGGTATAATAGTTTGCATTGGGATCTTGTCACCATTTACTTTCTTTAAGAAAGAAACATGGAAGGCTGGATGTACACATGAAGAAGGATGAAAATCCAATTGGTAAGCCTTACTTCCAATTATTTGCAACACCTTATAGGGACCATAATACATTGGTGCTAATTTATTGTCTTTATTTTATTGCTTTATAGATATATGTTTATATGTTTGTAGTATCACAAATACCCAATCACCCACTTCGAATTCCCTTTCATTGCGATGTTTATTTTCTTGTTATTTCATCCTATTTTGTGCCATAACCAAGTTGTGCTTCAATAGTTTGAGAACCTATTATTGGTGTTGTGTGGTGGTTTTCTACTACTTGATCCTTTATAGTCTCTTTCAAGGGTGGTGTGATGGATGGGGATTGAGATCCACAAAGTGCCATAAATGTGACATTTTTTATGAGTATGGAAGTATGTGTTTGACAACAATTCTTCCAAAGGTAACCATTTAATCCATTGTGTCTATTTATTAGTTGCAAATCAACATATGTATATATTCTTCTAAGAATGTATTCACAATCCCAGATTTCCCATTGGATTGAGGATGGTAATATGATTTGTGAGCTAATTGAGTACCCAAAAAAGAAAATAATTCAGTCCAAAATTTTCTAGTGAAAATTTGATCTCTATCACTTACAATAATCTTTACTATTCCATGTAGCTTTTGGATTGTTTCCATCAATGATTATGTCACTGTATTTGCTTTAAAAGGATGAGAAAGATATTTTGTACACAAGTATAAGAAATCTTGACACCATAAAAAAATATTTTTTGATGCAGACAATCTGCAAAATAATCAGAGTATACCACGGAACTGTGGTTTATGGGTCCACATAAACTCCCTTACTCGCAGCGGAATTCACCTTTGGAGTTTATTTAAACATACATACGCGCACAATCAAAAATGCTTCTTTAAACAAACCACACATAAACCCAAAAAAATTTCATACACGTGGAGCGTCTTACTTGGAGGGTCCCACAATGCCTTGAACCAATCACAAGCGATCGCACTTCGCAACCTTTATGTTTTAACTTAGTGGACAAAACTTATTCCTTGTGATCTGTGATATTGTGCAGAGACGACATGTGCCCTTCTCCACTTTGCATCACATAAAATTTAACTTACCTTGCGACAACCTTAACACTTAAACGCTAAACTTTGCAATTTGCGAAATCGCTCTCGGTGTGCTTTCGATCTCCGCCGTTGGTCTGCATTGGATCCGACGGTCCACGCTTGTCTCCTTGCTGATCTACTTCACGTCACAACTCTTAACCATAAATACTATACCCTGCGATGTGCGAAGTCCTCACGGCTGCGATGTGATTTCTCACCGTTGATCAGTGTCGGATGTAACAATCCTCGATGTGCCTACAAATCCGATTGGTTTTCGATCCTCGCTATTGCTTGCAAATCCGATTGCCTTCTGTTGTGCGGTTAATATGATATTCAACAGATAAACAACATAGACAGTTTAAAACAAAGAGCCTGATCAAAATACAAAACACTTGGAATTAATTTAGAAATGAAATACATAGAGCTAAGTCCTTGGATGACTGGTATTTACATTTATGTCTAATCTCTGTTCACTCCTCTATCACACCTCTCGCACCTAATCCACACCTATTCCACTCTTATTCTTCTCCATCCCTTACACCTATATATATATATATATATACCTGAAAGCAGTTCGCTTTTATTTTATTGGCTTTCTGCTGAACCACTCTAACAAACAATTTCCATCCTATCTAAATGCTCTAACCTACTTGGCTTAATCTCCTCGTGGGAAGAAACCAATTTGCTATTTTATTCCTAATTAATTTAGCAAATCAAAATAGACTAACTCCTCTCATTTAAAGCTAAGAAAAATATTAATAACCAATGTTTATCCACCTCATGTTAGCCACAACATGTGAACATACAATCACATTGCTGGCTAAATCCGTATTCTCCTGCATCATTTTTCCACATGATTTTTCCTACTGCATCAAGGTCCTCCTATAGTTGTTGAATGATCTTGCATATCTTCTCATCTTACAACCATTCTATCCTTGCTTCTTCCACCTATTCAAATTGTGGAATGAAAATAATGCATCATAAACCATTCTTTTCTTTCTCTTTCTTTGAGAGTGCATCTTCCACAATATTTTGTTTTCCCTTTTTGTAGATAATTTTAAAATCATAACCCAACACCTTTATGACCCACTTTTGTTGCTATTATGGAGAGAGTCTTTGCTCCAAGAAGTTCTTTAGAATATCATGATCTATTTTTTATTTGAAGTATATTCCTATTAGGTATGGATGTCATTTTTTAACTACATGTAGTATGACCAACATTTCCTTCTCACAAATAGGTATGAGTAAGTTCTATCATTTAATTTTTCTCATTTCAAAGGCAAGGGGCCTTCTTTCTTGCATCAAAACTACATCGATGCCATGGCCAATGCATGACAAGAGATTATTGGAGCAATCTCTTATAGCTCCATATTTTATGAAGGTTGCACTTCTTGATCTTCTTCATCTTCACAGTCTATGTAGAATGATTTATTCTCACTGAATTTATGCCCCTTATTATAATTGTTATCATAGTTGAATACATTTTCTCTTATTTCATCCATTTGTTAAGGAATCAACCTTGTCGGTTTAGGAGAGGGAGTATGATTTTCTATATAGTTATTAGTGACCAATTTTCTAGTGGCCATATTTTTATTTTCAACTTTCCTTTTGAGGCGCTTTAGAGAATTAGGTTCAAAGAGACACACCTCATGTTGAATCCTTTCCTTTAATGTTCCCATAAATAGGTCTAACAAATTATACTCTAAAATATTCTTTACTCTGTTACTCAAATTTTGGAATTGTTGAGTGTGCTTTGTAACTAGACCTTTTTTTTGAATATTTACCAATTGAATGAGAATGCATTGCTCTTAATATCCCCACAACGTGATATTATTTCTTCTGTAAAAATGTACAAAGATATAAAATAATCGTTTTCCTCTCATAAAACCATTCATACAATACAAGTTGGTCTTTTTCTAAAAGCATGGATGGAATATTTAACTTTTTTAACGATGTCACTTGGTGTAGATCAAAGAATTGCTCAATCTGAAATGTCCATGTTACGGGATCTTGGATTGAAAATCAACAATTATGGTTCTACGATTCAATATTTATGCTCTCAACAAAGTTACCAACTTAACGTCAACTGTACCGAGTTCTCATTTTTTTAAAGGTTTCAAAAAATCATTCGATTTTGAAAAGTGTTGATGTAGAATCAACCTTGTTTGTTTGGAGCATATTTTTAATACTTTAAATTTTCTTATGTATTAAGTATGTAAAGTTTTTTAAATGTTAATGATTTTCTTGCCAATTTTGAAAAGTGTTGATGCAACATCAACAAATTTTTTTAGCTTATTTTTGACACTATAAATTTAAGTATGGATAATTTTTTTTTTTTAACGTTGGTGATTTTCATGCGGATTTTGAAAAGCGTTGATGCAACATCAACCATTCTTTTTTCGAGGGCATATTTTTGGCACTTTAAATTTTCTTATGTTCTAAGTATGCACAATTTTTTTTAAATGTTGGTTATTTAACCATTTTTCAAGTTGTCTTATTCCTCTACTCATTTTTTAAGAGTTTTTCGAGCTTGTGTTTTTCGTTTTTCTTTACAATATTTTTTTATAATGAAATTTTTATTTTTTTTGCAAGGTTTAAAAAAATAATAAAATTAATATTTTCAAGTTAGCATTTTTCATATATTTATATATCGTTAATTAATACTTCAATTCACATAAAATAATTGTCACTAAAAGCTAATAATTTTAAATACTTAAGAAAAAATACACATTTTGCATACAAATATAATTAAAAATACGAGACTTTTTTTCGCTAAAAATGATATGTTAAATAAAATATTTTTTTGAAAAAAGTTGAGAAATAGAAAATTCTATGAAATTTTATATTTTTTTTCTCTCCAAAAATAGTGATTCACATAAAATTTTAAGTAAAAATAACAAAATAAAGATTAAAAATAAAAATAAAAAAAAATTATAAAACAAATATTGGAAAAAAAAGTGATTTAAAACAAAAGAAAATAAATAAAAAACATTGAAAGCAAAAAGTGGGAAAAAAATATTCATTGAAAAAAACAAAAAACAAATAATTAAATCATTATAAGCATGTTAAGATAAAAAATTATTTAAAAAAAAGAGAACAAATTATATATATATATATATATATATATATATATATATATATATATATATATATATGAAAGTTTAAAAATATAAATTTAAAAAAGTTAAAAATACATTAAAAAAAATTAGAACATCGAAAAATATTAAAAAGAAAAGAAAAAATAGGCCACCCATTGCCTAATAGCGCAAGGGTTGCAGTTAAGGGCGACAACCACCTGACTGTCACCCTTTCTCGCAACCCCTGGGCGGTATGGTAATGGCTCATTGATTCTCGGAATTGATGAGCACAAATCACACCACTTCCTGCTTACCTTGGCTGTGGCCCTTGGGTGGTGGGTCGTTGATTCCCATAATCGACGAGCCTAAAACATGATATGTTCGGGGCTTGTTAATTCTAGGAATCGACGACCTCCGCCCTAGCACTAGAGGGCAACAGGAAGGGCATCAAGGGTGGCCCTGCTCACAACCCTTTCTTACGAGAGTGGGGTGGCCACCACTTTGTTTTTTAATTTTTTTAATTTTAATTTTATTTATTTAATTTTATTTTTTATTTTTTACATTTTACATTTTAATTTGTTTTAATATATATATTTTTTTCAAATTTTTTTTAACAATATATATATATTTTTATATGTATTTAATTTGCTTTATTTATTTATTTTTTAACTATCTAATTTGTTTTTATTATTTATTTATTTATTTATTTTTTTAATTATTTTTTAGTTTTAATTAGTTTTAATCATTTTAATTTTTGTTTTGTTTTGTATTTTTTTTCTTTTCTTCTTACAGGGTCCGTGTCGATTCTCAACTAGCAACCCAATCCCAATTTGTGCCAATTTGATAGTTGATTTTAAATTTTTCGTTATGACGGATCAAGTCAGCTCCCACAGTGTGTTAATTTGATGGTTTATTTTTAAGCTTTCAATGCAATGGGTTGAGTTCACCTCCAATGCGTGGCAATTTGGTGGTTGATTTTTAAATTTTCATTGCAATGTATCAAGTTGTCTTAGGCTAATATTTTAAATAGATACACTTTTAGTATTTATAAAATAAATCACTCTTAGTATAATGACTCTTTCATTTAGGTGTTCATTTTTAAATTGTTTTTAGTCATATAATTTTTCCATAATGTCATGGTTGAAATATGATGAAAACTTAAGTTTTTTTGTAATCATGATATTTTGTTTTAATTCCATGGTTGAAATATGATGAAAAATTAAGTTTTTTTGTAATCATGATATTTTGTTTTAATTCCATGGTTGAAAATTTGTTAAAATTTTAAGGTTAATCTGAGTCATTATATTTTATCTGTAATGCTATGGTTGAAAAAGAGTAGCCTTTTGGTGTGACTTTTTGGAGTTTCTGATGGATTTCTAGCCGAAATCTAGTGAAAAAATTTGTGGCTAAATCTTGATTTGTGTTGTTTAAACTGGTTTTTTGATTGCATATATGGATTGAACACCCTCAAAAACACCTAGGGAACTTCGATTGCGAAGAGTTAACCTCTCAAAATTGTGATTTCAATGAAGCTTTGTTGGATTCTAGATAAATTAGATCGGAAAATAAACTGGAAAATTTTCCAAAAAGACGTAGTTAAAGACTACTAGTGGTTGAAAATAATTATAACTTTAAGGTTTTTTAGAGTCATGATATTTTATCTTTAACACCATGGATGAAAATTGTTGGAATTTTAAGGCTTTTCAGAGGCACGATATTTTATCTTTAACGCCATGCCTGAAAATTGTTGGAATTTTAAGGTTTTTCGAAGTCATAATATTTTATCTTTAACGTCATTGCTAAAAAATGTTGAAAATTTACCCCGAGCAAAAGAACATTGCTCCAATATCAACACTTTTCGTTTTTAGGGTGTTTTTTTTTCATGTTTTTGTGCAAAAAAAAAGGTTTTTACTTTCACTTTTTTTTTTTAAATTTACCCAAAAACAAAAAATTGTTCTAACATGAACACTTCATTTTTGGGTTGTTTTTTCATGTTTTTTTAGGGTTTCTGGCTAGAGTTCTGGTTTTGAGGTTACAGTTCTCATTAAGTTAGTAACTTTGTTTCTCCAATTGTGATAAAATTCTCCCCATATGAGATTGAGTTTCAACACCATACTTCTCCTTATGTTCATTATTTCCTTGGATCTCCACATTCCTCTTAAGGAGATCTTTTACTATAATGCTTTGCAATTCTTTTATCTCTTGAGTGATGAATTTTTGTATATCTTCTTTGACATTTTGCATGTCTTCCTTATTTTCATTCATCTTCTTTTCCACTTCATCTACCATTTCTTCCTTATTTTTATTCATCTTATTTTCCATTCCACCCATCATTTCCTCCTTATTTTCATTCATCTTCTTTTCCATTTTAACCATCATTTATTTTTTAAAGTTTTCTTGAGACTTTGATAAATCCACCTTTTTCAACATACAACCATCCATTTCATTGACTTTCTCCTCTAATTGGGAGATCTTAAATTCTAAGTCTTCACTTTATTCATAAATCCTCGATGATCATTGAGGAGGTTCAATTGGTTTAGTAGCTTTTGGATATTTCTTTGGAACCATATGAGAAAATTATAATAGTACTCATTTTTATCACAATTTCCACTCACCCAAAAAAATAGATCTTCTAATCAAAATTTAGTTCACGTGTAAGTTATGTACCTTTAAAAATTTAATGTGGAGAGTGTCTGAATGGTTGACCTTTTTATTGATATATCAATGAGATTTGATCCCTTTTGAATATGAAACTTTGGTCTATAATATTTTGATATGTCTTCTTTGCAATTTCTCAGGATTAACAATAATTTGATGTGTCAATTGAAAGTTATGGTAAGTTTTCCAAAACTTGTTCATCTTTGGTCTCTTCCCATGAGCAAGCTTGTATAACATGCCACATCTCCAATTATTCCAATATAATTTTGAAATTTGTTCCCGAGGTACCTCCACATGTCTCCTAAGATTGCAAAAAAATTCATAGTCTGAAAAGTCCCATAAAAGAAATTACAGAAAAATACCAAGCTAACATGTTTGAAAATGATTTCAAGATCCTTCATAAATAATAAATTCCACAAAGGATATATCTAAAAGTGTGAACCAAACTCTGAAAATTGAATCAGATATTCGTTGAGATTTCTCATCAATATTATCCAAGTTTCACCATCTGAAACCTTCGAGGAAAATGCTATCGTGAAAATGCCGAAGTAACCTATTTGAAATTGATTCAAGGAGCATTTAAGAACCATAACTTCCTTAGAGCATAAATCCATATTTAAAGAAAAAAAAGATATGAAATTTGATCCAGATTTTCATTGATATTTCTCCTCAAAATTTTCAAGTTTCATGGTCTGAAACCTCCTAAAGAAACTGTTATAGCGGAAATTCCAATATGACCTATTCGAAATTAATTTCAGGAACATTCATGATTACTAACTTCCTTAGAGTATATCTTTGAAATATAGTGAACCAAGATATGAAATTTGAATGAGATGTTACATGAGATTTATATTCAATATTATCCAAGTTTCACCATTTGAAACCTAAAAAAAAAAAGTCATAATGAAAATTCCATGATGACTTCTTTGAAGCAACAAAACCCTGAGATCATGAGCTATAATACCAAATGCAATGAAATTTTCACCTTAAAATTGATAAGAAACCAATAATTATAGTCCCATTTGAGGGGTAAAACTCCTCTTATAATGAATACAATGAATAAGACAATATTCAATGATCCTAAAACTAGGTCACGCACACACGCGCACACACACACACATATGTATATTACATTTATATTGCTTAATTGTTATGTATGGTAAAACCTCTCACGATCCCATTTTATTATAATTGTACACTTTGTCTCCTATATTTATATATATGGGATACAAAGGGTACGATTATAATAAAATGGGATAATGAGAGGTTCTAACCTACATAACAATAGAAATGTAATCACTCAATATCAAGAGCTTAATAAGGGGTTTTAGGGTTAATATGTTCGATTTCTACTCAAGCATACTACAATGTTGGTTTTAAAACATAATGTGGGCAGTCAATGTTTCTTCTTAACTAGATTTAGGTTGAGCCAAAGATACGTTATTTGGTCTTTTTAACATTGTTTATAACCTATCTAATAAGGTTTAGAGTTATCCTTCTTTATTTAGATAGATGTAGAGAGTTTATTTTGAATATTTACTTTATATGAATTGCATTTATAACTTATAGAGTTATTCAGTGATAAAAGTATTTATATTTTTGTAATCATGATAATCTAATCACTTCCAGTTTAAACATTTTAAGTTAACATTTCAACTTTTGCTTCCTAAAATTACACTAACCACTTAATACAAGGTCATTTCAAGACCCTTTCACACTTTCTCCCTCTTTTAAGCCCTTAAACAAAGGCCAAAACCTTTAAAAACATTATGTACTCTTTATTTATTCATTTCACCTAGAAAAGAAATGGAACCTTGTTATAGAAAATATTATTTAATAAGTATAGTTTTCAGACATGGGAAATGGTGTTTTTATATAAAGTAACATTTTAAAATATAAAAATTTATGTTTATAATTATGAATAAATAAAAGTTTCATAAAATTAAAAAAGGATTTAGGGGCGACCAGAGTGGGGTGATTTTTAACTCCGAGAATCAATTGGAATATAAATATGCTTGGGGATTAGGCTAGGCAGGCAATAATGTCGTAAAATCCTATGTTATTTTTCAATGGATTAAACAAGCTGAGAAAATGAACATCAAAGAAATCATAGTGATAATAGATTTCCTTATCATTTCAAGGATAAGACAAAAATATTTTCCACAGAATATTCATCTTGTGCAGATAATTACAAGAACTCTCAAGAATTCGAATCATATACCAAAATATCAATTTTACATGTGTTTAGAGAAAATAACTCCAAAGCTGATAGAAAATCCAATGAAGGGACTTCTCTTCTTAAGGGAAATCTTGAATGGGATGGCCAACTCATAAATGAGTCCCTCCCCCCACTAATCTATCTCATGAATTTATTAAAAAACACACTCATAGGTGCCCCTACATAGATTCGACCTCCAAAATATTTTTGCCAACATGAAAATTAAAAATAGAAATTATGCCCCGGAAAGGCATGTATCAAGCCATCCTCCTCTCATTTAGAATGAGCCGACGTCTTGAATTAGTCCCAAGTATGGAGATCCAGTCTTGCTAGTCTCTTAAGGAGGAAGAATATGTTCATTATGGGAAGAACATTCTAAGTTATATAATCACTCAGACGGAGGATATTACAAAGGAACGTGATTTGGCTACGTGGTGGAATATGGTGGAAAGGCTTCGCTGGCCAACAGAAGCAACTATTAAAGGTATGGATGCTGTCTTCGTGAGTGTGTTTGGTTTAGATTATCATCTCTGGGTTTTGAATTACAAATCTAATCTCTGGCCCTCTTTGTTTTTTCCTCAATCGTGTCTTTGCATATTGAGCTTTTTTTGGTCCCATCGTGGCGTCCTTTTGATATTTGCGCAATTGTTTTCACTACGCAATTGGTTTCAATGCTTTTGTTAGTCTGAGTTGCTCCTAGGTAGTCAGTGAGAGTGATCCTTATATGGCTTTCCTATATCATTTGATTTGGTTCCTCTATAGCATTATGCACAAATATGAGCCGTTGATGGAATTCTCTTTGGGATCTAAGCTTTCATCAAGACAAGAAACATATAGTCTAGAAAATTCAGTGGGTATCAAATTCAGGGTACCTATCATGTGCATTTTTAAGGGCTCCATTGTATTTCTGATACACCTGCCTCATAAGGAAATATATGTTGAAGCGAAGACCCATGCTAATGCCAAAAGCTAATTCTCCACTTCAAAATCCAGTTTGAGCAAATCCAGGGAGATAAGAAAGAGACCAAATTCATGAAAGTCTCTCTAACCAATGGAGAATATAGACTCTTGTATCAACAACAACAAAACATCATTGATATGGATATAGAAGAAAGAAGACTATGTCTGATACCAAAAAATTTAGATGAAGATTGAACTTGATATGTTTTTTTCCTATATATAGTCTTTAACTGTTTTTCTCTTTCTATTTTTAAATAGATAATTTTTGGAGATGCCAAAGAAGTTACTATAGCTTAATTAGAAATAAAAACGGAAAATTTGACATATAGGAATGGCAAACATTATAAATCATAAATCTTGGAGAGAGTCTCTCGTCACATGAACAAAATGTAACTTAAAAGTGTAATACTCAACTTTTTAATTTAAAATCTTCGATTACTGTTAATATATATATATTATAAAGAATAATGATATTATTAATTATTTATTTATATTTAAATTTTATTATTTTAATATATATATTTTTTTGAATTTCAATGTTAAATATATATTTTTTTTAAAATCACGAATTTAAGTATTTCTTTATTTTTTACTAAACTACTATATTTATAATTTGTTTTATGTTTACATTTTGGATTTTTCGTTCATGTTTACAATTTTTTTTTTTGGGTGTTTTTTCCAATTTAGTTTCCGAAATTATTAGCCTATCTATAAGGTTTTTGTTTCTTTTACATTTTGTGTTATATTTATTTTTTGAGGTTTTCTTTTCTCAACTTTCTATATATAATTTCATTTATAATTAATTTTAAATTTTACAAGATATTAATAATAATTTAAAAGTTGTTTATTATAAAATATATAAATTTTATAATTTACAATTTTTATTATTATATAAAATAATAATAATAATAATATTTTCTATTTTATTATTACTTAATTAGATAGCACTTTAGGATTTTATTTATATATTAGTGATATTAAATAATAATTTGTAATCTATTATGCATTGAGGCTTGGGGAGGAAGCTAAGGTTTTTAGAAAACTTGCAGGTAGATTATGGTACGAATAATGTCTTTAGGGGGAGGGAGTGGGGCTCCCTCTTATAAAAATGTAGTAGCAGATAAAGGGAAATGTTTCATGGGAGGATTTAAAATTTTGGCAAAAGGGTCAGAAGGTACAAGTCAAGGAGTAGGTGAGATATGTAAACAAAGCTTGAATGGGCAGGAAAAAGGTAGAGATATAGGTACGATAATGGACTAATCATATCACCAATAAAAGATAAAAGGGGCTAATGTGAACGACCCATGCAAGCATAGAATGGAATTAATCCCAAAGTTTGTTATTACAGACCCTGAAACCTAGGCGTTCAGAGACAATATGTGTACATATGCGATCATTTGAAAGTTCATGGGGCTATGGCCCACAGAGAAAGCTTTATGTGATTGGATAAAGCATCATTGGAAGCTACATGGTGATATATAATTTCACTTAGGGTCGAAAGGATTTTTCATAGTGGTCTTTGCTAATTTGGAAGACAGAGACTGAGTGTTTGATGGGAGACCATATTTCTTTTCCTTTGTTGTTTTATACATGCAGCCTTGGAAAGAGAATTGCACACCAGAGAATGAGACATTCACCAATGTTCTTGTGTGGGTTAGGTTGTACTCTTTTCCCCTGGATTGTTGGTTACCGTCGAATCTTAATATCATAGGTGATACCCCGGGGAAGTTTGTAAAGATTTCGGGCGCAAATTTGCAGGGTAGATATACCTCGTATGAAAGGATCTATGTGGAAATGGATGTATCTCAAGCCTTATCGAAAGAAATTTGGATGGAATTTCGTGATGAAGTATGGCTGCAGCCCGTTGACTACGAAAAGTTTCCCTTTAGGCATAGGTGATTCCATGAGCATGGGAATTTGATCAGGGACTTCCCTCTGAATAGATCTGAGGATCAACACAAGGAACACAAGAAAAAATATGTTGAGGGATTTGTAAATCCAAATCTAAGAGGACGCACCAACAAGAGATAACAAAAATGAAATTAAGGAGGGAGAGTGGCATTAAATAACAATTTTCGGGTTCTCTAAAAAATGGAACTGAAAGAAAACTAGAACTAAGGAGGAAAAATAGGAAACCAAGAGGATAACAGAGCAGAAGGCATAATGGAGGAACCAAAATACCCTATCAAAACAATGGAAATTACAGACGTGGTGAAAGACTTTGAATGGGATTTTGAAATGTTACTAATTGAGGCAGGCACTGAGGATCCCGATCTTCCGGAAATAGTGGCGAGGGAGGGAATAAAATTGAAGAATATGATAGGAAAATGGAGAAAGAAGGGTTTGGATGAAATTCCAGTTGAATAGGCGGATCATATTCCATACCTCTACCTAATGAGGGAGGATGCAAAACTTCGTGGGCTGAAGCGATCATATGGGGAAACTGGGGAGATGGGTTTCAAGGGTTTCAAGGATTTTGAATCCAAGATCCCCTCAGTACTAGAGAAAATTAGAAGGAAACATGGAAGGAAGTCAAATAGTGTGGCCCTTTAGGAGCTTGGCGCAATGCTAATAAATTCAGGTAAGACGAGATCTCTAAGCTCGCCCCCTAATCCCCTTAGTTAAACAGGAAAATTATAACTTGGAATGAAAGAGGCATCAATAGCCTCAAGAAGAAAATATGGTTGAAGAAAAAGATTAAAATGTAAAAACAAAATATGATGTTTTTAAAAGAAATGAAGTGTACAATAGATAATATTAAGGAAGTTGATAGGAAATTAGGTAGAAGACTTATTTACTTAGATGTTGAAACTCAAAGTAGTGCAAGAGGACTTGTCACCTGGTGAAATCGAAAGGTAATGCACCTGCGTGCTGCAGAAGCCACTAGATTTTTTCTCTCTATGGATATGTAGATAATAGGTGTTCCTGGTTCGATTCTATTTACTAATGTCTATGGACCACAGAGGATTGATGACAAACTAGGCTTCATTCAAGCCTTGAAGGACCTTAGGTGAAGAAAGTAGAATCTCCCTTAAATTATAGGGGGAGATTTTAATATGCTCACCTCATTGGAATAAAATAAGCGCGGTTTGAGATGAATAGATAGAGACTCTGAGAACTTTAAGAGTTTCATAAAGGAGGGAAATTTGATAGATATGGAGACAGGTAATGGAAATTTTACCTGGAGTAATAAACTTGGTGGGGAGCATCAAGTAGCCTCTAGATTAGATAGATTCCTAATTTTTGAGGATTTGGTGCTACAACAGTTGGACATAGAGGCAAATATTCTCCCCTGCAGGGGGTCTGATAATTTTTCAGTGGTGTTAACGGTTGCAATGTTGGGAACTCCTAAAAATAGACCATTCAGATTCAAGGGCTTATGGGTAAATCACCCCTCATATATGGAGAACATAAAGAAATGGTGGAAGGATCCTCTCCCAATCTGGTGCACCAAGATGTTTGAAATGCAGGCTAGGATGAGATATATTAAAACCAAAATAAAACATTGGAACAAAACAAAGTTTGGTAACATATTCCAGGAAAAAAAGGAATTGGAGCTGAAAATGGAGGGAATACAAAAATTGTTGATGGAAGAGGGGTATAAAAATGCGAGAAGGAAGGAGGAACTGGAGTTGTTGAAGAAATGGGAGGAAATATGCTTACAAGAGGAAATTTTATGGAAACAAAAATCGAGAATCTTGTGGCTCCAAGAAGGAGAAAAAAATACCAAATTATTTCACAGGTCTACAATTGAGCACAAAATATCAAATATAATTCTCAGAATTAAGGATGTATTTGGACAATGTGATCCAGGTGGATATTGGTGGCCACCTGCCTATTCCACTTGGACCCCCACCATTGTTTCTTTCATTTTTTCAGTTTCCTTAATTGTAGCACAATTTACTATTTTTGGTGGTTTTTCATGTCCTGAACTTCTGGAGCTGTTTTGAGGCCCTAAATGACGTTTTTTGGGAAAATCGGGGCAAACATAAGTCTTAGAATATGTTTATTGTTTGAAATTTGTAGTCCTCAGATAGATCTTTCTAATGAGGTATTTTGCGCGTCAAATGAAGATCATATGCCAAAGTTACCCCAGGAAGTTGATGTACCAATTTACCGAAACGAGGCCTATAGTTTTGGCGCTTCATCTCCTAGGTTTAGGTTTTTGGATGTTTAGGGTTTTCCATTGTTTCTCAATAATAAATAGGCCTTCGAGCCTCATTGTAACATAGTTTAGAGGCATGTAGCTACCACATCTCTTCTCAGAGATAAGCTACCATGGCCCGAGCTAGTTTATTTCCATCCTGTTTGTAAGCATATTTTAGATTTTTGATATTAATAAAATGAAGTGTTATTTTTGTTGCATATATGTATTTATGGTTATATTTTTATTTTGTTCCATTCTTCTCTAAGTTCGGATTAGTGGTATCAGAGCGGTCTACTCTTTCTCTACTTTTATTTGCATGTCCCCAACAAGGTCAAGGTATAAGGAGTTAGGGATCAAATTGGTTGAACCTTTGCAAGACCAGCCTCGGAAACCCTGACGACCTCCCATGGAGGAAGAAAAGAAAGACGAGAGAGCAAGATATCCTTTCAAAATATTTCTTGAAGAATCCCTCGAGCGACAGAGGAACGTGATGGTGGAAAATGTTTCCCAGATCCTTCGGCAAATGCCCGCATGTGACGCATCTTCATTTGAAAGTCACTCTGGAGGCACCACTCCCTTCAAGGTACAATTCAACTTTAACATTACCATATTTGAAGCCTAGATAGATGTAGATTTTGTAGATATATGGTTAAATTTGTTGGAAGGATATTTTTCAGTTCAAGATTTTCCAATAGGGAAATGATTACTTTTGCGCTCCTCAAAGCTGCCACCCATGTCAAAGATTGGTGGGAAACCTACTGTGAACATAGGGACGAGAGAGTACCCTCACTGTTTATAGAAGAATCCACTTGGAATGATTTCCAAGATGCCATCAAGGAACAATATGACCTCATGAGGAGCTATGAGGAAAAATACCTATAATGGAATACGTTGTGGTAGAAAAGGGATCAAGATGTGCATGAGTTGACGAATCTATTCCATACCCTACACACAAAGTTGGGTATCAAAGATTCAAAGAAACATCTGGTGCTTAAGTACCGCAGCTTTTTTCACATATAAATTTAGGAGGAAATGGAGTTCCTTGACATCTCCTCGCTTTGTGCAACATACTGATATGTTGCCGAGATCGAGAAAAAATTTAAACAGAAGAAGTGAGACTTTGGATCTGCGAATATGAAGCAAGGGAAAGGCGCCCACAAATTGCTAAAAAAAGCAGAAATCCAAGGCGGGGTGACCCAGTACAACCCACTAAAGTCACAAGCAAAGAAAAAAACCACAAAGACAAAGAAGGACACGGGAAAATGGTGTGAGTTCCATAAGAGCCCACTCACAACACAAGTGAGTGTTAGACCAAGTAGTCACTGGTGGTCAAGCTAAAGGCTTGAAAAGCAGATGCATGCTTTGACTCCGCGTCAGAACTCGACAAGGGGAATGACAAAGGGAAGTAGATTATTGACGTGCAACCCAGTGTAATCGTTGCCACCACTAAGATCTAGAAGGATGAGCTCGAATATCCAGAGGAGGGGGGCACATCTTCCACTCTTAGATGTGGGTGAAGGGTTTTCCATTGCAGTTCATTTTTAATAGTGGAAGCCAAAATAACCTCATTTCAGCAGAGAACATGAAGCAGCTGGCCCTACCGACCACAACACACCCACATTCGTACACCATCGGGTGACTTCACCAAGGACGAGATCTCCACATCATCCAATAGTGTCGCCTTCCCTACAACATCAAGGCCTTCATGGATGAGGTAATGTGTGATGTTGCTCCTCTTGAAGTTTGTGATGTATTATTAGGCAAACGATACTTGTGGAAGCGACATGTTGTGTATGAGTCTAGGCCTCACACTGTTAGTATTAATTTTGGCAATAAGTTATATAGGATACCAGAGGTAGCAACACCTACTGCCATCTCTTTGATCATTGGGAAGCAATGTAGTAAGATCATTTCCCAGACCGAGAAATTTTTTTTCCCTATGATTCACCCTTAGAAGAAGAAGAAGACTGTGGCCATGACCTCCAGACAGGGCTTCTCCACACAACAACATGTGGACAAGGTCATGGAGGAGTAGAGGGACATCTTCACCTCACCCACAGGAGTACCTCTATATTGTCAGGTTGAGCACCCCATCAATCGGACCCTAGGTGCATCACTTCCCAATGGACCGATCTATCGATGCTCTATTCTAGAGAACGATGAAATTCATGCCAAGTTCATCACCCTGTGGAAGTCTGATTGGTATAGAAGAAGGATGGGACCTGGAGACTTTGTATTGAATATCGGACTCTGAACAAGATCACTGTTCTGAATAGGTATCCAATCCCAAAGATTGATGAAATTTTAGACCAACTCAAGGGGGCCAAACATTTCAGCAAGATTGAATTGAAGTCCGTGTATCACCAGGTACCAATCTAACCCTTCGATGTGTGGAAGACGACCTTCAAATCCAAGGAGGGCCTTTTTGAATTGCTGGTCATGCCTTTCGGGTTGACGAATGCCCCCACAACCTTCATGAAGCTGAGGTATGACATATTGCGACCCTTCACCAACTCATTCATGGTGGTGTATTTGGACGACATCCTGATCTTCAACCATATTTGGGAAGAGCACCTTCGCCATATTCTACAAGTCCTCCAAACTCTGCGACAACACAAGTTGTGTGCTAATTTGAAGAAATGCACTTTTGGTATGACCCAGGTTTAATATGTGGGGTACATCATTGATGAGAAGGGTGTGCATGTTGACCCAACCAAGATATAATTCATTCAGGATTGGCTAGCCCCAACCACTCTAACAGAGCTCCGTAGCTTTTTGGGTCTTGCCAATTTCTACCGCAGGTTCATGTTGGGGTTCTCTCATATCACTTGGCCTTCGAGTCAAGTCACCAAAGGTAGAGCAAAAGAAAAATTATTTTGGCCTGAATCCCAACAAAAGGAGTTTTCTGAGTTGAAGCATCGCCTCTGCTCTGCACCAGTGATCACATTACAAAACCTGCAACAACCATTTGAGATCGAGACTGTTGGAGTGAGATCCCCTAAGTCTGACCATTTTTGCTATATTTTGTAATAGATTAGTTGTGTGAAGGGGTTTTGGGGCGGGTCAAAACCCCTCATGAATTGTAATGGGTCAAAGGGTAGATCAAGGGGCCGCAAACCACGATTTGCAGACCATAGAGTAGCGCAGGCTAATAGTATAAATAGATGGATAGATCGAGTCTAGGAAGTCATTTTCGGATAAGTCCGAACGTGAATGATAGATTTGGATACTTTGTGATATTTTTGTGTGGATTTTTTGGGTAGAAGGTTCCTACTGGCTGTGTGCGTGGAGACCTTAGTCCTTCTGTGTGCGGACCCCGTTGGTTGTGTGCGTGGGCTATTGAAGTGTTTTGTATGAAGGATCTGAACTGATAGTAAAAAAAGAAGATTGTTGTAGATATCTGAGTTCTATATGCATCACTTATTTATGTTATGAATGCTTCTGCATCTTGTTTATAATTTCTGTATTGTCTGCAATTAGATCTCTTGCGCAACTGTGATTGGGTTTATATGAATTCTTATTGGATGAATATGATGATATAAGGCTCTGGTATTATTTGTTAAGGGTTATTACTTGATTTATAGTTGCTGGGTTAACTTGCGCAAGACATTTTGCATACTTGACCTAAAAATGTATGAAAGGGTTTGTTGGTTAGGGCTGTTGTTGTGAAGGTCTGTTTATGGTTATTTGGGATCTTAAGGCACCCACATCATTCAAACCTCTCTCAGGGTGCAAAAATCTGGTTCCAACACGCCCCCATACTACTTTGGGTGAGACTTTGACTTGTGCAAGCAGGTCACTACCGAAAGGGCCAATAGTAAGAGGGTTTTGTTGGTTAACCTCAATTCTGAACTTGGGTCAGGACCCATCAAGCCAACAAATGGTTCTGTTGCTAGGACCAGGAGCATTTTGAGAGAGGTTGGGTGATGCCAAGAGGTTATTGGCAACCATTAAAGCCTAAACTTGAGGGCTGGTTTGAAAAACAGATTCAGGAATTTTCCCTAAGATAAAACATAAATAAGAAGCTATCTGCTGAAGAGTGGAAGAATAAGTATATTTTTACTAAGGTGCACGAGATCTTCTTTGTAACCTTTTCACATGAACTGCAGGAGTGGTTGGAAAGGTTAGTAGAATTCCAAACCTGTTGGAAGGACGATCATGTCATGCAGTGGACCCCTGAATTAATCCAACAGTTGGAAAATATTGATAATTACATTACCTGGATTGTAGATCACTGGGTTGACAATATCTTGGGCGGGTTTGTAACAAAATTTTCAGTCGATCAGTTTGTGTCCTACACTGAAGCTGAAAGGATGTTTTTCAAAGGATTGAGGGGTAAGTTCTTACAAACTTTACCTCTACTAATTAATATGCTATTGTGTGAAAAGGGTATTTTGTGCAGCCACACTGAGAGAATGACCCATGATTAGAGTGAAATCACTACGCACAACAGTAAATACTATCAGGTCAATAAAAAAGGGGATAGATCTGTATACATTCCTCTAAGAAAATCCCCTGATCTAAATGGAAGCGGGGCTACACATGCTGAGAATATCCCTCCTGCTACGCCACCATCAAATTCACGCAGGGGTAAGAATCCTCCTACCCCACCACCACCCCCACCTTCTGACGATATGGCTGTGCATATGAAGTTACCCACCTTTAAGGGTGCAGGGGATGATGATATGGACTGATTTTGGTTTGTGGTGAATGCGGCGTGGACTGCGCAAAATATCACTACTGATGTTGTTAAGAGAGTGCAACTGGCTATGGCCTTTAAAGGTCGTGCTTTAGATTGGTTCATGGGACAACTTGCTCAACATGATGATCCCACGGTTCAGGATATTAAGGATGCCCTGAAACAATAGTTCCAGAAGCCTAAATCTTACTCTCAATGCATAGTAGAACTGAGAGATATTAAGCAAGGGCCTACGGAATCAGTCTAGGAAGCTGACTAGCGGCTAAAGAAAGTCATCAGCGACGGAGGATTTTATTACGATGACAAGAAACATAAGGAATGGTTCATCGCCATGCTATTTCCATATATGCACGAGCCCATGGGTCAAGAGCAGATTGATTCACAGGAAGAAGCCCTAGAAATTGGAATGAAATTAGAAGCTGCGCTGAGGGATGATTCTCAAATTCGAGCGCTACAGATTCAAAGCCAATTAGAATCCATGCACTTAGAAATTCAGAATTTATGAAGAGACCAGGGTAAATAAGCTAGCGTAGATGTCTGGTGCATACGCTGCAGGGTATCTGGCCACACCAAAGATCAGTGTCCTCTGCTATTGGATTATATGCAAGCTGGGGGACCAAGTCCACTTTGCCCGAGGGATGTTGCTGGGCCTAGTACCCCCACACTGTGGTGCGCCGATTTTTAGGTGGCTGGGTGACATGATACAGACCACTACCCGTGGTTAGGTGCCTATGTCCCAGAACTGAAGCAAAAATGGTGCAGATTTTGCTCTTCGGTGGGTGAAGACAAGTAAAAAGAGGTGCACAATTTCAACTGAAAAAGTAGAAGAGAAACCACAAAATGCAAGAGAGCACAAGGAATATGGTTCCAACAAGAGCAACATAGAAACATTGCATATGTGAAATGTGTTGAGTACATGTGATGATTATATTGCACCAAAGTAAGACAAAATGTCATGTATGGAAGATGAAGGGACAATTACAATGGTTGCAACTATTAGGAATGTCAAGGATTAAAAAGCTGCACAATGAGTGAGAATAAATAGAATGACAACCAAGGGAATTAGGTCCATTGGTCTTGAATGAAAGTTAGTTAGTCAATACTTTGAATCCTTGTCATTTATCTTCACTTATTCTTTTCAGAGTGCTCCTATTCCAAGTAATATATGGTTAAGGTCTCTCAATAGTGCATGAATTTCTTAAAGACAACATTTATGCCATTTTTAAGGTAACTATCTCTTAGAATCAAGAAATATTTGATCAACATATATCATATTAATTATTTTGACAAAGATTCAACTTGGGAGTCATGAGCTTGTTATACCCATCATACTATTGATCCATTGAGTGACAAGGACAACTTTAGTGGCTCAACCTTCCTTTCTTAAGGTCAAGGTAGAGGGAATGGAACTGATCAAATGGGCCCACTTACTCACTCAGTTACTCTCGTGGCAAAATCAAGTGCATCTTTTGTGAGAAATAAATGCTACCACTAGATGAGCCAACAAGTTATTTGGATCCTATCTTGACTGAAAACATCAAGGAGTCAATTGGGAAGTTGAAAAGGGCCAAGGGAATGGCTATTATCATGCTTCCCCATAACATTAAATAGATTCAAAGAAATAGTGACATTGGTTTTTCTTGGTTGATGGGAATATTTTGAAGACTCTGATACCCGAGCATATCTCTAATGCCAACCTTTCCATGGTTCACACATTCCTTGAATTAAGTTCCTAATTTTCAGTATTAAAAATAATTCAATGAAATATTCAATACTAAGAAGGAAATTAAGGAAATAATGAGATAATATGCAAAAACCAATCTAATGAGATAATGAATAATATGTATTTTGAGGTTTTATATCTAAATTGGTTTACAAATATTTTAATTGAGTGATATTGATTTACGAATTTTTTTCACTGATAACTAAATAAATAAAATACTACGAACTCACCTTTTTCCATTTCTCGAGTGTTATTAGTTTTTTAATTACTTGTTATTATTTTTATAAATTAAAAAAACCATAAAATTATACTAAATATTCATATATGAATTTTGACCTTTCTTCATTCTTTTGTTTGATTTTATAATGAATTCAATGTTTCTTCTTCTTATTCAATGGGTTGGCGTTGGTTTAAATATTTGAAATGTTCTTAACATGTAGGAGAAGAAATTATTATTGTTGCATGTGTTTGGGCTATTAGTGGGTGTAATGCATCACCCCACATTTACCCACTTTTACAAGCTCACCAAGGTAAACATGAGACAAGATTTAATTATGCATGAACCAACATCCAAGTTCTAGTTATGGAAGTGGGGCCTATTATCTTTAAAGTTTACTACAACCTCCCAGGGACACTTGATTACCCGGATGACATACAACACCCACTAGTGATCTTGCCCTGAGCTGGAACTTCATTTTTTACTTGACTTTATAGCCCAATCAAATGCATGCCAAGTTGTCCATGCGGCCAAAAGGCTTCAACCGCATGCACAAGCCATCCTTCGTGTGACTGCAACAAAAAATCCTCAGTTATGTGCTTTTGGTTTTGGATTCAGTGCCACATTTTTAGGGCTAGTCTATAGGCCACATGCCATAACTGCCCATAACTCTCCAGAACCAAGTCTAATATAATCAAAAGTATGCATAATTTATACGTAGTCTCAGATCCTGCCTAAACATACCAAACACATGATAAAAATTTAGACAAACATTTGGTAAACATGGCAGCTACAGGTTATGAATGCATATATGTTCACTATATCATTAGTTTCACAGGGGAATCATTAAGAAGGATCACTTCCTTCTCAAGATATCTACATCAAACACTTGTTAGCTCATACATGCATATAACCATTCAATGACTTATCGAATCATGAAAAATATCCATAATAAGAGCACATCATTTAACCATGCCTATAACTAACATTTAAGCAGAATGAAGCCATGAAGAACTAGTCATAAAGTCAACACAATAACCAATACAAGTGCTCATTAATATTAGTTAGAAGTAACACATAATAACACATGCATAAAGCCAAACAAGCCATGGACTTCCACATACCACACAACCATATATTGCACTGGACCAAATATATCTTTAAGCCAATCACCCTCGTTCCATATTCCAATCATGAATGTGGGATCTCATGGGATAACCAAATATAGCCAAACATGGACTCCATAGGTTGAACCATATACACCATTAAGCCACAATGTTATCACTTAAACCGGTCCAGAGATCACTAAACCAACACAAGCTTGGATGCCTCAGAATTTCTTCACCATACATAGATGAATTTTCCTGTCTCCGACCACTTGTCAAGGTATTCCCAGAGAACTACCATCTCTACCCCCAACCCTTGGGATTTTCTTGAGACCACCTCACCTAGATCTAAAATCTTTCGGAAATCCAAAGCTCAACCAAGAATGAATCCCAAGACACAATGGTTATCCAAGAAATGGAAAGGAAAATATGAAAACACTATCAATCCAGAAAATCCCATGCCAATGACAACAAAATAATCACGTAAACCAAATGCATGCATCATGCATTCAAAACCAAACAAAAAAATCATACATGCAACTTGTTACCTGCAAAATCATCCTATTGTAGTTTCTCCTTCAACCTTCTCCTTGCGCTCCCTTTCTTTCCTTTGCTTATCCTTTATTTGTGCTTGCTTGCATCCAAGGGCTCTCTTTCTCTCTCTCTCATCTTGGAGTTCGATTTCTTCCATGGAAAAACTAAAAATTTCAAAAGTTGAAACTAATCAAGAATTTTCAATTGTTTCTCGGATGCCTTCTTATCATTGATATATGGTGTCTCTTCCTTTCCTTTCCCTATTTTATTTCATTTCCCTTTATTTTCTCTTTAATTTCCCTTGCATGCATATTCTTGTCTCTTCATCATCCTTTTCTCCTATTTTCCTTTATTTCTTTGAATTAATTACCATTTATTTCCCTTTGCCTTTTTCTAATTCCAATGTCAATTTCCATAGCCTTTAATTAACCACAAGTGATGCTCACTTTAATGTTTTCTCCTCCATTCAATTTGGAATAAGTGTCCCATGATCTTGGTCTTATTTTTTCCTTTATAATTCCCTTCCATTTACATGGAAAATCAACTTGTGGATATTACAAACCCCTCCCCCTTGGAGGAACACTGCCCTTGCTATTCTATGACACTCATGACTAGCCAAAACTGTTGAAAACAAAACATACTGATTATTGGAGCTTTATAACACAACATGTTGTAGCATTTACAATGAAAAGCTTTTGAAAACATGAAAAACATACCGCTTAATGGAGCTTTGTAAACACAACTCAATGTGGTACTTACAATGACACACACACACACACACACCCAAAACTCATTTTATTCAACCAACAAATAAACAAGGATATAATTACCACATATTATCAAGCATCTCCCATGTAGCTTCATGGGGCCCAAAGTGCTTCCAATGCACTTTAAATTTCTCTATTGCTCGGTTCCATGGCATGAGATATTTATACAACAATATGCATTATGGCTCTTTCTGGAATTCTCCCTCTGGTTCCACCTCCAATAAAGACCTATCAATCACATGATAAACACCCTGTACATATATCTTAAGAAAATAAACATGGAAAAGATCATGGAATTTCATGTATGGAGGTAAAATAGGTATGTATACCACTAGTTCATTCCTATCAAGGATCTCAAAAGGCCCATAATACCAAGGTGCCAATTTCGCATGTGACCCAATCCTCAAGGAGCTCCTCTTCGGCTTGATGCATAAGTACACATGCTCCCCAACTTGAAACACCCTAAATACTTTGTGTTGATGCAAATAAATCTTCTACCTATCGTGTTATGCCTTTAAGTTAATTTTAATAACCTTCATATCCTACTCCATCTCAGCCAACATATATGGTCCAATCAACACCTTGTTCACTAAATCACTCCAACCGATAGGAGTATTAAAACTCCACTCGTAGAGAGCCTCAAATGGACTCATATTCAAGGATTCCAGATACCCATCATTATAGGAAAACTCCACCAGTGCAAGATACTCCTCCCACCTCCTCTGTTGATGCATGACATACATCCTCAACATATCCTCAATAGTCTTGTGCACCCTCTCTCTCTGTCTATATGTATATGGAGGATAAGTTGTGCTGAAAGCTAACTCTATCACCAAGAATGCAAAAAAATCCTTCCAAAACTTGGAAGTGAACTTGGCATATCTATCTGATATAATATTCTTGGGAACTCCATGCAACCGCATTATCCCCTTGATGGAGATCTGGGCCACTTCACTAGCTAAATTAGTAGACTTCACTACAATGAAGTCAGCTACCTTGCTCAACCTGCCAACCACAACCATGATGGAGTCATGCTGCCTCGATGTCATAGGAAACCTTGTAATTAAGTCCGCGGAAATGACCTCCCATTTCCATTTTGGAATCATAATAGGTTGCAATAGACTAGCTAGATGCTTGCTTTCAACTTTCACCTACTGACAGTCCAACCTCTTAACAAAAAATTCAACCAACTCTTTCTTATGATTCGACCAATAGTAGAACTTCTTGATAATATCAAAGTATTCTGGTATCCTGGGTGGTCTGAATATGGATTGACATGAAACTCTCTCAAGAAAAGATTCTTTAATTCACTATTTTCAGACACATAGATCCTGCCCCTGAATCTAACCAAGCCATTTGCTGTGAGGTGATGCTCCTCATTTTTATCGCCTTCACCTTGCTCTTGTAATCTTTGCTTCAAATGTATATACTTCTCATCATGTTACCTTACCTATAAGATTCAATCCTATAAATCTATCCCATAAGGGCTCACAACTGAAATATGATTCACCTACACTCTCTTATTGAGAGAATCCACAACCCGGTTCTCCTTTCCTTTGATGTACCTAATCTCAAAATCAAACTCACTGAGAGTAGCCAACCATCTAACTTTACTTGCATTAAAATTAGGTTGGTCAAATAAGTACCTTAGTCAACTATGATCACTCATCAAGAAAAACCTATTGCCAAGGAGATAATGCCTCTGTAATTCATGAATGATAACTACGAACTCAAGATCATGAGTCACATAGTTCTTCTCATGCTCATTCAGTTTCCTTGACTCATTACAAATCACCTATCCTTCTTGCATCAAGACTTTACCAAGTCCTTCCTTAAAATAATTTGTACAAATCAAAAACTCCTTAGCAGGATTTGAAATCTCTAAGACCAAAGCATTGGTAAGAAAATGCTTCAACTAATCAAAACTAGATGCACACTCAACATTCCATTCAAACTTATTTCCTTTTCTCTACAAATATGTGATAAGATAGCCAATCTTGGAAAATTTACTGATGAATCACCTGTAATAACCTGATAGTCCCATGGAAGAGTTGACCTCATCCATATTATTCGGAGTTTACCACTCCAAGATATCTTTAATATTTTCTGGATCCAATGTGAACCCTTCCTTGGAAACACCATGTCCCAAGTAATGAATCTGAGATAGAATGATCCAGATTTATGCAGGAATGCAACAAAATAAACACATAACCATAAATAAAAATATGCAGCGGAAATAAAACTTCATTTCATTAATATCAAAGAACTGAAATTTGCTTACAGACAGAATGGAAATAGAACTAGCTAGGGCACTGGTAGCTATCTCTGAGAAGAGATGTGGCGGCTACAGGCCTCTGAAATGAGTTACAATGAGGCTATAGGGCCTATTTATTATTTAGAAACAATGGAAAATCCTAAATAGCCAAAACCCTAACCCTAGGAGATGAAGTGCCAAAATTATGGGCCCCGTTTGGGTAAATTGGTGTTTCAACTTCCCAGGGGCGTAACTTTGGCATACGATCTCCGTTTGATGCATACCATACCTTGTTAGAAAGATATGTCCGAGGAATAAATTTTTTTAACGAGCAACATCAATCCATGGACCCATGTAGCTCTCCGTTTTCCCAAAAAAAAATCGTTTAGGGCCTCAAAACAGCTCCGGAAGTTCAGGACCCAAAAAACTACTAAAAATAGTTAGTTGTGCCAAAACTGAAAAACTGAAAGAGACGATGGTGGGGCCCCAAGTGGAATAGGCGGGTGACCACCAATATCCACCTGGATCATTCCTCCCCCCTTAAGAAGCAATGGTCCCCATTGCGTTAAGTTCCTCCATGAGATGAGGAAATTTCTGCTGAACTTGGTCCTTCTCAGAACCACTTCTTCTCAAAAGTGTGTGAGGCTGTGCGCCTTGACATCCCGACATGCTGGGATCTTCTGTTGGCTAGTGTTCTTGATTTGCATGTCCATGATACAATCTGTGGTGGCCTGTTCCATGCAGTCTGGGTTTAACTCTGTTGGTGTGAGTTGTTCTGCAATGTCCGAGGTGTCCAATAGAGGTGGGAAGTAAGGACGAAGGCGATCCACATTGAAGACTGGGTGCAGACCAAGGAATGGTGGAATACTGAGCTCGAATGCATTGTTCCCTACAGCCTTGGTGATGGTGTACGGCCCGTATCAGAGCGGGCGAAGCTTGCGGTGGGGTCCATTGAGGCGCTCCTTCTGCAAATGTAGCCATACTTTGTCACCCACCTGGAAGTTGTGTGGCACCCGGTGTTGATCATGGCGTTGCTTGTACTTGGCATTGGCTCTGTCCAATATATCATGAACCTGTTGGCGGATGTGTTGAATGCGCTCGATGAAGCTACTGGCTTTTTCAACTTCAGACTGGACATGAGCTGAATTGGCCTGAGCAGATGTAAATGGCATGGCTACGTCAATGGGGCATAGTGGCTGGAATCCCAAGCCCACCTGAAAGGGGCTATGGCTGATTGAACTATGGAGAGCCCGATTATAACTATGTTGTACATAAGGGAGGCTCTCGTCCCATGTGCGTGGATGCTTTGAATTGTACATGCGCAGAATGTGTACAATCATTCTGTTGACGACCTCTGTCTGGCCATCTGTTTGGGGATGGAAAGTTGTGGACTTGGTGAGCTTTGTGTCCATCATTGACCAGAGGCTGGACCAAAATGTGCCGAGGAACCTGCTATCTCGATCTGATATGATAGACTGTGGGATCCCAAAGTGCACCCACACTCGTTCAAAGAAGAGTTTAGCAGTGGCTTCTGCTGTGATATTCTTCTTACAGGCCGCCATGATGGCCATCTTCGAGAATCTGTCAACGACCACGAAAACACAGTCATTTCCATTCTTAGTAGAAGGCAGGCCCGACATGTAATCCATGGAGATGAATTCCCACGGTCGACTAGGGGTAGGTAGTGGAGTATATAGGCCTTGCTTCTTGATGGTCGGTTTGGCAATGGCACAAGCAGTGCAGGATCTGATGTGCTTCTCAACATCCTTTCGAAGGTTCGGCCAATAGAAATACTTCTGTAGTATTGCTACTGTTTTCTCGACCCCGAAATGCCCAGCGACTCGACTGTAGTGTGCTTCCCATATCATCTTGGGACGCTCGCTTGAAGGAACACAAAGGTGTCCCAGGTGACATAAAAGTGCATCTTGGAGGTGAAAATTTGGAACTTGCGTGCCCCCCAAGAGTGCCTTGTAAGTGTGGCCGAATTCTGGGTCACTCTCATAGAGAAGCGGCCAATCAGAAGTCTGGTGCCCACAAGAGTTGAGCACGGTGGTGAGCGCCACGATCGGTGGTCGGCTGAGGCAGTCTGCAACATTATTGGTGCTACCCTTCTTGTACTTGATGTTCAATTGAAACTGTTGCAGATATGTGGACCACTTCTGATGGCGATCATTCTGCAACTTCCCTTGTGTCTGTATGAACTGCAGGGGCCGGTGGTCTGTGTGGATGATTGTTTCCTTCCCCAAAATGTAATGCTTCCATTGTCGACAGGCTTGCACAATGGAACACATTTCTTTGTCATAGGTGGGATACTTGCGAACTGTCTCAGACAATGTCTCACTGTGATATGCCACTGGATGTCCCTGTTGAGTAAGAACTGCCCCAATAGCATAGTCAGAGGCATCTGTCTCGATCTCAAATGGCTGCTGCAAGTCTGGTAAGGTGAGCACTGGGGCAGAATAGAGGCGATTTTTCAATTCTTTGAATGCCTTCTGTTGAGGTTCCGACCAAAAGAATTTTGCTCTCGCTCCTCCTTTGGTGACTTGACTCAAGGGCCAAGTGATATGAGAGAATCTCAACACGAATCTACGGTAGAAATTAGCAAGACCCAGAAAGCTGCGAAGCTCTGTTATAGTAGTCGGGGCTGGCCAATCCCGAATGACTTGGATCTTGGCTGGATCCACATGCACCCCCCTTTCATCAACAATGTATCCCAGATATTGAACCTGGGTCATGCCAAAAGTGCACTTCTCCAAATTGGCACACAACTTGTGTTGCCGCAGTGTTTGGAGGACTTGTCGGATGTGGTGAAGGTGCTCTTCCCAAGTCTGGCTAAAGATCAAAATGTCATCCAAGTACACCACTACAAATGAGTTGGTGAATGGCAGCAAGATGCCGTCCATCATCCTCATGAAGGTTGCAGGAGCATTCGTCAACCCGAAGGGCATGACTAGCCATTTGAAAAGGCCTTCCTTGGCTTTGAAGGCAGTCTTCCACACATCGGAGGGTTCAATTGGTACCTGGTGATACCCCGACTTCAAGTCAATCTTGCTGAAATATTTTGCACCTTTGAGTTGGTCCAGAAGGTCATTAGTCCGTGGGATCGGGTACCTATTCCGGACAGTGATCTTGTTTAGTGCCCGATAGTCAATACAGAGTCTCCACGTCCCATCCTTCTTCTGTACCAACACGATCGAGCTCCCACAGGTCGATGAACTTGGTCGGATGCCCTTCCGCAGCAGCTCCTGAATTCCGGCCTCTTCTTGATTTCACTCTTCACTCGTTCTCCGGTACCCACGTGAAGGGAGCTCCCGCCCATTGGGTAGCAAAACAAGCACTGGGTCGATCAACTGTGCTTCGACTCGGGATAGTGCAAAGAGGAACCCCTGTGGGTGAGGTGAATATGTCCCCGTACTCCTCCACAACCTTATCCATTTGTTGTTGCTGTGCAGAGGAGCCCTGTCTGGAGGTCGTGGCCACAGTCTTCTTCTTGCCCTGGGGGCGGATCATCAGGAAAACGAATTTCCTGGTTTGGGAAATGAGCTTACTGCATTGTTTTGCAGTAACCAAAGAGATAGCGGCAGGAGGTGGTACCTCTGGTATCCTGTACAACTTATTTCCCAAAGTAACAATAACATCACGAGGTCGAGACTCATACACAGCATGACGCTTCCACAAGTATGGTTGTCCTAATAATACATCAGAAACATCAATAGGAGCAACGTCACATAATACCTCATCCGAGAAGGGCTTGATGCTATAGGAAAGGCGGCACTGCTGGCTGACGCGGAGATCTCGTCCTCGGTGAAGCCACCCGATGGTGTATGGATGTGGGTGAGCTGTGGTCGGCAAGCCCAACCGCTTCACGGCGTCTGCTGAAATGAGGTTCTTTTGGCTCCCATTGTCGACAATGAACTGTACAGGGGAGCCCTTTACCCACATCTGGGAGTGGAAGAGACGTTCCTCCTCCTCTGGATCTTCCGTTTCCTCCTTCTGGACCTTTGTAGTGGCAACAGTGGCGTTGGGCTCCGCATCAATAATCTGTTTCCCTTTTTCATTCCCCTTTTCAGGTTCTGATTCGGAGTCGGAGCATGCATCTGACTCAGAAGCCCTCATCTCGGCCACTAGCGACTGCCTGGCCCGACACTCACTTGTGTTGTGAGTGGAGCTCTTATGGAACTCACACCACTTTCCCGTGTCCTTCTTTGGCTTTACGGTGTTGTTCTTGTCTTGTGGCTTTGATGGGTTGTCTTTAGCCGCCATGCTCTGTCCTTTGTTTTGCGGTTTGGAAGCACCTTTTCCTTGATTTTGATTCGTCGCATCCAAAGTATCGCTTCTTCTCGTTTGAATTTCTCGTCGACCTTGCGGTGACACCCGGTATGCAGTATCAAGCGAGGAGATGTCAAGGAACCCATTTCCAAATGTATCCGTGCGTACAACTCGTGATACTTGTACCTCGTATAAGCTCTCTTTCTGAATCTTCGACATACCCAACTCGTGTGTATGAAACATCTTCACACCATGCACATCTTGATCCCTTTGTTGTCGCAGCGTTGTCCATTGTATGTACTTGTCCTCATATCTCCCCACAGGATAGTATTGTTCCTTCATGGCATCTCGGAAAGAATTCTAAGTGGGTGTGGCTGAGAACAGAGAGGGTTATGTCTCGTCCTTTTTCTCACAGTGGGTTTCCCACCAGTCCTTGACATGGGGGGCAACTTTGAGGAGTGAAAAAACAATCTTCTCCCTATCAGAAAAGTCATGAACCGAGAAATATCCTTCTAATAGATTCAACCACCTATCTATGACATCTGCATCTATTTGACCCTCAAATATGGGAATGTCAAAATTTACTTGTACCTTAAAAGGAGTCGCACCTCCAGAGTGGTTGCTGGATGCAGATGCGCCGCCGGTGGGTAGCCGTTGAAGGATCTGGGTAAAGTTATCCATCATCATGTTCCTTTGTTTTTCGAGGGCCTCCTCGAGCAATATTTTGATAGGATCTCCTGCTCCCTCATCTTTCTTTTCGTCCCCCATGGGTGTCCGTAGGGGTTTGCGAGGCTGATCTTGCAAAGGTTCCACCAGATCGAGCCCTAACTCCTTATACCCTGACCTCGTTGGGGACATGCAAAGAAGGATCGAGAAAAAGCAGACCGCTCTGATACCACTAATCCGAATTTATGCAGGAACACAACAGAATAAACATGTAACCATAAATACAAAGATGCATCGGAAATAACACTTCATTTCATTAATATCAAAGAACTGAAATTTTCTTACAGACAGAATGGAAATAGAACTAGCTAGGGCGCTGATAGCTATCTCTGAGAAGAGATGTGGAGGCTACAGGCCTTTGAACTGAGTTACAATGAGGCTCGAGGTCTTATTTATTATTTAGAAATAATGGGAAATCCTAAACATCCAAAACCCTAACCTTAGGAGATGAAGCGCCAAAACTATGGGCCCCATTTGGGTAAATTGGTGTTTCAACTTCCCAGGGGCGTAACTTTGGCATACGATCTCCATTTGACGCATAGCATACCTCATTAGAAATATCTATCCGAGGACTACAAATTTTGAATGAGAAACATCGGTCCATGGACCCATGTTGCTCTCCGTTTTCCCAAAAAACGTCATTTAGGGCCTCAAAACAGCTCCGGAAGTTCAGGACCCGAAAAACTGCTAAAAATAGTACGTTGTGCCGAAACTGAAAAACTGAAAGAGACAATGGTGGGGCCCCAAGTGGAATAGGTAGGTGACCACCAATATCCTCCTGGATCACAAAAAGAAACTACACTTTCTGAGCTTGGAATATAACTGATGCGCTCTCAACAATCTCAATACTTCTACCAAGTGCTCTACATGATCTTCCTCATTCTTTGATTAAACCAATATATCATCAAATAAGACTATTAAAAACTTATTCAAATAGGGGCACAACACATTTTTCATCAAACACATGAAGGTGGCTGGAGCATTGGTAAGACCAAAAGGAACCATCACAAAATCATAGTGCCCATACCTTGTAAAAAATGCAATCTTGTAGATATCTTCTTCTTTGATGCACACCTGAAAATATACTTATATTAGATCAATCTTCGAAAATGTTGTTGCTCCCTTAAGCTGATAAAAAATTCATCAATTTGAGGAAATGGGTACCTTTTATTGATAGTCACCATGTTCAATTTCCTATAATCAATGTGCAATATGAGAGTACCATCCTTTGTCTTTAAAAATAATACTAGTGCACCCCAAGGAGACAAACTTGGCCTTATTTATACATTATCAACCATCTCTTTAAGCTACAAATTCAATTACACAAACTATGAAGTAATCATCTTGTATGGTGCCTTAGATGCTGGTGTTTCTAGAGAAATACACATCTCTATAAGAAACAAATCCTGAAACTGGTGCAAGACATAATAATTTCTGAGGAATTCATCATCCTCATCCTCCTCCCCTTTTTCATTGGTAATATGAACTGCAATCAACACACACCCTTTCTTGTGATTTCACTTGGCCTGAATAGTTATAACCATTCTTACTGATGTAGGCTTCTTATTTCCCCACAAGATTCTATTTTCTCCCTCATCATCCATGCACTCAATGGACTAGTCATAACAATCCACCTTGGTCCTGTGAATGAAAAACCAATCCATGCACAAAATCATGCTATATGATCCCAAGGTGTATTGTTATAGGCATGCCATTAAGCTCAAATGAATAAGATCTCACCCAATGACAATCTCTTCTCTTGGTCCTTGAGGCCAACTACACCAACCAAGATTCTGCATGCACTTATTTATTCAAACGACACTAATCTAGTAGGCTAGAAATAAAATAGCTATAATCAGATCCAGGATCAATAAAAATGGAAAAAAATTGACCACGAAGTTTACCTTCCATCTCAATAATAGATTCCTGATGATTTTCATTCTTGTGAATAAGTGTTTCATAGATCTGGGGCAATATCCCCAACCGTCTGCACTTCCTTAGCACTATATATATGTGGCCTTCCACCCTGGTACAATGGAAAATACTTCTTGCGACGAAATTTACCACAAATCCAAGGCTTTAACGGTTCCCTGCCACTGCCTTTATTCTTCTTCCCTCCAGGTCGAGACCCATGTCCTTTCTCAGTAGCATTAAAATTCTTATGAGGGGATGCATTTTCCTTCTCACCTGCATCCTGAGATATTCCTCACTTCTTGGGCTATTTTCCTTTATTCTTCTCATTACCGTTCCAATGAAGTTTTAACTTAGGATTTTTCTTTGACTTATCATAAAAATTCTTTAACTATTTGATGGATTCCTCCAATGACTGAGGCTCATCAAATGCAATCCACTGATGAATCTTTGGATATTTTCTTTATCATTCTTGAGATAGGGCACATACCTCAACAACTCTAGAAATCTGGTTATGTACTCTTCATCTTTCATGGAACCCATCCTGAGCTCATAAAACTCCTTGAAATTTCCATCATAACACCTCTCAAACAGGTACTTCTTCCTGAAGAGTATTTCAAACTCATCCATATTCGGCTTCTCTTCTCTGATGCCTGTGAAGTTCTTAATATCTTACCACCAAATATCTATTTTTCCCTTGAGACTGAAGGTAGCTATCTTGGCTTTCATGTTATTTGATTAATAATTGTTTGGTCTCCTTTTTGATACCTATAATACCCTTTATTGTCCTCTATTTTTGACCAATTTATCCTCAAACTGTAATATTCCCAAATGGGAAAAGTAGGATTATAATGCAGAATGTTGGAATAATAACGAAAATCATCATTTATACAACAAGAGGCCAATATGGAGACCTTTAATATGTTATTACAACAACAAAATAAGTGTAAGAAATGGCCCATGAGATGCATAACAAGAAAAGCAAGTCTCCATTGAAGGAAATCCCTCAATATGAGGTGTTGCAACCATATATAAAAGCTGGAAAACCCTTAAAACGTTATTTTATTGGCTCTGAAATAGCAGTATATTATACATCATATTTAGAGAAAATATATGCCTCAAAATTTAGATCTATATCAGATACATGCACTATACAAGCTCCTCTATAGAACCCCCTTGGGGTTTTCAGCAAAACACCAAGTACAAGATGTAGATCTGAGATCTAAGACTGCAGATATACTGAAAATTACAGATCTGGAAAGTGTGTCTGACTTGATATGATCAATAAAATAGCCTCCTCCAATAGATCCTCAAAGTGAAGGGCATATCCCCAACACTAGAAAATCAGCTCTCCAAATGGTGTGCCAAATCACCTTGCAACTCCACCTACAGAAATAACGCGGATCTGGAAGTAAAATATGCTGTAGGGTCAAAATATGGTTGGAATGATGCCAAGATTTGAAAATGAGCTCAAAGCCCTCCAATACTATCCTCCCAATGAAGTAGAAACCTCCTCCACCAAAAAGGAGCACTGAAATGGCCTAGATCTAAAAGATCTAGTCTCCACTTGCTATAGCTTGCAAAAACAACCAAACCTTCAATAGGATCTATGTTGTAGTTGAAAGAAGAAGCTTGGACCTAAGCTAGATAGTGGACAATGTAATACAAACTCTCCCAAGAGCTACTCAATGGGAAGAGGTGGGATTCCCGATCAGGAACACCTAATGCTAAACAACATTCAATCTTAGCTAAACAACAAGAGAAAGTTATATGTCTAAACAGACCATATATTCAAAAAATATTACATACATCAACAACCTTCTAATGCTGCCATCCTCTTCCTTTTATAAGTTAAGAGCTTGCAAACCCTAAACCACATCCAATGATAACACTCCTTTCACACAAATCACCTCCATCTAAAACTGCGTTGTCTGTCATTGATGGCCACTCCTTCATGAGATCGCTATTGATTTGGTCAAGGTTGACCCAGTCAAAGCTATCCAATCCCTTTCACACCAAGGGTGCTTTAATTAAGATGCCAAGATTTTTCTCTTTCACATTTGGCATTGATTTATTCCTAATGAAAAAGAAATACAGACCTCCTTAGCCCTCTTATTCTTTAAACAAAGTAGAAAAACAAAAATGAAAATTACAATTAGATCATGAATAATTGGGAATATTACAATCCTCCCTTCCCAAATTTTGCTTGTCCTCAAGCAACTGACAAGGTGAGTGCTGAAACTCTTCTCCTCCTCCATTGGTGACACAAACATGTGATAATATTCCTCCATAAGCTAAGTGTTCACCAATCCATCCCTCCATGAATTTCTCCTCCAAAGTTCTTATGAGATGCAAATAATCCATCCCATAAGGAGACAATAGCTCAAATGAAACAAACATGGTTTGCCCAATGTTATCCCTAAAACATGTAGCATAAGGTACATGGAGAATCTCCATCCCATAGGGCACATACATACCTCCCATCCTTCCTCCATACATTCCCATAAAAAGTACAAGTACATCATCAATGTATGGGATCAAAATTACATACATACAAACAAAAATTTGTGCATATGGAGGTGGGTCATAGTCCCACACGTGGAACCAGTGCAGTACATCTCCTGACTGCATCAGATCATGATGTGATAAGTGGTTTCCCCACCACTTACTTGCTGTCCAAGTCATCTCACTATGGCTGAAAGTGTGAGATATATTTGGTGCCTTAGGAATGCACCCATCATGAAACAAAATCCCCCTTTGAGCTCCAAGGGAATGGCCATGTTCAAAAATTTTTGTGGCCCAAAGTTGGCCATGAAGTTTGTATTGTATAGTACTCCTCCTTGGAGTTATTGCCTACATATTCATGGTGAAAGAATGCAAACGATAATCAAATGAAACATTATTTTCATGAGCATATTTTCCACCAAAAATCCTCCTTAAACAAATGGAGTGGTGCATAGATCTATCTCCTTCCTCAAAAAGAGAAAGAGATGGCTGAATTAACTCCTTTATAGAGTTATGTTGTTGTCCCAACTCCACATGGTTCATGCATCTTTGAAAATGCTGATATAGTTCTCCTTCAAAGCCCTTCCAAGTGTAGCTCCTCATGACGATGTTGTAGAATCTCATGGAATATGTGTGGCTGAAAAATAACTCTTCATAGGCCCTTTGTAGTAACTTCTCCTTGAGCTTGGAGGCTCTATAAAAGAATATCCTACCATGATAATAGATGACTCCTTCTTGGATTGAATAACCCTCCTCATGTAGCTGGTCATCAAGTATCATGCATGTGTGAATATCCTTGGAATAATCCACCAACAGTTGGGATTTCCAATATGGATAAATCTCCCATAGTGACAACGTTGATGATATTTCATATACAATATATTTCATATGGGTGTTCTCCTCCTTGACATCTCCCATGCCAAAGGTATATGATGGAAGGTTGTTATTCCCTCCTTGCCGCTCCTTTTGCATATGCACATGCTCAAATGAAGATTGAAGTTCTTGTAAGTTAGTCTCCCATGGAAGGCTATCATCTATCCAAAACTTCCTTGGTCTTGCCAAAGTATGCATGTGTGGCCACCATCTTCTATCATGTATGGAAGATTCCTCTCCAAGTGATTTCATCTTCTGAGTCTCCATAGCCAAGGAATTCTCTCCTTGCCCCATGATGGTGTCATCCTTCAACCTTGCAACATCTTCTCTCAACACAGTATGATATGAGAGAGTGGGTAATGGTGATAGTGGAATAATATCTCCCTCCTTCTTGAGCTTACCCAAGACTCCCAACGCTATATTTTGGTCTTCTAATGCTCCCATTCTTCTTGGATCTTGTTAGGATATTCTGACACACAAGAAATAGTTAAAAATAACTTAGTCTAGTGTAGAGTTAGGTAAAGTGTGTTTCTTTACGATGTACATTTGTAACTTATAATCCGACGGCCACGATTTGTAGTGATTTGACGGTTATCTCTCACCTCGGTATTAACGACACTTGATCCGTGGCTTAACACCCGATTGGTCCATGATATCTATTTAAAGAGCATGGAGGGTCATTTGTTCGGTAACTGTTTATGAGAGAAAAATATGTAACTTTTCTTTTTATATTAATAAATTGCCTGAAGTGGCCGCATTGGCTCAGGCCGTGGACTGTTTCCCTCTTTGAGGGTTTTAACCACGTGATTATACTGTTGTACTGATTTGTGATCTGTTTGTGAGCGGTGACCTTTGGTTCTTGATCTACGGAACTTACCTTGTAAATTCCTACAAGGTATCAGAGCTATTTTGATGGCCGCGTCCGTTGTTGATCAAAATCCGAAGCCAGTTTGACTGCATGCGAATGACGTTTTTTAGATATACTATTTCTAAACATTTTTGGGCTTGGAGAACTGCTCTGTTGCTTCTAGAGCGTCTATTACAGTGAGGAACGCCTTTTGTTTCATGCGAAAAGGTTTCTGGCTGCCCAAGTTATGACAATTTAGATCTGGAGGTATAAAGCATCTGTTTTGCAGTTATGTTTGTTAATAGTTCTGCTTGTTTCGGTTTCCTCTGTTTATTTTCGGTTTATTAGGTTTTATTTATTTTTCGTATCTATACCCTCTTCTCTATGTATGCTCTTTGCTATGCGCTGCGTGCGATCTCGGCAAATCAAAAACAGAAAAAAGGTTTTTTTTTGCTACGTATGCTCTTTCCCCCCATCTTTGTGCGATATTCGGAAATCAAAAATAGTGAAAAATTGATAGTTGCCGGTAAGGCTAATCGAAAATCTAACATTCTGATCCTTTGACTATATCACTTGGTGAGGGGTTAGTTTATGAGAATAGAGGTCTTGGGTTCAAGTCTCCTTCTCAAGCTTCTTTTGTAAAAAGTTTTTGTTCAAAGGGGCGGATTTTTTTTTTTTTTAAAGCCGCACTGCATTCCATTCCTGTAACTATTCGACATCTTTAGCTCGTTTTTTCAAAAAGACATAACTTCTTCATCCGGAAGCCGTTTTTCGAGCTGTTTTTTTTAAAAGGCCCAATTTTTCGATATCTTTCCATTGGAGCAGTTAGTTTTAACTTTTCTCAGCTTCATTTAAAAAAAAAATGGAAAGTGCATGCCCGATTATTCTTAACAGCACCAATTATTTCCAATGGCTACCTCACATGGTAGATATACTTAGAAGTAAAGGGCTTTATAGAATAGTCACCAGAGTAGAAACTAAACGTTCTAATCATGATAAAGTCACTAAATGGGAACATAAAAAAGATCAAGCACGAGGGTTGATAGGAATGTCCATTGCTCAAGATCTTCGATTTCATATCCTTGACATTGACACCCCTCAAGAAGCCTTAGACAAGCTAAATACTCTCTTTGGAATTCATAATCAAATCAGGGCCCATCAGCTTGAAAATGAGTTGCTTACTTTGGACCCTAATAATTTCTCCTCTATTGAAGACTTTTTGTCCAAATTCAAGACCCTTAGATTTCTTTTAGAAGGTTGTAAGGTCAAAAAGGAAGATATTAGCCTCATCTATTGCATTCTTGCTAAGCTTGGCCCTGCATACTCTGTATTGTTTCCACCTTCCATTCCACTAGAGAAGCCATCATCTCTTTAGGAACCACCTACAAGAATCCCTCTTTTGATTCCTTTTGTGATTCTTTGATAAGAGAACAAGAAAAACTCTTACACCTTGGTATTATCACTTCTGGAAACGCTTCTAAGAAAGCGTTAGCAGCCCAACAACAATCATATCAAAAGAACCCCAAGAAGCAGTATCCTAAAAAGTATGGTCCGAAACCAAACAAGGGTCCTAAGAAATTTCAGCCGCAAACTAAAAAAGCAACTCACCAAAATGATAAGGCATATAAAAACAAAAGAAAGAAGACAGATCGACATTGCAAATTTTTCAATCGTGATGGCCATATAGAGTCCAGATGTTTTAAGAAGATGGAAGCCATAGAAGCAACAATGAAGAAGCACAACATCAATTTGGAGCACTCTTCACCTTCATCTTCAGGAATGGCACTTTCTGCTTGTGGTTGTCAAGCATCAAGATCTGGTTATGCATTAAATGTATCTTCCTCTTCTCATTCTCATGAGTGGCTCATTGATTATGGAGCTTCTAATCACATGCCCAAAATAAAGCCATGTTTTCTTCTTTAAATGATTGTAACACCAAACATATTTATATTGGTGATGATAAATCTCTTAGTGTTGTAGGATCTGGAACCATTCATCTCGATAATGGTCAGTTTAATGATGTACTATGTGTTCCTACCTTGTCATGCAACCTTCTCTCTGTTTATCAGATAACTCATTCAGGTGAAGGGAAAATAGTATAATTCTCACCTCATGATGTTGTAATCAAGGACCTTAAAGATCCTAAACGTATTTTAGCTACTGGCATTGCTGATGATTCCACAAGGTTGTATAATTTTGACAGCTTTGGGTCATCCTCTCTTCCCTCCGTTTTTGTTGCTCATAATGATGATGTGAGCAAACTTTGGCATGAGCGATTTGGTCACTTAAACTATTGCTCTCTTCAAAATCTATATAAGGAAAATATGGTGACGGGCCTTCCTATGGTATCTTGCTGAGATGGTGTTTGCTCCGGATGTGTACTCGGAAAACATCATCGGGATAGTTCTTACAAACGTGCCTCTTGGCACGCTTTAGCCCCTTTGCAGCTTGTGCATAGTGATTTATGTGGTCCTCTTCCTGTTTTTTCTTTCTCTGGTTGCAAGTAATTCTTAAGTTTCATTGATGATTTTTCCAGACGCACTTGGGTAAACTTCTTAAAACTCAAGAGTGAAGTTCTTAACATGTTCTTGGCCTTTAAGGCCTTTGTTGAGAAACAATCTGGACATCAAATTCTTAAGTTAAGTTCAGACAATGGAGGAGAATATGTTAACAACAAATTTATCAACTTCTGCACTGAGCATGGTATTCAATTTCAACATAATGTTCCATATACTCCACAAAAAAATGGTGTAGCTGAAAGGAAGAACCGTACCTTAAAATAAATGGCTAATTGTATGATTCAATCTTAAGGACTTGGTCTCAATTTTTGGGTAGAAGCCATTAACTATGCAAATTACATAGTAAATCGCACCCCTACTAAGGTTTTAAAGAATATAACTCCAGAAGAAGCTTGGAGCTCAATCAAACCAGATGTAAGTCACTTTCATGTTTTTGGAAGTGATGCTTGGGCCCATATTCCAGATGTGAAACATAAAGCCTTAGAACCTAAGAGTGGAAAATGAATTTTTGTTGGATATTATAAAGATGTCAAAGGATATAGACTTCTTCAACCAAAATAAAAAAATATAATCATTAGAAGAGATGTAAAATTTGATGAAAATATATCGTCCTGTGAGCCTAGTTCGACAAGTGTGCCACCTTTGGCCTGCGAGCCTGATTCAACATATGTGCCACCTCTCTCTCTCTATTATATTTTTAACAACATTCCTTCTAGTTTAGATGATGACAGCGAGGATGACAATCCTCCTCCACCTCTTGAAATTGTTCCTTATACTTCACCGCTTCCAAGATGGGTCCGCTCTACTCGGGATGCAGCAGGTTCTCTTGCAGGTGACCCTGCCAATCGACGATGTACACGTTCTCAGTTTGAAAGAGCCTCTTCCTTATTGGCTCAAGTTCTGGAAAATCCTGATCCCAAGACCTTTGAATAAGCCTCCGGTCATTCAGATTGGGATGAAGCTATGAATGAAGAATATCACTCCTTATTGGCGAATGATACTTGGGATCTTGTTCCTCTTCCAAAAGGAAGAAAACTTGTCCGATGCAGATGGGTTTACAAAACAAAGTTTGGACCAGATGGAAAAGTGGATAGACATAAATCTTGTCTTGTCGCTAAAGGATTTTCACAATTTGAAGGCATTGAATATACTAAAACCTTCTCCCCTGTTGCCAAAATGAATTCTATTCGCCTTGTTCTTTCCCTTGCTACTTCCTTTAAATGGGAAGTCCATCAGATGGATGTTAAATTTTCCTTCTTACATGGAGATTTACATGAATAAATATACATGGAACAACACCCTGGATTTATCCACAATGAATCTAGACTTGTTTTTTGCCTTAGGAAGTCTCTCTATGGTCTCAAACAAGCTCCTCGGGCTTGGTATGCCAAAATGGATAGATTTCTATTAGATAATGGCTTTTCTAGGTGTCATTCTGACAACACTGTCTACACAAAGAAAGTGGGTAAGTCCTTCACCATCCTTGTTCTTTATGTTGACGATCTTATCCTTACTGGTAGTGATCCAAACCATATAAACCATGTGAAGTCTAGCCTAAAAAAGAAGTTTGAAATGGTAGACTTAGGACACTTGCATTATTTCCTTGGTCTTCAAGTCTTGCAATCCAAGGAAGGCATTACCCTCTCTCAGTCCAAGTATGCATGTGATCTTCTACACCACTTTCACATGGAAGAATATAAGCCAACCCCTTCTCCCTTTCAGTCTGGAGTCAAGACTTCAGTCAACTGTACTACCCCTGAAGTTGATGCTACCTTATATCGTCAACTTGTTGGTAAAATTCTGTATCTAACCCATACCCGTCCTGGCCTTTCCTTTGCCATTGGTCTTGTCGCTTGGTTTATGCACCAACCTCATGAAAGTCATTGGAAAGAAGCTAAAATAATACTTCGATATATTCGAGGTACATTTTAGTTCGGGATTCATTACAGTGCAGGAGAATATCCATTGTTTATTGGTTTCAATAATTTTGATTGGGCTGGTGACCCTAATGATCGAAAGTCGACTGCAGGATATGTATTCACTCTTGGTTCAGGACCTATTACTTGGTCTTGTAAGAAGCAAAGTGCCATCTCTCTTTCTTCAGTAGAAGCAGAGTATCGTGGCGCAGTTGAAGCTAGCAAGGAAGCCATGTGGCTTTGTAAAATCTTGTCTGAATTTGGTCTCCATCAACAACATCCCACTACACTTTGGTGTCATAATCAGAGTGCCATTGAACTATGTAAATATCCAGTTCTACATCAGCGTATGAAACACATTGAACTCCACATACACTTCATCATAAAGCTCATTCATGACCATGTTCTTTAAGTGCAGTACTATCCAACCAATGATCAAGTAGCTGATATCTTTACAAAGGCTCTCATAGAAGCGAGTTTACCAAACTTCGATCCATGCTTGGAGTTCAGGAAAGTTGTCATTAAGGGGGGACAGGCTCTAATGCCTCCTTCCTTCTCATATTGTGCCACTTTTGTAAATCCTTCAATCCTATCCCAATTTGTTCTTAAGGGGGGATGTTAGGATATTTCGACACATAGGAAATAGGCTCCTTTTGTGTCACCTTTGTAAATCCTTCAATCTTATCCCAAGTTGTTCTTAAGGGGGGATGTTAGGATATTTTGACACATAGGAAATAGTTAAGAATAACTTATTCTAGTGTAGAGTTAGGTAAAGTGTGTTTCTTTACCATGTATATTTGTAACGTATAATCTGACGGTCATGATTTGTAGTGATCAGACAGTTATCTCTCACCTCAGTATTAACGATACTTGATCCGTGGCTTAACACCCGATTGGTCCATGATCTTTATTTAAAGAGCATGGAGGGTCATTTGTTCGGTAACCATTTATGAGAGAAACATATGTAACTTTTCTTTTTATATTAATAAATTCCCTGAAGTGGCCGTGTTGGCTCAGGCCGTGGACTGTTTCCCTCTTTGAGAGTTTTAACCACATGATTATACTGGTGTACTGATTTATGATTTGTTTGTGAGCGATGACCTTTGGTTCTTGATCTACGAAACTTACCCTGCAAATTCCTACAGATCTATGAATGGAGCATCAATATGTGAGACATCTTTCACCAAATATAGATAAGGTGGTCTCCCAGGTGGTTTACCACAAGATAATGATGTCTCATGGATCATCCTCATGTGCATAATAGATGGGATCATCATATCCCTGCTTCCATTGCACAAATACAACTTTGTTTCTTGTGTGGAAGTCTTATGATGATTGGGTAACACTCTTAATGATGCAAGAGTGCGTCTAACTGGAGCCATTGATCTATCCTCACCTCCATGTGGTGGTGGATCATCTCCTGCTGTTTCAACACTGTGATCCCTCCCTTGTTCTTCTTCTTCTCCCTCCTCATCATCTATGTAATGTGCTTTTCGAGCTGCACATCTATGTCTAGGTGCCCATGATTCTTGGAAAGTGAAGAAAAACTTCCTTCTTCTTAGATCTCTCCAGAAATCATCATCAAGAGGTTTTTTGTATTGACCCTCCTTTGAAGGAGCAACCTTTTCTTCCTTTCCCTTTGATGGAAAAGAGGGCTTATGCTGAATGTTTCCTTTGCTTTTGGCAAGGTATCTTGAAGGACTCTAGCCCTTTCAATGGAATCTTGTAGGGTAGTGGGCTTGGTAGAATTAACCAACCCATGAAGAGGTTCATCTAAACCATCAATGAACATGTACACCCTTCTTGCTAAAGATAAATCAGGAACCATTATAGAAAGTCTTAAAAATTTAGAGATGTAAGTTTCTGCATTTCCTGATTGTTTCAAATTTGCAAGCCCCATGAATGGTGCTTCACAATCTCTTCTATCAAATCTTTCCACCAGTCTTCTAGTGAAATCTGAATAAGCAGTTACATTGGCATGACCCAATGTCGACAAGCCATGGAACCACCAGTCATGTGCTTCACCTTCAAGGTGTAGTGTTGCAATCTTAATGGCTTCCATTTCTAGAACCTTGTTCAACTAAAAGTAGATGTCAGGTTTTTCTACCCAAGATTTGGCAGAACACTTGGATGACCCATCAAAATTGGGTAAAAAGAATATGCCCATAGTATGGTATCGATCATGATTCTGAATGAATCCACCACTTCTATGATGATGCCTTGGTGTTCTATTGTCCTTTATTTGACAAAAATCCTGAAAAATCAAGTGATCCTTGAAACTCTGAGTTTGAGATTCATACTCCATAAAATAGTCTTCAAGGGATTCTTGCTCCTAAAGCCCTTCATTTCCCACAACAAAAAATGTAGGCATGGTAGGGCGTTGGGAAACTTGTGGTTGATGCACTGGTTGATAATTCCAATGGTGAGACATGCCAGAGCCTTCTCCATGATGAAATCCTTTAGGGGATTCCTTGATTCTGTCCATCCTCATCTCTTTGATTTCTCTAGCAATGTCTTGCATGGCTCTAAGAAGGATCTTAGGGAACTCGTTCTCTTCATCTTCACCTCCAGATAAAGGGGTTTTACCCTTGTATTCTTTCTCATCATTATAATCAAACTTGAGAGTGCAAGCTTCTGTGATCCATAACATTTTAATTATAAATCTTTCGGAAAATCACATAATGAATTTTTGGAACCAAAAATTCATTATGTGATTTTCCGGAAGATTTATAATTAAAATAATCAAACTTTCTGTGTCTTCTCTTTTGATACCTATTTTCTCTGTTAGTAAGATTCCCTTCTTCTTCAGAAGACATATTTTCTTTAGAATGCACAGGTTGTGCCAAGATGATGCTTTGATACCACTGTAATATTCCCAAATGGGAAAAGCAGGAGTATAATGCAGAATGTTGGAATAATAATGCAAATCATCATTTATACAACAAGAGGACAATATGGAGACCTTTCATATGTTACTACAACAACAAAATAAGTGTAAGAAATGGCCCATGAGATGCATAACAAGAAAATCAAGTCTCCAATGAAGGAAATCCCTCAATATGAGGTGCTGCAACCATATATAAAAGCTGGAAAACCCTTACATATTTATTTTATTGGCTCTGCAACAACAAAATATTATACATCAGATCTAGAGAAAATATATTCCTCAAAATTTAAATCTATATCAAATCCATGCACTATACAAGCTCCTCTATAGAACCCCCTTGGGGTTTTCAGCAAAATACCAAGTACAAGATGTAGATCTGAGATCTAAGACTGCAGATCTACTAAAAATTACAGATATGGAAAGTGTGGCTAATATTATATGATTAATAAAATAGCCTCCTCCAATATATCCTCAAAGTGAAGGGCAGATCCCCAACACTAGAAAATCAGCTCTCCAAATGGTGTGCCAAATCAACCTGCAACTCCACCCACAAAAATAACGCAGATCTGGAAGTAAACTGCGCTGTAGGGGTAAAAATATGGTTGTCTTGATGCCAAGATCTAAAAATGAGCTCAAAGCCCTCCAATACTGTCCTCCCAATGAAGTAGAAACCCCCTCCACTGAAAAGAAGCACTGAAATGGCCTAGATCTAAAAGATCTAGTCTCCACTTGCTACAACTTGAAAAAACAACCAAACCCTCAACAACATCTGCGTTGTAGTTGAAAGAAGAATCTTGGCCCTAAGCCAGATAGTGGAAAATGAATTACAAACTCTCCCAAGAGCTACTTAATGGGAAGAGGTGGGATTCCCGATCAGGAACATCCAATGCTAAACAACATTCAATCTCAGCTAAACAACAAGAGAAATTTATATGTCTAAACGGACCATATATTCACAAAATATAATATACATCAACAACCTTCTAATGCTGCCATCCTCTTCCTTTTATAAGTTAAGAGCTTGCAAACCCTAAATCACATCCAATGATAACATTCCTTTCACACAAAGCACCTCCATCTAAAACTGTGCTGTCCCTCATTGATGGCCACTCCTCCATGACAACGCTGTTGATTTGGTCAATGTTGACCCAATCAAAGTGATCCAGCCCCTTTCACACCAAGGGTGCTTTAATTAAGATGCCAAGATTTGTCTCTTTCACATTTGGCATTGATTTATTCATAATGAAGGAGAAATATGGACATCCTTAGCCCTCTTATTCTTTAAACAAAGTAGGAAAACAAAAATTAATATTCCAATTAGCTCATGAATAATTGGGAATATTACACAAACCGATTTACTACTTTCCTATCTTCCTCAAGCATATGCTTTTTAGCTGTCTTATGTCTATATGAGGTTATTTATATTTCAAAATGGAATTTTTATGTTTTCTTGTAGTATAAATAACATTATTTGATTTCTTGTACTCTCTAATTCCTTGGATTGGCTCACATAGATTTTTAGACTTGCACTCCTACTCATATGGTACCAACCCAACAATCTGATACTCGTGCTCCCCAGTAATCACGTACTCATGCTCCCCACTCATACGGTAGTATTGCAACGTTCTGGTACTTGTATTCCTATGTTGTCTGGTACCAATATTAGTAATCCGGTATTCGGGTTCTTTTCTGACACTCGTGCACCCATCTAACACCTGATCATCTTCCCATGTTCTGTACTCGACCATGTTCACCATATTTGTGCACCCATATGGCACCGAAAACAACACTGTGCAATTTCGGTACCAGTATTCCAACACTATGTGATTCCGGTACAAGTATTCCAACACTATGTGACTCCGATACCATATTTCATTTCCAGAATTGGTGATGGTACGAACAATTTTTTGATGGGACCAAGATAATTGTTTGAAGGCATCTCCATTACATAGTAAATCAAGATTTTCTTCTTCCTCATGCACTTCGTGTCATGAGGATGAAGCCAAATATGTAAATTAATTTCAACTGGAATGATTTGATGTTATCTCATTTGTAACGACCACTTATCTATAAGAGAGGGCCTGTAGATGATAACAAACTAGAAGTGAGTTATATAGAGACAAAGAAAGCTAGTATTAATATTTACACAATATTGTTATGCTGTTGAACCATTAAGTTTTGTAATCTTTCTCTTTGAAGTAATGAAATGAGCAACAATTGATGACTTTAATGTGTTAATAAATATCTTAGTTCTATAAGTTTTCAATATTTCCTTGGTAGCTCAAAAAGGTCCCATCGAGCCATCAAGGCAAGTTATTATATAGTGTGAGAGTGTCTTAGTGTTTTTTACAATTTTAGTTTTGTTTTATGAGTGATAATTACTTATGTTTTGTGAATGCAAATTGTATTTCTTAAGTTACACATTTAATTATTGATTGCTATCTTAAAGAATGGTAAGACCAAGATCAGAGATCTCACCATTCATATACATGTGCCAATAGTAAAGACTCTTATTATACATTTCCTGTAATAGTTCTGATTGCTTTGGTTAATGTTTGAATGCAGTAAATTAGTTTAGTGTAATTATTGAGATTAGTAGCTAGAGGAAACAAAGTTAAATTTGTAATATTCCTAAATTTTCACATGATATTTGGAATATTAGATTTCTTAATTTCCATAATTAATTAAGAAAATAAGAGGGTGGAGGGACCCACAAACCCCAAAGATAAATAAAATCCACTTTTGATGTGTGTATGTGGATATTTCAGATCGAGATCTACATAATGGAGTAGTGGAGCAGCTACTTAATGTGAAAGGAGTGTAGATCATGTCTCATTAATGAGAAAGATCATGGAGGTTAAAGCATTCAACTAAGATATTGGAAGGAATCAAATGTAAGATAATAGTTCATTTATGATGAGATGATGGAGGAAGTGGTGCATTAATGCACACATGATGGAGAGGGTGATAAGTACATTCACACATGTTGGAGATCATGACGAGACAACACAGTCAACATGGAGACCTATGTCCACATGTACAACATAGTTATGAGGTGGACCAAGGCATTAGAAGGTTCACAAACTATATAATGAAGATGAAGGCAACATAGAAGGCATGCTGAAGATTATTATTGATGTATGATATATTTAGATCTGGAGTTGTCACTTGACATTCCATGCAACCTTATGTTGTTTAGATAAGTTGTAGTGATGTTTAGCATAGGGTGTTCCCAAGCAGGAATCCCACCTCTTTCATTGAGTATCTCTTGAAATAGTTTTGTACTTTATTCATCATCAGGAATTAGTGCCATATTTTTCCTACTTTCTGCAGAATATTCATATTCAGAAATTGCACATTGTTTGAGAGGAGGAGGTTGTCTTAAATATTTGAGTTGAGGAACCGATGAAGGATTCATCCTATCACCTTGAGCTTCAAGATCACCCTTCCAGTGCTTCAGATCTATATCAGGCATCATGCCATCTATTATTCATCTCCCAGCAGCAAAATTTCCATCAGGAATTACGCATTCCATACTTGTAGATCCAAGGGAGAAGGCAAGTTGCTAGAATTTCAACTAGTAATCCAGTGGAGGACCATTCCTTCACATTGTATGCATTATTTCCATCAGTCTTGAGCTTCATAGCCATATTTTATAGCAGGCTAGAGAACCTCCTTCCTTTACAACACAATTTTTATGAGCAGTTGTATAACATTCGCTGCAATCTTCAGAGGAGGATTGAGGAGCTAGATCTTTAGCTTCTAGCTTGAGGCTCTAGTGAAGGGATTAGCCCTTCAAGCATAGATCTGATCTTGTGACAAATTTCAGCCATCTATTTATCAGATCTAGCTTCATATATGCATACCCAGTAGTTGTATAGTGAAACCCCAAGAGGGTGATTTTCTTAGATTGATAGATATGAGAAATCCTTTTTGGGTTATCTCAGGTTACCATCATAGAGCCCATATCTATAATCTTGGCATCATTAGAGCTCCAGATTTCCATAGATCTACATTTAAATTTTCATCCTTTAGTCATATATACATTATCTGCTGAAGAGACAACGCAGTATTTTATTCTAGCAGCTCTCCAGTTATGCAGTGCTAGTTGTAGCATGTTTGCAGGGTCATTCTAGGCCATCTCTTTGGCTAGATTACCTCATATTTTGTATACTGTTGTAACTGAACCTTATCCTATGAATAAAATGGCTCAAATATTCTGTCTATATCTGTGTTGATCATAAAATTACATGTACATTTTTTGTGTTATAAATATTATGTTTGTGTATCAATGCATTATTCCATTTTGGGAATATTACAGTGGTATCACAACATGATCTTTGGCTCAGCTTGTGGAAATTTTGACAACATAAGAAAAGCAGATAGTAGAGGTCTACTATGGAGGGATTAAGTTTTGCCTCATCTTCCTTTATATCTATGAAGGATCTCTCTAAGGAGATCAATGAAATAAGAAGAGAAAGACAAAGAGAAACCTCAAGAAGGTTTCAAGATGAAGAAGGTCCCAACGCTTCTTTTCAGTAACAAAGAAGACCAGAGAAGAAAAGAGCTTCACATTATTCCACTAGATCCAATTTCTTTGAGAAAGAGGATTGGTCTGAATATGATGAAGGGTTGGGGCATGAGACCCTAAGTGAATATCTGTCTGAATACAAGTCACAACCTAGAGCATTGAAGGAGAATCTCTCTCTCCAACAGTTTCTGCAACTCAAAGAAGAGAGGAGATCCAAAAGTAACAATAGAAGAAAAATGCATAGATTCTTCTTGTCTGCATTTGATGGATCTTCCAAAAACACATTGAGTGCTTGGAGGGAATAATTATTTACCTTATTTCTGAAATATCCTATGTCATAAAGAGAGGTTGTGGAGTTTGCAACGCTGCACCTAGATGGTGAAGCAAGGAATTGGTGGTTCAGTCATGTATCACACATGGAAGTGTCTGCTTATGTAGATTTTATGCAAATACTGAAGAAGAAATATGGTAGGAAGAAACCAGAGACATCTCACATAGTGACATCTCCCATAATCAAGGATATAGTACATGAAGATCTAAAAGGAGATGTCATCACTAACACTCAGGAGGAGGAGCCTCTACCACCACCAGCTGCAGATGTGCTTAAATCAAGAGGAGGATCACTTGCATCTTTGCAAGATGGTCTTGAGTTCTTGACATTTGGAGCCCCATGCATGATTCATGAGATGCATGATGAGGAGAAGACATATACCAACGCTGGTACACTTGTAGAAGTGCAACCATCACTCTTGCCAGCAGTTGGAGACACTATTGTTTTGGTTGGAGGAACTCTTGTGGTCTTGCAAGAGGTTCCCACACATCAGTTGATCCAAGGTATGCATACAATTTCATCTCATATTGTTTTAGTACCTCCTATTGAAACTTATGGGGACATGCCTTCAGGGCTAATGCATGACCAAGGGTTAGAACAACATGCTAATTTGGAGAAACATCACATCATTGCGCAGAGGACCTTTGATCTAATCAAGGAGGAGATAAAAATCTATCCCAGTTCATCATTGATGAGCTACATTCAACCCTTTGAGTTGAAATGTGGAGTTTTAGAAAATGAGATGAGGATGATCCTATGTATAATGGCTGGCTATAAGTTTAGCATTGTGCCTTTCTTTGAGATAGCACATGTATCACCTTGTGGATCTACAACGCTGTTAATGAGCAACAGTGAGAAGAAGAGGACCCATTCCTTATGGGAGCAATCAAATGGCAGCTTCATTCATGAAGCAATGGAGGAAAAGATGATAGATGGTAGACATCTTGAGATGAGGAATATTTTCTCCTTTCTAGATGACACTTTCTCAATGAGCATCTCACAGTTCAAAGAGAAACTTCTACCTGCAGCAGATCCATAACCTTATTGGTTTTGGAGGGCCATTGATGAGAAGAAGATCTCATGGAGAGATCTCATTGGAGGTGCACTTCAACATATCATGGAGTGAAAATTTCTTCATCAGTTTGAGGTGGATGGTATTCTACAATGGGAGGATACCATGTTTTTGCAGAATGAGATCCATCATCCTCATTGGGATGAATGGTTGATGATGTGGAGCAAGGGGTTTTCAAACCAATTTTAGATCCATGATACATGGCAGCAAGAAACATGGTTGCGTTGGTTGCACTTGGGTGAGTATGGTTACCACCCAATAGCCGCTCTTATGTTCAAAATTTTGACTAAAGATGTGGCTTTTTAGTGGGATTCCTAGTGTCAAATTTCCCTTGAAACTCTTAAACAAAAAATGTCAACTGCTCCCATTCTGAGAGGACCAAATTTGAGCCTCTCTTATCACATATGTAATGATGCCTCTGACATAACTTTGGGGGTTGTTTTGGGTCAAAGAGGGAATCAAATTCCCTATGCCATTTAATCTGTCAGAAAAAATTGCTCTCCTATAGAACTAAACTACACAATCACGAAAAATGAATTCTTATCAGTAGTTCATGCCATTAATCATTTTAGGCATTATATAACCAGGTATGAATTTTTTACACACATGGATAATTCAACCACTAGATTCTTAATTAATAAACCTATCACTAATTTCTGTGTTACTAGATGGTTATTACTACTGCAAGAATTTAATATTACTATTGTTGACATACCAAGAAGATATAATCTTGCCATTGATTTTCTATCTTGACTTGTTCATACAGGTGATAGTGCACCTGTTATTGATGATTTTATGGATGAGAATTTATCTTCTATTTCTACTTATACACCTTGGTATGCAAATGTAGCTAACTACGTAGTTACAGGGAAGCTGCCACAAACTTTGTCTTCAAGAGAAAAATAAAGAATCATTGAGGATTGTGTATACCATACTAGACCAGATCTAGTGATTAGAATATGTGTACGAGAAGATGAAATGGAATAAATTATAAAATATTTCCATAATGAGCCATCTGGTGGGCATTTCACACACAAAATAACTGCATCTAAAGTGTTACAATTCGAGTATTATTGGACCACCTTTTTTAAAGATGCAAAGAAATATGTAGTCAACTGTGATGATTGTCAAAGAATGGGGAAACCTACCTTAGCAAATGAAATGCCTTTTCAAGCACATGTATATATTGAACCTTTTGATAATTTTGAATTATAATTTTTTGGACCAATATCTCCTACATCTAAAAAGAATAAATATATTTTGGTATGCATGGATTATGTAACAAAATGGGTAGAAGCGAAAACAATATATTATTCTAATTAACAATCTATTGCTAATTTCCTATTTGAAGAGATATTTACCCGATTTGGTGTTCTAAGGGAAATAGTAACTGATTAAGGCACCAATTTTACCTCTAAATTGGTCAAAACTATCATTAAGCAATACCAAATTAGGCACCGGAAATCTACACCTTACCATCCATAGGAAAATAGGCAGGTAGAGTCCACCAATAAAATCATCAAAGCCATTCTCACAAGACAATATAGCTGCATCATAAAGACTAGGATGAAAGGTTACCTGAAGCTTTGTGGGCCTATAGGACAACCTAGAGAAACAAAACATGCCATTCCCCTTATGAGTTGGTTTACGGGAAATAGGTACTCCTTACTATATAATTCCAAGTTAAAACCTTCATAACAACCATGCAGCTAGGAATGGATTTGGATGAGGAAAAAAAACAAAGGCTGATGGAGTTGAATGCATTGGATGAAATTATACAATATGCACTTCAAAGGATGATGCTTGCTCAGGACCAGAGAACCAAATGGCATGACAAGTTCATAAAGAAGAAATTTTTTCAACCAGGTGACTAGGATTTTTTGTATGACAACATGTTTAAAAAATTCAAGGGAAATTTGTTAATATGATGGCTAGGACCCTATGAGGTAGAGACAATCTATTGAAATGGATAGGTCAAGTTAAAAACCATTGATGAAAATCAAACTTATTTTTTTGTAAATGGATGTCGTTTGAAAGTTTATCATAAGCCATTGCCAAAAGAGGATTTTACCAAACATGTTCTTCAAAATTATGAAATACAATTGGTCGAAAAGGGGAACTCTCCTCTTGCTGATCCACCACTGTAAGTTTTGATACATAGTTAATATCATTTTGTACATATATGTATATAGGTGTGGTGATATATAATGATTTTGGTGTTACTAACAAAAGAAAAAGTTGATCATGTTCTCATGTAGATAAGCAATAAGGAGGACATTTTCCAGGTATAATTTTATTCCTTTATCCAGCCCTGGTTGATTATTTATGGAAAAGGGGCCTAATGGAGTTTATTTTAAGTTTTTTAGAATCATAAAAATTGAAAACACCAGTGAGCATGAAATAGCCCGGGCTCGAGAAAAATCCATGGGAAAGTCAATGGAGTTTTCTTTAAGTTTTTCAAAATCCTAAAAATTGAAAACACCGACGAGCACGAACTAGCCCTAAAAATCCACGAGAGAGTGAATGCAGTTTTCTTTATTTTTTTCAAACTCCTAAAAATTGAAAATACCGATGAGCATTAACTAATCTGGGCTCAAGAAAATCCACAGAACAATAGTAGTATTTAGGGTCATTTTCCAATAAAATGGAAGTGGCAACGAAAAAATAGGACATCATGGTTCCAAGAAAAGGAGGATATCCAGCTACAGAATGCCTTCCAGTTGCAGAACCTTGGATATCATTGACCTTTTTTGTCTCATTTTATGACATTTACACTACAATTTCATAATTATTGTACCAATGTGTATTGTATTTTTACTAGTAGAATAAATTCACATACAACAACAGTGATCATTATCATTTACTCCAGCTTTATCTTCAGAATATTTTAAGCTACAAGGGGAAGCCTACAGGATCTCAACTTGATGACTTTACACTTGGGTAATTTACTAAAACATCATCTCGTAATGAAGAAAATTTCTCTGTGTTCATCCAGTACTGAAGAGAAGTTCTCTATGTTCATCCGATACTGAAGGAAATATTTGTATGTGTGATCCGATAATGGAGGTATGAGATCAATATTTTATTATCTGATATTAGGATTCATACTAATTGTGTGATGATATATATTTATCCTCATATACCTTTTTATTACCATCATGTGGTAGCCCTATACTAATCCTAAAGCACTTTCCTTCATTCCCAAGAAAAATCCATTTGTATGATTGAATGAGATGGCTATGGGTATGATTAGGTGAATTTCGATCATAATATAAGAAAGTGTATTATATGATTGAATATCTCATGATAGAGATTCCACTTCTGTGGGTTGTTTAAATAGTAATTATACCACGATTCATAACCATAAAATCAAATGAAGACGATAAGTGGTTACCAGAACTTTGATATGGACCGTCCAGTACTTCCAGTGTACCCGACTACATTATATGCATCATGTTTAACATTAATTAATGGGAATGATTTATAAATGAGCTCCACACATGATGTATCACCATCATTCCATATAAAAAAACCTTCTCATTATGCAAGCAATGTGACCATTACCAGTCCCTTTCGAATTGTAAATGCTCCTCTAGATGGCTTCGCCATCATAGATCAACAATATTCCTCTCTTGCTTAGCCTTCGATACTTTGTTAACTATTTACAGTAGTTGGTGTCGACCACTTCTGCTATGTTGTATCCCTATTTACAGTACTTGGTGTCGACCACTTCCAGTACCCTGTATCCCTATTTCTAGTATTTTGGGTCAACCACTTCCGGTACTCTTTGTCGATTACTTCCGATACCCTCTTATCATTTCCGGTACCAAATATTTCGAAGTTGGAAATGTTGTTTCTCCTAGCCATCCACAACCTACAAGGTTGAAACCACAAAAATTGGAGGAAAAAATTGAAAAAGGGCTTTGTTATAGTTGTGATAGAAAATACACTAAAGGTGATAAGTGCACCGAGAAGAAATTATATTACATATATTGTGAAGAGGAGGAAGAAAAGGAACAAGAAACATCAAAACAAGAGAATATACACTAGAAACCAACCCCAGAGAAGGAAGAAATGAATCCAACCATATCTTGTAATGCATTGGTGGGAATTACGACTCCTAAAACTCTCAAGATAGAAGGACATATCAAGAAAAAAAAGGTAATAGTGTTGATTGATTCAAGTAGTACCCATAACTTTATTCATTGTAAGATAACCAAGGAATTGAATTGCTTCCTATATCCAACACCAAAGTTTCAAGTGATGGTTGCAAATGGAGGAACTATAAATTGCTTTGGAAAGTGCCATAATATCAAGATAACCATGGGGGAATATGTATTGAATATTCTAATTCTTTCTATTCCAATGGGTGGTGCTGATGTTGTACTAGGAGTCCAATGCTTACAATATTTGGGGACTATAGATTTTAATTTTCAAGAACTTTTCTTCAAATATTTTTGGGAAGGAAAGAAATTTGAATTACGGGGTATCACATGGAAACGAGGAAAGATAATCAACTCTGATGTCATGACAAAGATTCTGAAGAAATAACAACAAGATGTAATTGCACAATTATGCTCACTACAAGTTTCAAGCATCAACATCATCTATTTCTCCAGATCTCCAAAAATTCTTAGGCAACCATTCGAAGGTGTTTGAGACTCCCAAAGGCCTCCCACCTATTTATGATCATGATAATGCTATTCATTTGATTCGAGGAAGTGTTCCTCCAAACATAAGGCCTTACATATATCCTTATTCCAAAAGAGTGAGATTGAACATGTGGTCGCATAAATGTAGAGGCAATTATAATTCAACCTAGTCAAAGTTCTTTCTCTTCTCTAGTAGTATTGGTACACAAGAAGGATGGCTCATGGCACATGTGTTCGGATTATAGGGAGATCAACAAGATCACTATTAAAGATAAATTTCCCATTCCTGTCATTGACCCATTTCTTTTGAAATTCGTCCAATAAAAGGAAAGTATTTACAAAAACCTATTTGTCAGAAGGAAATATTGGCAATACTCATGCACTTAAGAAATGGAGACATTACCTACTGGGAAGACACTTCAAGGTAAAAAGGGATCATGATATTTTCTTAAATACTTTTTAGAACAAAGATTATCTTCAGAAGAGAATAAAAAAATGGTTCACAAAGATGTTGGGTTATGACTTTGAAATCATCTACAAAAAAGGGAAGAAAAATGTTGTTGCAGATGCACTATCAACAAAGGACGAGGATGTGGAGGCATTTGTTTGTGCCATTTATATTATCCAACTAGATTGGATAACCAAAGCAAGGGATGAATGGAAGAATAATGAAGAAGTGTGGGCACTCATTCAAAAGTTACAGTAACATCCCAACACATCTGATACATTTAGTTCGAAAAATGATTGATTATGGTACAAAGATCACTTATATCTTTGTAAGAATTACCAACTCAAACAAAAAATTCTTTTGGAATTTTACACCTCTCCCTTAAGAGGGCACTCAGGGTTTTTAAAAAATTACCACAGGGATAAGAAGGATTTTTTTTGGGATGGCCTTAAATATGATATTCAAAAGTTTATGGCGGAATGTTTGGTTTTCCAAAAAACTGAAGTTGAGACAATTAAGACCCCATGTTTGTTACAACCTTTATCCATTCCAAGTCAACATGGGAGGATGTTTCAATGGATTTTATCATAGGTTTACCCAAGTCCAAAGGAAAAAGTGTCATCATGGTGGTAGTTGATAGACTTACCAAGTATGCACACTTTTGTGCATTATCACATCCATTTAAAGTCAGTACAGTTGCTATTGCATTTATCGAAACAATTTAAAAGCTACATGGAAACAAAAATATTATTGTAAGCGACAGAGATCCCATTTTCACTGGAAATTTTTGGACATAATTATTTTCTTGTTTGGGTACTCAATTAGCTCATTGCTCATCTTAGCATCCTCAATATGATGGGAAAACTGAGATAGTGAACAAATGTTTGGAAGGATATCTTCGTTGCTTTGCATATTGATCAGATTTGGATAAAGGACCTAAGTGATAGCTCAAATTTCAAATTATTCCAAAGTATGTTGAACCTGAGCGAATGGATAGATATTGTCTTCTTGATTCTGGCGTCGCGAACAGTTTGAAAATTCGACACAGTATGAAGAAGTTATCGCGATTTGAAAAGTCTAGTAAACTACAATTTTTGACATTTGACCAGGTTTGACTAGGTTTTGAAAAGTATAAAAAAAGAATATTCCAATGAATATTCCCTAGAATATTCCTCTTGGATGAATTGCAATCTGACAAGTGGCATGAAACTATTGGAGAATTGGTTGACCGTTGTGGTTTTCGGCCAATCAGAGGCCACCACTTGGCAGGACCAGAGGCTGCCACGTGGCCCAGGAAGGTTGTGTAAAATTTTGTGGAGCGGTTGGGGATCGAACCCTGGACCTCCTCACTCGCATATGCATGCCTTATGATATCCCATATGGGTTGGTTCTTAACCATAAATGACCATGGGTTTTATTTAAAGATTGAAGGTTTTGTATTTGGGGGAGCGGAGGGGCTAGCCCTTCGGGCCAACCCCTCCCCATATGGCCTTCACCCTGATCCAAGGGATTAACACCAACAATTAACTTGCAAAATACAACAGTTTAATGTTAAACTTGTCACATGGTGATGATTAAACATTATGGTTAGTTAAAAAACGGGTCTGTTGACATAGCTTCTAACTCGAGTTTCAATACTTATACCCCTAGTTTATCAGCGGAGTTTGAGCCTCGAGTTCCGCCAACTGTAAGTGGTAATCGTGGAGGGGTTTGGGGCATGTGCCCAACCACCAGATCCATGAAATTTAATCTTAATGCTTAGCTGGTGGAAAAATTGGAGTGCCCCAAATTTGTGCGGTTTGCACTAAGTTTATCTCCAGTTAACTTAAGTGCTCCAAAATTAGTGGAGCTGTTTTGGGAGTTACTGGGAAAAGTTGTTTTGGTCATAAATCACTCATAATATGACCATTCTTGGAGTTTGAATAGTCAATTTTGACTTTCCTAGACATTGCAGAATCATTGGTGAGGTGTTCAGAGCCACCAAAGAACTTATAAGTGACTTTTTGCTTCAGATAAGTTCTAGGGGCCACTAGGGCCACTAGGAGCCAGCAACAAAAAGAGGCCAGGCTAGGGTAGCTAGAGGCCTTTCTCAGTAATCCAATAGTTAATTTTGTATGTTTCAAACATTCTGGAACTAATGGTGAGGTTTAAAGAGCTATTTTAGGACTTATGAAGGTCGAGATGCTTCATAGAAGTTCCAAGGGCCACTAGGGTCACCAAGGGCTAGCAGGAGAATGAGGCCTAGCCAGGGCATCCAGTAACCTTATTCAGCAAACCAATAGTCTATTATGACTATTTTGAGACTTATGAATCCAATGAAATGATTTTTAGAAGCATTTGAAGACTTCTTAAGGTCTATATGCTTCAAAGAAGTTTTCAGTGAATCGAGAGCCAAGGGGTGCCACCAGGTGTTGGAGGCGTAACCGGAGCAGCTAGAGGCCAATTTCAGTAAGTGAATAGTATATTATGAATATTTTGGACATTATAAATCCATTGAAGGGATTTTCAGAGCCATTTGGACACTTTTGAAGGTCGAGAAGCCACAGGGAAGTTTTGGGAAGCCCGGGGTCAACAGTGGATGAAGGCCTAGATTGGGGAGCCAGAGCTCATTTAAAAAAAAAACAACCTATTTTGGATGTATGATATATGATAGAGATAGTGGGTGAGGTTTCAAGGACAGAAAATACTTCTAGGGAGTTTTGTGCCAAAGAGAAGCTTAGTGAAGCATAAGGGCACTGACAAAAGAGGTCAAGTCAAAGGAAGCCTAGTTCTATTTTCAGCGAGAATGCAGCCATTCCAGGGGTATGATGGTATTCAAAACCCAATGGTACAGTCCAAATAACCATTGGAGTTGAGTTATTAAATTTTTAAAGAAATTTCTCATCATAATCCCAAAGAGCCAAGTCTGTTGACAATGGCTCAAGCAGACATAGCCCACGATATTCGGGTGAACTCCTTTATTAAATTTGTTGCTATGTGTTGATGCTTATTTGCTGCACTTTATGGTTGTTATACATGCTTAATATCAGTAAAAAAAAATCTTTAATTCCTCACACATAAAGGTTTAAAACAGTTAAAACACATACACATGAATCAAGAGTTCAATTTTTCACAGTCAAGTATAAGCTAGATATTATATTTTTTTAAGTGAGTGGGAGGTGCTTGAAAAGCATAACAAGTTATCCAACCCATTTCAGATCAGATGGTATCAGAGCGCTAGTTTCTTGTTTGACTTGAAATGTGTTTAACAGTGCAAATAATTTAACTATTTGCAAATTGACTGTTGCTTACAAGTTTGAGTTTGCTAGAGGTGAAGGGAAGCTACTGCTAGCTAAGTCCAGAAGAGGACAAGAAGGAAGAAGGCTGAAAGCATTCTCCTTACCCTAAGGACCTCAAGGCAACCCTTGAAGCACAATCCCTCTTGAATATTGTTTGCAAAAAGGCTGCTTGAAGAAGAGATACAAGCTGCAGAAAAGAGCTTGAATCTACATCCATATTATTGAGAAGCTTTGTCAAATTGTTTTGAAGCTTTGTGAATTTTTGTTGAAGTTATTTAGTTCATTTACATAATGATGAAAAATTCTTCAAGTGTGGTTTCAAAATCCTCCTTCACAATATTTTTTGATGAAGACATGAAGCGAGACTTCTACATCCTGAAGGATATGGTGAAAATTCTATATGAATATGGAAGGGAAAGCACTAGACTTCATGAGAAATTGGTTGCTATGAAGCAAGAGAAAGAAGGAATTCTTTAAAGAATGCATGATATGGAGATGCAACTCCATCATGCCCAAGAGGCCTTAACCAAACAGATGCTTGAAGTAGAGGTAAATCAGTCAAATTTGTCTTCAATTTCCTCTTCAGATAGATGTGTAGGCTCATTTGAAAATCACACTAGAGGTATAGGGTCCAAATTAATGTTAAAAATGGGCTATGAAGGCAAGGGTTTAGGAAAACATGCACAAGGCATGATTGATCCTATTATGGTTGAGGAAAGGCCTAGGAAGTTTAGTCTAGGCTATGTTCAATCTTATGGCGAAAAATCTATAGTGATGAAGGCATTTGAGTCAACTCTAAGAAGAACTTTTGTTGCAAGTTAAAACCCACAAACATGTCAAGTTTGTTTTCGAGTTTATTGCCATTGTTTGAAGCTGATGTTGCAAAAGGATGTTTGTAGACATGCAACTGATGGTGAGCAAGAGAGTTCTGACAAATTTCATGACATGAACACTGATTTTAGTCTTCAAAATAAAGCTGGAACCTCTACAAGTTCATCTCCTCAAGAAGGTAAAAAATATGGACATGCAAAACAACATGCAAGGTATAATTCTTCCCATAGTCAAGCTGATTATGTTTATGTTAAGCATGGAAATTCCGCATGCATGAAAGGAAGAAATATTTGTTGTTCCTATTGTGGTCTGTGTAACCATGAAGTTTCAAAACGCTGCAAGAGGAAGAAGGCATACAAGAAACAGTGGAAGCGAAGGAAACTTGCATGGAAGATGAAAAATACTTACACACATTGCCAGAAAAAGGGACATTTAATTGCCCAATTTTGTTGGACATTGCATCCAACCAATCATCCCAAGAATTTGAAGCAAGAGGATAAAAGGACTGGCGAAAATGGAACCAAATATTCCATCATTTATGTGAGAACAGATGTTTCACAAGAAGAAGATTTTCAGCAGCAAAAATCGCCATGGAAGTGACTTGGTAAGAAGTGTTTTGACTTCTTGACTCAGTAAGACATACATTCATTTGTACATATGAAAATTTTAGTCATGTATGCATTTATGTTGTAAACTTACGTTTTTTTGAGCCACCTTTGATCGATGATCAAGGACATGATGTTCAACTACCTTCAATTGAAAATTTCTCGCTAGAAATTTCTGAATGAGTTCAAGGAAGATACTGTTCTTGACAAAAGGACAAGCGCATCCAAGAGGGTAAGTGTTGACTACCTTCGAGTTGGGGCTCAAAGGCACTAAGCCAAGCAAGGAAAAGTGTATGGAGGCTGGATATGTGAGGGTGCTATACTCTCATTTATTGAACATGTAATCAGTCTTTTGGGGTCCAAAATATTCCCAATGGGGAGGAGTGATTAGATTTGGATCAAGGACCTAAGTGATAGCTCAAATTTAAAAGTGTTCGAAAGTATATCAAATTTGAGTGACCTGAGAGATCTCGTCTTCCTGATTCCAATGCCACGAACGATTCTAAAATTCGACACCGTATGAAGAAGTTGTCGCGATTTGAAAAGTCCAGTAAATTGTAATTTTTGACATTTGACCAGGTTTGAATGGGTTTTGAAAAGTCTAAAAAAATAATTCCAGGGAATATTCCTGGAACATTCCTCGAAATATTCCCCAGAATATACCTCTCGGACGAATTGCAAGCTGACAAGTGGCATGATACTACTAGTGAATTGGTTGACTGTTGTGGTTTTCGGCTAATCAGAGGCCGCCATGTGGCAGACCCAGAGGTCGCCATGTGGCCCAGGAAGGTTGTGTAAAATTTTGTGGAGCGGCCAGGGATTGAACCCTAGACCTCTTCGCCCGCATATGCATGCCTTACTGTCTCCCCTATGGGTTTGTTCTTAACCATAAATGACCGCGGGTTTTATTTAAATATTGAATGTTTTGTATTCGGGGGAGCAGAGGGGCTAGCCCCTCCCCATATGGCCTTCGCCCTGATCCAAGGGCTTAACACCAACAGTTAACCCGCAAACTCCGATAGTTTAATGTTACACTTGTCACACGACGATGATTAAAAATTATGGTTAGTTCGTCGACGGGTCTGTTGACACAACTTCTAACTCGAGTTTTAATGCTTATACCCCCAGTTTATCTGCGGAGTTTGAGCCTCATGTTTCGCTAACTGTAAGTGGTAACCATGGTAGTTTTGGTGCATGTGCCCAACCACCATACCCATGACATTTAATCTTAACGGTTAGCTATCAGAAAAATTGGAGCGCCCCAAATTTGTGTTGTTTGCACTAAGTTTATCTCCAGTTAACTTAAGTGCTCCAAAATTAGTGGAGTTGTTTTAGGAGTTAATGGGCAAAGTTTTTTTGGTCATAACTCACTCATAAGTCGTCCATTATTTGAGTGTGAATAGGCAATTTCAACTTTATTGGACATTCCAGACTCTTTTGTGAGGGTGGTAGAGCCATCAAATAACTCATTAGTAAGTTTTTTCTTTAGAGAAGTTCTAGGGGCCACTAGGGCCACCAAGAGGCAGTAACAGAAACAGGCCTAGCTAGAGGCCTTTCTTAGGAATCCAATTGTAAATTTTCGATGTTTTAGACATTATGGAACTAATGGTGAGGTTTGAAGATGATGCAGGGGCATTAGACCCAAGACACTTTTGTACATAAATAAATGTAAAGGAGGGCCTCATGTTTTGTTTTCCCATGTAAATATTCATAATTGAGTAATTTAGTTAATTAGAGGGAAAATATTGTAACTACCCGAATGTTTGATGGGCACCTGAAGAGATATTCAGAAGTTAGGCTAGCTTAGGAGTCCAAGAGTCATCAAGGAAATGAATCGATTGATTTAAAATATGTATAAAAATAAACTCCTGTGACAGAGTCGGGGGGCTGCACAGGGCGGCACAGACCTGCACATAGACCTGCCTGCATTTGTAGAGAGCTGCATAAGGGAAGAAGGCCATCAAATTGAAGATCTGGCCAACCAGTAGTTGTAAGTTAATTCACTGTGTTAATAAGAAATGTTTTAGTATATTTGTGCCTCGTGGAGTTAATTCATGTGTGAATGTATATCCGCTTGTTTGAATAAGCTCTGTGTGAACATGTGTATGCATCCCGATGGAGGATAAGGGAAATCATGTGTATGATTTATTTCTGTGTAATTGAAGCCTGAATCCCATAAGTAAGGATACGAGCGGAGTGACAGACCTCTGAAAAATCCATAATCAAAATCCTTGTGTAGAAGGACAATTAAGAAACCATGATTAGTTACATAGACTCCGTAGAAGACCGGCCGAGACCAAAAGGGTAACCAGTCCATTTGTGTGTGTGTTGAACTCCGGCGAACGGAACTGTGCGTTATACACATGGTAGGACCGTGTTGAAACGTTAGGGAAAAGGGCCACTTATAAAGGAGCGGAACACATAAAAGAGCGGAACAAGGCGAGGATGGAACCTTGAGTGTGAGAGAAAGATGGAACCGGGACCGAAGGAACAGTGACGGCGGTTTGGAGCGAACCAGTGGGTTTCATCGCACCACCATCCGTCGAGCAAGCGATTTCTGCCACTCGCGAGCAATTCCATAGATTGATTGACGCGTGTCCTTGAATGAAATTGGAAAACTGCCAGTTAAAGTGCGCCATCGCGCGTTAACGTTCGTACCAGGAGGCCGAGCGATATGCGTCCGAGCCGTTGATTTGGGAGAGGGCCATCGAACAGTGATCGCACGTTGGACTTGCCTAGAGTTTAACTAAGGTGCGCGGAGGATAGCCAAGTACGATATGAGCGTCAGATTGGACGTAGAGGTGGGCCCGGAACCAAAGGTTAATATACAGTGTTTGTTTAATTTGTTAATTGTTTGTTAAATGTAATCCGGTTATGTGGCTGAGAGATTTTAATTATGATGCAATTACATGGGCGTAAGGTGGAATCCCGCGGAATTTAAAAGGAATGGTTTAATATATCTGAAGGTTTGGATATAGTTCAAGGCGTTTATTTAATTGCCAGTCCCAGAAACAAGAACCTGTTGGGTGCCAGAATTGGGGATGGTCGAGTGCGTTGGTTTCATTTTGACAAAGGACTCATTATATTGGGAGATATAAGGGCTGCCTTTAGGCCTATGAAGGTTGTAAAGGTATTGATTAATCAAATTCTAGGAATTTGATGAATGAGATGAAGAGAGGATTAGGAAGAACCTTATTGAATGAGAAGACAAAAACTGGGTGTTGTGAGATTGTAGGATGGCACAGAGCTTTGGGAATTGAAGATTTGGATACATTACACACCCAACTTGAGATTGAATTCATTTGAACACTGGGAATGTGGGTATGGAGGGTATACCCGCTATCAAGTGGTATCAGAGCTAGAATTTAGTTAGCTTGTTGAAGAGTTTGTTTTTGAAATGCACATGTACTGAACAAGAAAGGATAGTTGATGTTAGAATATGTTTAATAGAGAAAATTGTAGATTTGATTTGACATGCAGTGAAGGTCCCCAGGTGTATAGAATCTGGATTTGAAGACAGAAGATTGCAACCAGTAAAAATGCAGTGTAGGAACAAGATCATTCAGGGATCTTGAGAGGTAAGATGATGAGCCTTATTTGAACTCTGGTTGGAAGGGATTGTTTGCAGACTACATAGTGCAAGAAATTGAGGAAGACATCTCAACAGAAGTAGATCACAAGCTTTGAGAGAAGTGATAGAAGAGTCCAGCAAGGGATTCTGAGTGCATAAAGAGTGTGGCAGAACCTGAAATAATTCCCAACTGAGGTTGGATGAAAGAAGAAAAGGGGTGTTCTTGAGAAAGTTGCAGAGTGAAGCCTAGAGAGCAGAGAGAGTGCTCAGGAGGTTCCAAAGAGAGGGGACCAGTACTTGCCAAAAGCCGGAGCTCAGGAGAGAAGCTTGGTGAGGTAAGTTGTAGCAAGAGAGCTTGCTGTTGCAGAGGCTTAGTGCAACTTGTGAGTAAAGAACTCCTAGAGAAGAGGATGGCTACTGAGAGCCATAACAGATACTACAGAGATTGCAGAGGTCCTGGAAGAGGCCACAACAAAAGAGTGTGGGAAGATGCCAAAGCAGTTGGCATGAGGAAGAGAATCACATATGAAGAATATTGGAAAGAAGTTGCTGAGATCAGGGAAGAGCTCAATGAACTGAAGAGGAGGATAGAAGAAAGCCAGAGATTTGGTTGGCTCATGAAGAACAAGATAAAGTGGCAGAGGCTACAAAGGAAGAAGGAGCAGATGATGAATTCTCGGAAGAAGAAAGAAATACTCAGAGTGATTGAGTATTTGCAGAAGGACTTGGAGACTGAAGCTTCAAGTGAGACCAAGGGGTCCAAGAACCTTACATCTGACATATTTTGTATGTTTGCAGGAATAGCAGGTGAGAAAGAACAAACTACTGATGTTGTCATTGACGAAGAAAATGGAGCAGCTACATGTTTTGAGGATGTCCATGCACAGTTGGAGAAAGATTCTGCTTTCCAACATATTGGAAGCAGAAGAGTTTTAGGTTGTGATATTGGCCAGAAGCTGGAGGCTGAACAACTTGAGGACTCTAGAGAAGAGGCCATTGAAGAATCTCTGGAAAATATAGAAGACTTGGAACAGCAGAAAGATTTGGTGACCAAATCACCAATTGAGACCATGAGGTCTTGTGTTTTTTCATCTGACGAGTTGTGTGTGAATGCAGGTGTGAATGAAGGCAGTTCACATGATGAAAATGTGACAGATGAAGATGACTATTTCCAAGCAAGATATGATGAGTATCTTTCAAATGAAGAACATATGGAACTATTGCAGTAGAGGGAATTCGTTAATCCCTTATTTTATAGAAGAGATTGTTTTAATGGAGTTGATGATGATGAATTTTTCATTAATGCTGATAATGATAGGCTGCTATTGATGAATGGCCATGTGGAGAATGATGGACAGGTAGCTGGAGTTTTTGCAGAGATGGGAAATCAGGATTTTATTCTGATGAGGACCGAGGAGATAGTGACAGCAGAAGATAATGAAGACAATGAAGATGTTGAAGATGTTCTCTTGGAGGAGATGCCAAGATTGTGGCATGAGAAGAGGACAGAAACACAGAGAGAAAGTTTTCAGATTGTAAGGGTAGAGATGGATGAGAAATTTCATTCTTATGAACTAGAGCAGAAAGACATCCTTGAAGGGGATGGTGCAGAAGGGAGACTAGCAAATAGTCTCAAGAAATGTTCGAAGAATTGGAATTAGTATTCTGATGTGCTGATTGAGGAGAAAAGAAAGTTGGGACATCATATTGAGATGCTGACAGAAGAAGGGAAGGCTCTAAGGCCTTGTAGACTTTGCTTTAACAAATGTTTGATGGATGCAGATCCTGTTGACGATGTAGATAAGTTGACAACATGGGGCAGTCAATTGAAAGAGAAGGAGAATTCTGTGGAAGACATTAAACCATGGAATGGAGAAATTGAGCTGCTAGAGAGTATGCTGAATCAGCAGGATTCCATACAAGAGAGAAGACCTCAATTTCAGAATTGGGGGTTGGAGAATGTGAAGACACAATGGGATGAAGATAGAAAAGAATTGATGATTGAGTCATCAATAGGGACCATTGGGTCTTGGGGTTTTGAAACTGGTGAAGTGGCTATGTTGACAGGCAAAGCAGAAGACAATCCATCACTTGGAGTTGTCTTAGAAGAAGAAGAGCTGTTGCAGAATGAGGATGAGAAGCTGAGTGAAGATGAGACAACCATGTCTTATATACAGGAATTTGTTGCTATTGATAGCAAGGAAGAATTGGCTTGTTTGAATAGCCCATAGAAGATTGAAGAAACTATATGGCAGACTATTGAGTCTACTATAGCAGTGGAGAACCAGAGTTTCACTCTGACAGAAGATGAAGATACAGTGGCTAGAGAACTTGATTTGATTGCTGGAGTCAGTCAAGAAGAAGGAAGGAAATTGCTGAAGATTTCCAAGGCAGAAGAAGAAGATGCTGAACCTGAGTTGCAGCATATTGATGATTTATTTGGCCAAAGGAGATGGCAAGAATGTTTGCTGAAGATATTCAGAAAAGAAGGTGAAATGCCAGAACAACAACTTGGAGTGTTGCTGGAGAGAGTGCTGAAGCAACAACCTGAAGTGTTGCTAGCAGAGGAGCATAAGTTTTACTGTTGTAGAGAGGGTATGGATGATTGGGTGGCAGTAAGAATAGGAGCTTGGGCAGTAGTAAGAACTGGAGAACTAAGAATGCAGCGAACAGAAGTAAGTGTCCAACAGTCAGAGGAAAGATTAGACAGGGAAATTGAATTGATAAGGAAACTGATGCAGAAGATGCCTCAGAAAAAAGCAGCAGCGAGGAAACAAGGAAATAGCAGCACAAGCAAAGTAGATAGAGGGTGTAAAGGTACAGCCTGTGGAAAGCTACAACATAAAGTTTGGAAGCCAGGAGGAATGCGAAAGGAGGAAACTACAACGGATGACCAGTTGCAGAACAAGGTGTGGAATCCAGGAAGATAAAAATAAAGCACATGATCAGGAGATAATGAATCATTTGAACTTGGGGAGTCTGACGCAGGGGAATTAGACCCAAGACACTTTTGTACATAAATAAATGTAAAGGAGGGCCTCATGTTTTGTTTTCCCATGTAAATATTCATAATTGAGTAATTTAGTTAATTAGAGGGAAAATATTGTAACTGCCCGAATGTTTGATGGGCACCTGAAGAGATAGTCAGAAGTTAGGCTAGCTTAGGAGTCCAAGAGTCATCAAGGAAATGAATTGATTGATTTAAAATATGTATAAAAATAAACCCCTTTGACAAAGTCAGGGGGCTGCACAGGGCAGCACAGACCTGCACATAGACCTGCCTGCATTTGCAGAGAGCTGCATAAGGGAAGAAGGCCATCAAATTGAAGATCTGGCCAGCCAGTAGTTGTAAGTTAATTCACTGTGTTAATAAGAAATGTTTCAGTATATTTGTGCCTCGTGAAGTTAATTCATGTGTGAATGTATATCCGCTTGTTTGAATAAGCTCTGTGTGAACATGTGTATGCATCCTGATGGAGGATAAGGGAAATCCTGTGTATGATTTATTTCTGTTTAATTGAAGCCTGAATCCCATAAGTAAGGATACGAGCGGAGTGACAGACCTCTGTACAATCCATAATTGGAATCCTTGTGTAGAAGGACAATTAAGAAACCGTGATTAGTTACATAGACTGCGTAGAAGACCAGCTGAGACCAAAAGGGTAACCAGTCCATTTGTGTGTGTGTTGAACTCCGGCGAACGGAACTGTGCGTTATACACATGGTAGGACCGTGTTGAAACGTCAGGGAAAAAGGCCACTTATAAAGGAGTGGAACACATAAAAGAGCGGAACAAGGCGAGGACGAAACCTTGAGCATAAGAGAAAGATGGAACCGGGACTGAAGGAACAATGACGGTGGTTTGGAGCGAACCAGTGGGTTTCATCGCACCACCATCCGTCGGGCAAGCGATTTCCGCCATTCGCGAGCGATTCCATAGATTGATTGACGCATGTCCCTAAACAGAATTGGAAAACCATCGGTTAAAGTGTGCCATCGCGCGTTAACGTTCGTACCAAGAGGCCGAGCGATATGCATCCGAGCCGTTGATTTGGGAGAGGGCCATCGAACGGTGATCGCATGTTGGACTTGCCCAGAGTTTAACTAAGGTGCGCGGAGGATAGCCAGGTATGATACGAGCATCAGATTGGGCGATTGGACGTAGAGGTGGGCCCGGAACCAAAGGTTAATATACAGTGTTTGTTTAATTTGTCAATTGTTTGTTAAATGTAATCCGATTATGTGGCCGAGAGATTTTAATTATGATGCAATTACATGGGCGTAAGGTGGAATCTCGCGGAATTTAAAAGGAATGGTTTAATATATCCGAAGGTTTGGATATAGTTCAAGGCGTTTATTTAATTGCTTGTCCCAGAAACAAGAATCTGTTGGGTGCCAGAATTGGGGATGGTCGAGTGCGTTGGTTTCATTTTAACAAAGGACTCATTATATTGGGAGATATAAGGGCTACCTTTAGGCCTATGAAGGTTGTAAAGGTATTGATTAATCAAATTATAGGAATTTGATGAATGAGATGAAGAGAGGATTAGGAAGAACCTTATTGAATGAAAAGACAAAAAATGGGTGTTGTGAGATTGTAGGATGGCACACAGCTTTGGGAATTGAAGACTTGGATACATTACACACCCAGATTGAGATTGAATTCATTTGAACACTGGGAATGTGGGTATGGCGGGTATACCCGCTATCAGAAGATCTGGTAGAGGACTTCTGAAGGCTGAGATGCTTTAGAGAATTTCCAAGGTCCACCAGGGTCACCAGGGGCCAGTAGGAGAATGAGGCCTAGCAAGGGCATCGAGTAACCTTATTCAACAAACTTGTTGTTAACACTGGAAAATCATACACCAAAAAACAACATCAAGTAATGTCGAGCCCAAGGATTTACAGGACAGAGATACATTATGGAATAAAAAATATTAAGAATTAAGGTTTGGAGAAATTCAAGACTGAACTAGTCATAAATGCTCGAGTGCGCACTTTTTCCTTCGACAAGTGTGCCTTCTGCATGCACTAGAGCCTGATAAGCGCACATTCCTGGAAATGGAAAAAAGTCCCTTTCCGGGACCACAAGCAGGCAAATGACAGTTTCTCCTTATGTGAAATCCGCCTAAGGATAGCACCAGCACCTCCTTAGGCCTTGTGTGAGCACACAAAATCATATTTCAGCCCACAATGGAATATTGCCCCTCCCTTGGGTCACTATCCACCATGTATCAAAGGAGGGAAGGTGGTTTGAAAGCTCAACTATATAAACCCTCAAAGAGATGAACAATTTGTGAGCACAAGGTTATGTTGGTCAAAGTTTCCCAAGAAACACCAGCTGTTTGTGTGAACCAAGGAGCAGGAGCTGAAGAAGAGGACTCAATTTTTTGCCACCCAACAATTTTAGTCCATTGCAGCATAGAGAGAGAGTTGAACTGCGTCAGAAGGCAGAACTTGAAGGACAAACATCCTTGCGTCGGGTCCTAGAGCCTCTGCCTAAGCCCTTCGGCAAGTGGGTAAGATTTGTATTCATTCCAAGCATTCAATGAGAAGAAGGCCATCGAGCCGTTGTTTACCTTGTTATTGTTTGGAACTCTATATTTAGCTTCTTTTTATGTTTTTAGTTTTACTTTTTCAACAAAGCATACTTAAGTGTATTACTTCATTTTAAGTCTTATACTTCTGAGCTCCCCACAGATACTTCCTATTACTTATGGTTTAGAGAAAAGACCACATTCTCTAAATGCGTGTGATTTCGTACACCCGAGTGTCGAATCCACCACAACAAGATTGGCGACTCCACTGACGTGTTTCAAGTTTATGTGGTTGTGCCATTATTTTCAGGAGACCCTTAGTCTATGCTGGAGTGGAGCTGACAGTCCTCTGACCCATCTTCCAGTCCCTAGACTCATTGAAGTGACAGACTGAAGAAGGCAGCTCCTATTTTTTTTTTTTTTTACTTGCAGAAATTTTGTGCGCAATTTTTACACACAGACGCACAGTGCGCCCGTTGAGGAGTGACCTGCGCGCAGGAAGGCGCATCTGTCAGAAGGTTTTGCACGCAATTTGCAGAGAAATTTTTTCTCCATATCTGCTGCATTTTTCTGCTTGTAAGTGTGTTGGGCAGCCCCTAATGTATCTGCCAACACTTGTGTTGATACCCCATAGCTTCTGAAGACTGATTTTTGCTGCTTTTTGTAGGCATTTAGTTAGTTTTCATTTAAGTTGATTTTTTGCAAAAAGTATTTACATAGTTTAAGTAGGGGGCGAATTAACCATTGCTTTCCGAACAATTTATGTTTTTGCAAATTCTGGTATGCACACTTAGTTTAACTAGTCCAAGCAAGTGGCTCATGCCCACACATGCATAAGCTAGTGTAGAAATTGTTTAGTTTAAATTTCAATTTTTGCATTTAGGAAATTGCGGGACTAGGACTTAATTGCAAGTTAGAGTAAGTAATCTCTGCTATCTTTGCACCATTGGGTGACCCTAGAAAATCATATGAACACTCTACATTTGTGATTTTACATCTCCCTTTAGTCACTCACATAGACTAATTAGGAGGTTTTGGAAGCGGCCCATTATCCGCAAATGCTTTTTATTTGAGCAAGGAACAACGTCACATAGTTTAACTAGGGGGAAATTTGTAATGGATCACCGATATCCATATGTTCAAATTATGAGATTGTTCACCATACGCTCACACACATTCACCCACTAAGAAAAGCAAGCCACCTAAAATAACTTAAACCAACTCACTAAACTCTCCCCACAGGGGCCACAAGAGAAATTATAGTTTAAGTTAGGATCAAGGGGGTAGGCATCCAATAAGCCGCCTTGATCATGATTCACACTTGAAACATAAAAGTTTCATTTTTAGGGAGCTTAAAATCCGCCTATTAGCCCACAGAAAAGAAAACCCGAGCACGATAGAGACCCGATTCAGAGGGGGTTAGGCTTAGGCTCAGTGCGTGCAGTATCAGTTGGGGCTACCTAACCCGTCTGATACTCGGTATTGTTAGCTGAATACCAAGAAGCCCAAGACTCGAATGCTCACGTGGGACGGTGGTTCTTAGTGGCCAAAACTAGGGCATCCTTTACCCTATAGGTGATGGTGCAGGCAAGCGTCAGACCCTATACCCTTACCTTGGTTGATTCTCTTCGGCCGACTGGGGGCGTCGCCAGTTCTTTTGGGACGTTGTGCCAGCACTCGCAAGAAATCCTCTCAAGGCCCAGTTACTTTTGAGAGTGTGAGGACGTTATTAGGTCTTCTAGGATTTTTTAGTATCATGCGCAAATAGACGAAACCATTTTTCGCTTGATTGATCACATAGATTAAATTAAAGGAAAAATCATTTTTTTTTTCGCTTTGTTGTATGTATGTGGCCATAAATTTGACGTGATCATAAACTCAATCCCCTCAATTTTTTTTTCCAAAACCTAACTTGGATCACCCTCAAACGGTTCCAACGAAACCTCGTTGGTCCAGGCATCTTTTGGACCTCCCCCCATTAACAGGAGGGGTTTCAGGTCTTTCGCTGTTTAGGCATCAAAGACAGAACATTGCCACAGTGGTTGGTTCCTCCTTTCTTGGAGCAACCTTCGTTGGGAACCCTAACTGGTCTCCCAACACCACACCGCACATCACTCCCCCCTCGTCCCCTAGGGGGTAGAAGATTGCATCCCATATGAGAAGCCAGCTGAATTCACAATCGGGTACGTCACAGACTAACCCCCATTCTAACTAGAACTTTGTGTCTTCACATGTTTCTATGGCGTCAACCCTCAGTCACTCTTCTTAGCGGCGTTAAATCTACCGGATTTAACCAAGCTCACCAGTGACCCCATCACACACGACCCCAATTGGCCTCCCATTCCCACAAAGCTCCCTTCAGACATACCAAAGTTTGAAGGAAAGCAAGCGGAAGACCCTGGGAATCATATAATGACCTTTCACCTATGGTGCTCAGCGAATAGTATCATTGACGATACTATTCGATTGAGGCTGTTTCAACGCACTCTCACGGGAGTAGCCGCGAAATGGTACATCGAGCAACCCCCTGCTTCACACAGAACCTTTAGCGCCCTTGCTACAACGTTCCTCACTTACTTTTAGTTACCCATTTACCATGATTCGGGAATGGAATTACTCACTCATTTCAGACAATCACCCTCTACCCACATTTTTGAACACCTCCACGAGTGGAGATGGCGTTGTAGCTTATGCAAAGCTCAACTTGACGACCGAGTCCTTTTAGATTTATTCTTGAAAACTCTGACGACAGAGATTTCAAAGGATGTGGTGCAACGTAATCCCACATTCGAAGAGGACACAATCAGTAAAGCCCAACAACTTGAACTGATTTATACGCAATCATGATACATATACAATATCCTGCCTGCAATCTTATCAAGAATTTCCAGGCGTGTCGAACTCTATGGACGGACTTATTGGGTCGATGACCCAAGGGTACCTAGGCAACAACAGTTAGAATCCCGGTTATACACATGGGTCTACCCAGGACATGTCTCAATCCGGATTCCAAAGTCATTATATAAAGAATTTTTTTTTTACTAATAGGGCACCCGCGTATCACCAAGGAAGACCTTACCGTCTGGATGGGGGAACCTAGTATGCAGGAAGAAAAATTGACGGAAGAACTCCCCCCCAACGGCCAGGTGCAAATATGGGATAGTAGTATGCTCAGTCCCAAGCACATAACCCACCAACGCAAAACAATGCACAGGTGAAATTTGTGCAACCGTCCCAAGATCAACCACACCAGTATGATAAGGAGAATTAACCTCCTAATGTGGTCAAAAGAAAGGTAAAAAAAAAAACCCAAAGGGAACCCTGGACAGTGGGGCAGCATTCAATAGCGCCCACCATGACCCCGGCCTGGAGATAACTTCAACCGGAACCAGGAGCCAAGCAATGCTCAAAAGCAAGGCAAAAGGCCACCTCTACGAACAAACCATTATTGTTCGATATGTGGTGAGTATGGGCACTATACTCACCATTGTCCCAAAATCCCTGACCTTAAAAATCTCCAGAGTAACCTAGGACAAGGAGGATCTTCCCAGCCAACTGCAGTTATGCAAGAACCCTTCCCCCACCAAGGAATGGTCACCACTCAATAGAAAAACCCCAACGATTCCGAGAAAAACAACCATGAAATCTACATGGCCGGTGAAGAAATGTTTTTTCAAACCCGGAATCACATCTACGACACCCCACCAGACACCAGTATGTCAGGGGCTAGTACGTCCACACCGACTGCACCTTTAACCATTCCAAAGATTCCTTTGGAAGCATTGCAAAAAATGGTTAAAGGGCCTAATAGGCTAGCAGGAAACTACTCCAAGGAAGCCCACAATTACAGCATCGTAGACAATTTATCCCAGTCACCTGCTGCTATGTCTGCTTTAGAGGTATTGTAGTCGTGCCTGAAGCAGCGGAAAGCCCTACTTTCTGCCTTAGGCGCTAGGCGCCATCGACCCTGCCGACACGCGCATGATGGCTTTTGATTTAGACAAAGCCACCCCTAGGCTTCCCTCTATGGCCACCTTTCAGATACCAGTATCGGTACAGAATATCATTATTCATTGATGTGTCATAGATGAGGGTGTGTCCACATGCATTATGTCAAAGAATGTATGGCAGAAGTTAGAAGCCCCAGAACTCAAACCTGTTGTCATCACACTCAGGGCATACGACGGTCGGCCCTCCACCCCCGTCGGTCTCTTCCAAAACGTACCGGCCTGCTTAGCCGGTAAAATGGTCCACATAGACATTGAAATCTTGGACACTCACTTGGATTACAATATACTCCTTGGGCGGAGTTACATGTACGCCATGTCTGCCATAACATCCTCCATTTTCCGCATCATGATGTTCCCCCACGAGGATCGAATCATTACAATAGACCTACTGATGCACACTGAAAAGAATCCCTTGACCAATATAGATATGGTTCTACCTTATGTAGACACAACCACTAATGGTCTTTCACGGTATCAAGAATATGGCCCTGGCCAATTCAAACTGTCGTTCGTCCTAGGATCCTTCCTAGGAGATCCTCCTATTATCCTTGAGGTATCACCCGATACCACAGCGGCCCCGGTATGCATGATGTCCAAGTCAAGCACCAAGGTTAGTCAGGACATAGAATTAAGTAGTAACGACACCGAGGCATCAGCTACTGCAGCCTCCTTAGTCTATGCCGCCTCCCAAACTCCTTTCCTATACACACCTCCTGGCTTTACCTCCCAATAGGTCTTGGCAACACTGGTACTACCCAACATATCATTGGCATTCCCAGTGTGGTACGTCGTTCCCCCTATAGGAATGCTAGCTACCAACGTTACTGCGTTTGGATTAAATCCTCTCGGTCCCGAGGAGCCCCAAATAACCCAAGCAGCAGTCGAAACCACCCCCGTAAGGGAAATCCTTGCTGCGAAACCGGCGACCACAATAAAGAAAATCGCCAAGAAAGGAAAGAAAGTGGTGACCCCCACCATGCATAGGGAGTCATCAGCCTGCGCTATATGTGATGTCACAGGACACCCTACTCAAATATGCCTGGAGTTGGATGAATTAAAACCACTCCTCGACTGCGAGGCAGGCACCTCAAAATGACATTCTCATAAAAAGGAACTTGCCACCAAAAGTACAAGCAAACCACTGCGTACCAATCACACATGCGCCCTATGTGACACCTATGGGAACTATACCCACCATTGTACAGAAATACAATGGTATCAGGACGCCTTACACGCGATCGAGTGATCCTATCAAGAGGATCCCTCCATTCAGTCCACCAATGACGAGCCGCACACCATCTTGTACTTACAAGAGGAGCACCGATACGTAGAGCGCCCCCCAGTAATGCCCATTATAGTTGCACGCTATGCGATGAACGTGGCTACTACCTTGAAGAGTGCGCCGCATTGGAACTCATCCACATATGGTATCCAATCGAGAGGGTCTGCTATGTGGGGCTACGGGCAGCACAATTCACATGCCCGTTATGCGCCGACAATCACTTATTGGAGGATTGTCACTACATACCTCGTTTCTGACTAGCCCTTGCTAGCCTCCACTCATCCATAGTTCGTATTTCCCAAGAAGATGATATGGATGCCGAATCCATCGGCAGCTCCATGACCCAAGCAGAGGAGATGAGCGAGTCAATCATGTTATTGTCAGCCGAAGAATGACCTAGCAAGCAACCCATAGTTACCGTCACAAACACGTCACGAAAGCCACCCGCACGCACATTATGCAAGCAGACGGACCATATAGTAGTCCACTGCCCCGACTTAGCAGCATATCGACGATGGTACCCCACCAAGCCTCAGACCACGCACGATGGGAGACCCATATCATGGAATTTTTGCCTGATATGTCAGGGTAATCATTATGACCGACATTGTACTAATGTATCACGACTCCGTCCCACTATCGACATGATTAATGTCATAGAAAAGAGGACGAGCGACTTTCAAGAATGGCATAAAAGATACGTCATCGACCCAACGACACCCTCACTACCACGATGGGATTATAAGCCTGCTTCGACCCTGCCACCAGGGTGGTCGTCACGCCTGCTAAGACCATAAACCAACCACGTAAACCTCAGGCCCAGCCAAGGATAACATGCAGCCTATGTGATCTAAACAATCACCATATCAATCAATGCAGAGAACTCAAACCCCTTGCAAACAATCTCCGCATAATCACATCTCTCCCTCAAAAGCTTCTCTCTAATCAAGAGAAGATTACATGGACTTACTGCCGAATTTGCTCACACTTTCATCATACATTTAAGTGCACACATTTTCCCAAACTAAGAACAGCTAGAGCAGCATTAAGTCACTCACCAACCAAAAAGGGAGGTAAGTTCCAACCTACGATGCAAAAATGGAAATAGAAGATGCCTTGGTCCGTAATAGACCCTTTCCAAGCGTCCACATCTGGAACATCGAGTAGTGTAGATTCCCACACTATCTACTCTGTCAGCACTGTGATAGCCTACACCATCTACACTAGTCATAATCACACACCAGAGGGATGTCCGTTGCTACAAACATTCAGACACCTCTATGATAAAATCAAATTCCATCTACTAGGAATTGACTATCCTAGCGGGAAGGCCGACTATCGGCTCACTCAGGACTCCGTTGCGGAGATCCTTCCCTTGTCGCATGCCAGCGACACAACTCATCACATACGACTTGTGTCATCACATGCCCAAGACATGATTTCGAAAACCCCACCATCACAAGAATTCAGCTTTATTCCTGTCGCAAAACACCAGTGCACCTTGCGTTCTTGTATTGATTTCCGCGAGTTCCCAAACTTGCATGTAGCCATCGAACTCCTGGATGACACCCAGCCTCTAGAGTAGCGCCTAGTACAACTACAGCTAGTTGAAGAAAACATGCGCCAATCACTGCAACACAATGAGGCCCATAAGAAGAGGGTAAAAGCATCATTCGACTGCCACATCACCCCTCGCTCATTTACCGAAGGAGAGCTAGTCCTTCGCTATGATGTCGCAAAAGAAGCCTTAGGGCCAGGAAAGTTCAAAACCCTATGGAAAGGGCCCTATATCATCAAACATTGCCTCTGGCAGGGGGCATATATCTTGACAGAACCGGATGGGACTTAGCTCACTAACCTCGTCAACGACCTTTACCTCAAGAAGTTCTACCCATAAGGGCCCCACAAGCCCTTATCCCCTAGAGTTAAAGTACACACAAACTCCACCACCAAAATATTTTTGACCCAAAAAACCCTAAATGCACTCAAAAATCACGATGGATCACCAACCTAAACCCTATTTCGGATTTGTTGATGGAGCATCGCGATGGTCTCAAAACTTAGCTGCAGCCACCTAGGTAATCTATCACCCTGACCAATCACCACTGTGTTCAAACGACGTGTGCATCGGTTTAGCAACCAACAATAAGGAAGAATATGATGCCGTTATCGGTCTTATGTGCGAGGCTCTCCACCAGGGCATCCGCCATATGCATGTCTACCTTGATTCCCAGTTAGTGGTCTCGCAGTTAAACCAAACATTTGAAACCAAGGATGCAAACCTATTTAGAAAATATTTGCGTGCCAGAACATTAAGCAGACAATTTGATTATATTACATTCTCACATGTATCAAGGAATCAAAACCAAACAGCTGATCGCATAGCTAACAATATCCTAGACTGGAATGCATCATGAGCAAAAAACCATACATAAAAACCAAAAACATGTATATCAATCAATCATGCATAAACCAAAATAGACATCACGCCATGTAGAGCTGCAAAAAGATCTCTCACATATATATATATATATCAAAAATATGTGTATCAGAGTAAACAAAAAATAGTATTTCTAGCCCATTGGCCAGCCCAAAAGTACATAGGTTGTCAAAAATAAGGGAAGCATCCTCATAATGGGTGCTTTCCCTGTGTACAAAATATACTCTAGTGTGGTGCCCCCTCAAGAGGAGCACCTGGGCCCACCACCGCTCCTGGTGCCACCACCGGAGCTACTATCGCCACTACGATAGCTACCCGTCGTAGAGTCAGCCGGTAGTCCCTCTCACGGGCCATCACTATCTCTAGCCATATCTCCTCGAAGTCATCCATACAACCTCGAGCAGGCATCCCGTGGGTCAAACGATCCACTCGACCCCGGAAGTCTTCTAGAGCCTCGACCTGAGCTATAAGTGCTGTAGCGTGAGCCTCAGCCACATCTACACGAGCTCTATCTGCTGTTATCTCAGCTGCACCTGTGTTGCTTCCCTCACCTGAAGGGCCAACACCATCCCCGCCCATTCCACTGACACCCTCGCCCGGTCCACCGATGACACCACCTCCTCGACCACCAGGCGGTCGTGGTGGAGGGTTGTGACCCACCAGCCGGGCTAGTGGGCGTCCCACCTCGCCAACATCTGCACAAGTAACAAAAATAATGTCAGTGTCAATAAAAAACACTCAAGAACACAAAAAACTTGAGTAAATGCAGAAATATAACACATACCTGCGGGACCCCAAACGTAACTAAAAGGGAGACCAATATCTAGATCGCCTTGAAAGTCCATCCCCGCGTAAGGGTATGGAAAAAACATCTGCAGATTGGCCTCAAACCAGGCCTCCGTAGTGTCGTTCCAATAATTACCCACTCTGCCACCACCACCGCGTGGCATCACCGGAGCCCACCTCCTCATACGTGGCTCCCTCGCCCCCCGATAGGCACAGGCACTACGGGCCTCAGCAGCACGACCCTCTCATACATGATGCTACACAAAATGTTGGCATACGCAAATGATTTGGAGCCACGCTGGACCCTATTCAGTTGCGACACCATACCATCAAAACAGAAACAGGAAAAATCAAAGAAATGCCCATTCCTCAAGTGGCGTAAAACTCCCACCTGTGGGCCCGATGCTCGATGTGGCGCAAACAACCCCGCCAGTCGCACAATAAAAACCAGAGCACATTGCTTGGCCACATCTGTCACTGAGGCAATATTGATGCACCCCTCAGTCAGAGGCGCACCACCGCAATGACGCCGCCGAAACCTGTCCATGTTCACCCGCCCAGTAGGAAGTGGATACCTCAACGCCTCTCACTGAGGCAGTAATCCAGTCACAAAGTAAATATCCCTCTTCGGATGAATAATCAAGTTTTTCCCCCTCAGGACAAACATGTTGTGCCTCCGGTGCCAATGCCGTATAATATAACGTAGCAATCGGTCCTGTGACCGAAGGCACTCATTCTCAGCAAATTTCAGGAGGCCCCCTGCGGCCAATTGATGGCACGCCCCAACATCAGCAGCCAGAGCAGTCCGGATCTCGGGCCAATATCACTCTCTCCATACTAACCTGCCAAGCAATAGGCACCCATCAGTACAAAGGAGAAAAACCATTAAGGACAGTAAAAAATCCTAAGTTGTACCCAAAATGCTACCCTTGTGCGCCTGTTTTATTTACAGACGCACCCTTGCGCGCAAAGAGGCAGGGACAATGCGCCTTCGCGCTGCTGTACCTGAAGAATACGCTCAATGGGGGCACCTATTTTCCTAGATCGCCCATGAAATCTAGGGGAAAAAGCCCCTTTAAGACCGTACAAACCTAATTTGTACGGTCCCCGGTGTCATGAAACTGAAAAAATATTGAAAATGCAGGACGTCATAAGAGTTACCTCGGCATAGTATCGCTAATCCCCGGTACACAAGCTGACCGCAACGACAAGAAAGGCTCTACTACCACCTTTGATCTCCCAAACTCAGCAAGTACAAATGAATAGGATTAGGCCATAATCCCTTATTTATCGCCCCTTTTCAGAACTGCGAAGATCCATAACAGGAGATCAGAAGGTCCATTCTACAAATCGTAAGTTGCACCATCATCAGTATACCATGACGAATGAAAGTGATGCCCCACATTCGCTTTCCAAAGAAATATTTTCAAGCGCCGGCAGGTATGCACCCTCCCATATTCCTTTCCAAAATTCATGTTTTTCAAATAATATTGAATGAAAAGAAGATGCTTTCACTTGAGGTAGTTGTTTTTGCAGGAAGAACCCGCAAACCATTCACAACGATCGCCACCAAAAGTTCTGGAGCAGGTATCATTCTATCCTCAGCATGATAGAGTCCCAAAAAATTTGCATATCCTGACATAATTTCTCCATCAGAAATAAAACTTAGGGTCCTCACACCCGACCATGTTTATCATCACCTCACCCTGCATATGATAAACGTCCTCGATGGTCAGTAGAGCCTCCCCTCCATGGCGATCGTCATCTCAAGTAGACCATACATCACTCCAAAAAGTGACGCCATGGCCATACCACTATAGTCCGGGAAGCACCTCATGCCCATCCATATATCATGCATAAGGTCAAGTTCACCATTCCAACTTAACCCCCTTCCCGGACGACCGAGTTGTACAAGCAAAAGGTAAGAGCACCTCTGCGCACCGCATTTGGCCCACCATACCTCCATCAACATTAATCCATCTGCGACATCTTCCGCTTCATCAACCCCACACATGAGACCAGCCAATGGGACCCCTACCCCCAGAAAAACACCGTCCTCACACCATCAAGTGAGCGACCCTCTTTCATGTTTTGGGGTACTCGTCTATGTGTTTTGTACAAACCAAACCCCATTATTTTATTCTTTTTGTACAAAAATCACAAACAACTCCCTTCGCCTCTTCGCCCTTATATTGCACTTTTTACTCCCATGGCAGCAGTCCCCCATATCCCTTGGTCGAAGTATTTCATACCCTCCATGCACGCACCATTACGGCAATCATAGCCGGTTCATACCTGCCCTGGAAGTCCTACTGACTCCAGGGATTTTTTCCCTTCAAAAAATACCTGTGACTGCCACCAAGCTGCTCAAATATACTTCGACCTTGGGCCACTAAATCCCCATCATCCGTTTTCAGCTACCGCTCACCAACATGCCTATGTTAAACCCATTATGGTTCGGTTAAGGCTTCCTTTTTGTCGACATCAACACCTCTTTTCCAAAAAGGAAGCAGTACCTTGGATGGCCCCTCCCCATATAAAGTGGTATCCTTTAGTGGCACTATGGGAGACATCATTGTCTATAGATGTCATCGATCCTCTTGACATTCGACTACAGCAAAATATTTCATGTCACGATGGTATCGTACCTTACAACTATTGCACTTTGATCAAAACCTGTCGAAGACCTGTGCCTTTATAAGCGTCTCTGACACACTGCTTACACGGGAAGGTCCCAACCAGTACATATGCGTACATTGCACAGTGATCTACCATACCAAGATTACGCATATGGGTACCACATTACACCTATCGTCAAAGAAAAAATGCCCCTGAGGGCGTCAACAGTCATCGTCAACAACCACCAACATCGCTACCACAATAGTGACACAAACAACACATGTATTTGTCAATTTTGTTTAGCTAGCCATAGCATCATGAGCATGGGACATGCCCGCCTTGTTGAAATTTTTCAAATATGTTTTATATTTTTTCTACTTGCAGGGTGTCCCCTAGGCAGTGGTTATCTCGGAACCGGTGCAAGATTTTGTCCTTCTACACGCATGCCTCGCTCTCTTTCTCTCTCTCTGTGTACGATACAGAAAATAAACTATAATGTATTTCGACTATATAGTTCTTCCTAGACCTCGCACATTAGGGGGCATATGTTAACACTGGAAAATCGTACAGCAAAAAATGACATCAAGTAATGTCGAGCCCAAGGATTTACAGGACATAGATACATTATGGAATAAAAAATATTAAGAATCTCTAATGTTTGGAGCAATTAAAGATTGAACTAGTCATAAATGCCTGAGTGTGTGCTTTTTCCTTCGATAAGTGCGCCTTCTGCGCGCATTGGAGCCCGATAAGCGTGCATTCCTGGAAATGGAAAAAAGTCCCTTTCCAGGACCACAAGCAGAAAATTGACAGTTTCTCCTTATGTGAAAGCCACCTAAGGACAACACCGGTGCCTCCTTAGGCCTTGTGTGAGCACACAAAAGCATATTTCAGCCCATAATGGAATATTGCCCCTCCCTTGGGTCACTATCCACCATGTACCAAGGGAGGGAAGGTGGTTTGAAAGCTCAACTATATAAAACCTCAAAGAGATGAATAATTTGTGAGCACAAGGTTATGCTGGCCAAAGTTTCCCAAGCAACACCAGCTGTTTGTGTGAACCAAGGAGCAGGAGCTGAAGAAGAGGACTCAATTGTTGGCCACCCAAAAATTTTAGCCCATTGCAGCATAGAGAGGGAGTTGAACTGTGTCAGAAGGCAAAACTTGAAGGACAAACATCCTTGCGTCGGGTCCTAGAGCCTCTGCGTAGGCCCTTCGGCAAGTGGGTAAGATTTGTATTCATTCCAAGCATTCAATGAGAAGAAGGCCATCGAGTTGTTGTTTACCTTGTTATTGTTTGGAACTCTCTATTTAGCTTCTTTTTATGTTTTTAGTTTTAATTTTTCAACAGAGCATACTTAAGTGTATTACTTCATTTTAATTCTTATACTTCTGAGCTCCCCCCAGATACTGCCTGTTACTTATGGTTTAGAGAAAATACCGCATTCTCTAAATGCGTGCGATTTCGTACACCCAAGTGTCGAATCCACCACAACACCTGTAGTCTATTATAAATATTTTGAGATTTATGAATCCAATGGAAGGATTTTCAAAAGCTTTTTAAGACTTCAAAAGGTCGAGATGCTTTAGATAAGTTTCAGTGAACCGAGAGCCAGGGGGTGCCACCAAGTGTTGGAGGCGTAATTGGAGAAGCCGAAGGCCAATTTCAGTAAGTGAATAGTCTATTCTGACTAATTTATAAATTATGAATCCATGGAAGGGATTTGAAGAGCCATTTTGAGACTTCTGAAGGTCGAGAAGCCACAGGGTAGTTTCGGGCAGCCCAGGGTCAACAGTGGATGGAGGCCTAGATTGGGGAGCTAGAGCTCATTTTCAACAAAAGAACAACCTATTTTGCATGTATTATATATTATGGAGATATTAGGTGAGGTTTCAAGGACAAAAAATGACTTATAGGGAGTTTTTTTCCAAAGATAAGCTCAGGGAAGCTTAAGGGCACTGACAGAGGAGGTCAAGTCAAAGGAAGCCTAGTTCTATTTTTAGTGAGATGCAACCATTCCAGGGGTATTATGGTATTATAAAACCAATGGTATATTCCAAATAACCATTGGAGTTGAGTTATTAACTTGTAAAATAAATTTCCCATCATAATCCCAAATATCCAAGTCAGTTGACAATGTCTCAAGCAGACGTAGCCCACGATATTCAGGTGGATTCCTTTATTAAATTTGTTGTTATGTGTTGATGCTTATTTTATGAAATTTATGGTTGTTGTACATGCTTAATATTAGAAAAAAGAAAAGAAAAGAAAAGAAAAAACAAACTTTAATTCCTCACACATAAAGGTTTAAATCAGTTAAAAACACATACACTTGAATCAAGAGTTTAATTCTGCATAGTCAAGTAAAAGCTAGATCTTACTTTGTTTTAAATGAGTGGGAGGTGCTTGAAAAGAATAACAATTTATCCAACCCATTTCAGATTAGATGGTATCATAGCACAAGTTTCTTGTTTTACTTGAAAGGTTTTTAACAATGTAAAGAATTTAACTGTTTGCAAATTGATTGTTTCTTACAAGTTTGAGTTTGCTAGAGGTGAAGGAAAGCTATTGCTAGATAAGTCTAGAAGTGGACAAGAAGGAAGAAAGCTAAAATAATTCTCCTTACCCAAAGGACCTCAAGGCAACCCTTGAAGCACAATCCCTCTTGAATATTGTTTGCAAAAAGGCTGCTTGAAGAAGAGATAGAAGCTGCAGAAAAGAGCTTGAATATACAGTCATATTGTTGAGAATATTTGTCAAATTGTTTTGAAGCTTTGTGAATTTTTGATGAAGTTATTTAGTTCATTTAGATAATGATGAAAAATTCTTCAAGTGAGGTTTCAAAATCCTCCTTCACAAGATTTTTTGATGAAGACATGAAGCGAGACTTCTACATCCTGAAGGATATGGTGCAAATTCTATATGAAGATGGAAGGGAAAGCACTATACTTCATGAGAAATAGGTTGCTATGAAGTAAGATAAATAAGGAATTCTTCAAAGAATGCATGAGATGGAGATGCGGCTCCATCATGCTGAAGATTCCTTAACCAAACACATGCTTGAAGCAAAGGTAAATCACTCTATTTTTTCTTCAATTTCCTCTTTAGATAGATTTGTAAGTTCATTTGAAAAGCACACTAGAGGTATAGGATCCAAATTAATGTTAAAAATGGGCTATGAAAGGAAGGGTTTAGGAAAACATGCGCAAATCATGATTGATCCTATTATGGTTGAGGAAAGGCCTAAGAATTTTGGTCTAGGCTATGTTCAATCTTATGGCAAAAACTCTATAGTCATGAAGGCATTTGAGTCAACTCCAAGAAGAAATTTTGTTGCAAGTTCAAACCCACAAACATGTCAAGTTTGGTTTCGAGTTGATTTCCATTTTTTGAAGTCGATGTTGCAACAAGATGTTTGTAGACATGCAGCTGATGGTGAGCAAGAGTGTCCTGACAGATTTCATGACATGAACACTAATGTTAGTCTTCAAAAGAAAGCTGGAACCTCTACAAGTTCATCTCCTCAAGAAGGTAAAAAACATGGACATGCAAAGCAACATGTGAGGTATAATTCTTCCCATAGTCAAGTTGATTATGTTTATGTTAAGCATGGAAATTCTACATGCATGAAAGGAATAAAGAGTCGTTGTTCCTATTGTGGTCTGTGTAACCATGAAGTTTCATTATGATGGAAGAGGATGAATGCATACAGGAAACAGTTGAAGCGAAGGCAACTTGCACAGAAGATGAAAAAGACTTGCACACATTGCTAGAAAAAGGGACATTTAATTGCCCAATGTTGGACATTGTATCCAACTAATCATCTCAACCTTTTGAAGCAAGAGGATAAAAATACTGGCAAAAATGAAACCAAAGATTCCATAATTAATGTGAGAACATATGTTTCACAAGAAGAAGATTTTCAGCAGCAAAAATCACCATGGAAGTGGCTTGGTAAGAAGTGGTTTGACTTCTTGAATTAGTAAGACATACATTCATTTGTACATATGAAAATTTCAGTCATTATGCATTTCTGTTGAAACCTTACGTTTGTTTGAGCCACCTTTGATCGATGATCAAGGACATGATGTTCAACTACCTTCAATTGAAAATTTCTTGCCAAAAATTTCTGAATGAGTTCAAGGAAGATACTATTCTTGACAGAAGGACAAACACATCTAAGAGGGTAAGTGTTGACTACCTTCGAGTTGGGGCTCAAAGGCACTAAGCCAAGCAAGGAAAACTGTATGGAGGTTGGATATGTGAGGGTGCTATACTCTCATTTATTGAACATATAATTAGTCTTTTGGGGTCCAAAAAATTCCCAATGGGGAGGAGTGATCAGATTTGGATCAAGGACCTAAGTGATAGCTCAAATTTCAAAGTGTTTGAAAGTATGTCAAACCTGAGCAACCAGATAGATTTCGTCTTCCTAATTCCAGTGCCATGAACGGTTCAAAAATCCGACACTGTATGAAGAAGTTATTGCAATTTGAAAAGTCTAGTAAACTGCAATTTTTGACATTTGACTAGGTTTGTTGGGTTTTGAAAAGTCTAAAAAAAGAATATTCCAAGGAATATTCTGTAAAATATTCCTCTCAGATGAATTGTAGGCTAAAAAGTGGCATGATACTACTGGAGAATTGGTTGACCGTTGTGGTTTTCGTCCAATCAGAGGCCACCACTTGGCAGGCCTGGAGGCCGCCACGTGGTTCAGGAAGGTTGTGTAAAATTTTGTGGAGCGGTCAGGGATCGAACCCTGGACCTCCTTGCCCACATATGAATTCCTTACCGTCTCCCCAATGGGTTGGTTCTTAACCATAAATGACCGCGGGTTTTATTTAAATATTCAAGGTTTTGTATTTGGGGGAGCAGAGGGGCCAATCCCTCCCCATATGGCCTTCGCCTTGATCCAAGGGCTCAACACCAACAGTTAACCTGAAAAATATGACAGTCTAATGTTACACTTTTCACATGGCGATGATTAAAAATTATGTTTAGTTCGTCGACGGGTCCGTTGACACAACTTCTAACTCGAGTTTCAATGCTTATACCCACAGTTTATCCATAGAGTTTGAGCCTCGAGTTCTGCCAACTGTAAGTGGTAACCATGGAGGGGTTTGGGGCATGTGCCCAACCACTATACCCACAAAATTTAATATTAACAGTTAGCTGGCAGAAAAATTGGAGTGCCCAAAATTTGTGCGGTTTTCACTAAGTTTATCTCCAGTTAACTTAAGTGATCCAAAATTAGTGGAGTTGTTTTAGGAGTTACTGGGCAATGTTGTTTTGGTAATAAATCACTCATAATTTGACCATTCTTGGAGTGTGAATAGTAAATTTCAACTTTCTTGGACATTAAAGACTCATTGGTGAGGGTTACAGAGCCATTAGAGAACTTATGAGTGAGTTTTTTCTTCAGAGAAGTTCTAGGGGCCACTAGGGCCACAGGAGCCAGCAACAAAAAGAGGTCTAGCGAGGGCAGCCATTGGCCTTTCTCAGGAATCCAATAGTAAATTTTGGATGTTTTAGACATTATGGAACTAATGGTGAGGTTTTCATAGCTAGTAGAGGAATTATGAAGGCCGAGATTCTTTAGAGAAGTTCCAAGGTCCACTAGGACAATGAGGCCTAGCCAGGGCATCCAGTAACCTTGTTCAACAAACCAGTAGTCTATTATAACTATTTTGAGCCTTCTAAATCCAATGGAAGGATTTTTAGAATCTTTTGAATACTTTTTAAGGTCGAGATGCTTCAAAGAAGTTTTCAGTGAACCGAGAGCCAAGGGGTGATGGAGGCATAACCGGAGTAGCCGGAGGCTAATTTCAGTAAATGAATAGTCTATTCTGACTATTTTGGACATTATGAATCCATTGAAGGGATTTTAAAATCCATTTGGACACTTCTGAAGGTTGAGAAGCCACAGGGAATTTTTAGGCAGCCTAAGGTCAACAGTGGATGGAGGCCTAGATTAGGGAGCCAGAGCTCATTTTCAGCAAAAGAACAACATATTTTGGATGTTTGATATATGATGGAGATAGTGGGTGAGGTTTCAAGAACAGAAAATGAATTATATGGAGTTTTGTGCCAAAGAGAAGCTTAGGGAAGCTTAAGGGCACTAACAAAAGAGGTCAAGTTAAAGGAAGCCTAGTTCTATTTTCAGCGAGATTTTAGCCATTCTAGGGGTATGATGGTATTATAAACCCAATGGTACAGTAAATATAACCATTGGAGTTGAGTTATTAACTTGTAAAATAAATTTCCCATTATAATCCCAAAGAGACAAGTCAGTTGACAATGGCTCAAGGAGACGTAGCCCACGATATTCGGGTGAAATCCTTTATTAAATTTGTTGTTATGTGTTGATGCTTATTTTCTGCACTTTATGGTTGCTTCACATGCTTAATATCAGTAAAAAATATATTTAATTCCTCACACATAAAGGTTTAAAATAGTTAAAAACACATACACCTGAATCAAGAGTTCAATTTCGCACAGTTAAGTATAAGTTTGATCTTATTTTTTTTTAAATGGGTGGGAGGTGCTTGAAAATCATAACAAGTTATCCAACCCATTTAAGATCAGATGGTATAAGAGCACTAGTTTCTTGTTTGACTTGAAAGGTGTTTAACAGTGCAAAGAATTTAACTGTTTGCAAATTGACTGTTGCTTACATTTTTGAGCTTGCTATAGGTGAAGGGAAGCTACTGCTAGCTAAGTCCAGAAGAGGAAAAGAAGGAAGAAGGCTGAAATCATTCTCCTTACCCAAAGGACCTCAAGGCAACCCTTGAAGTAGAATCCCTCTTGAAGATTTTTTGAAAAATGGTTGCTTGAAGAAGAGATACAAGATGTAGAAAAGAGCTTGAATCTACAGCCATATTGTTGAGAAGCTTCTTCACATTGTTTTGAAGCTTTGTGAATTTTTGTTGAAGTTATTTAGTTCATTTACATAATGATGACAACATATTCAAGTGAGGTTTCAAAATCCTCCTTCACAAGATTTTTTGATGAAGACATGAAGCGAGACTTCTACATCCTGAAGGATATGGTGAAAATTCTATATGAAGATGGAAGGGAAAGCACTATACTTCATGATAAATTGGTTTCTATGAAGAAAGAGAAAGAAGGTATTCTTCAAAGAATGCATGAGATGGAGATGCAACTCCATCATGCCCAAGAGGGCTTAACCAAACACAGGCTTGAAGCAGAGGTAAATCACTCAAATTTTTCTACAATTTCCTCTTCAGATAGATGTGTAGGTTCATTTGAAAATTGCACTAGAGGTATAGGGTAAAAAATAATGTTAAAAATGGGCTATGAAGGCAAGGGTCTAGGAAAACATGCACAAGGGATAGTTGATCCTATTATGGTTAAGGAAAGGCCTAAGAAGTTTGGTCTAGGCTATGCTCAAGCTTATGATGAAAACTCTATAGTCATGAAGGCATTTGAGTCAACTCCAAGAAGAAATTTTGTTGCAAGTTCAAACCCACAAACATGTCAAGTTTTTTTTCGAGTTGATTGCCATTTTTTGAAGCCAATGTTGCAAAAGGATGTTTGTAGACATGCAGTTGATGGTGAGCAAGAGAGTTCTGATAGCTTTCATGGAATGAACACTGATGTTAGTCTTCGAAAGAAAGCTGGAACCTCTACAAGTTCATATCCTCAAGAAGGTAAAAAATATGGACATGCAAAGAAAAATATGAGGTATAATTCTTCCCATAGTCAAGTTGATTATGTTTATGTTAAGCATGGAAATTCTACATTCATGAAAGGAATAAAGAGTTATTGTTCCTATTGTGGTCTGTGTAACCATGAAGTTTCAAAATGCTGGAAGAGGATGAAGGCATATAGGAAATAGTTGAAGCGAAGGAAACTTGCACAGAAGATGCAAAAGACTTGCACACATTTCCAGAAAAAGGGAAATTTAATTGCCCAATTTTGGAAATTTCATCCAACTAATCATCCCAAGCATTTGAAGCAAGAGGATAAAAAGACTAGTGAAAATGGAACCAAAGATTCCATCATTGATGTGAGAAGAGATGTTTCACAAGAAGAATATTTTCAGTAGCAAAAATCGCCATGGAAGTGGCTTGGTAAGAAGTGGTTTGAATTCTTGACTTAGTAAGACATACATTCATTTGTACATGTTCAAATTTCAGTCATGTATGAATTTCTGTTGAAAAATTCCGTTTGTTTGAGCCATATTTGATCGATGATCAAGAACATGATGTTCAGATACCTTCAATTGAAAATTTCTCGCCAGAAATTTTTGAATGAGTTCAAGGAAGATACTGTTCTTGACAGAAGGACAAGCACAACTAAGAGGGTAAGTGTTGACTACCTTCGAGTTGGGTCTCAAAGGCACTAAGCCAATCAAGGCAAAGTGTATGGAGACTGGATATGTGAGGGTGCTGTAATCTCATTTACTGAACAGGTAATCAGTATTTTGGGGTCCAAAAGATTCCCAATGGGGAGGAGTGATCAAATATGGATCAAGGACCTAAGTGATAGCTCAAATTTCAAAGTGTTCAAAAGTATGTAGAACTTGAGCAACCAGATAGATCTTGTCTTCCTGATTCTGGTGCCATGAATGGTTCGAAAATCTGACACCGTATGAAAAAGTTATTGCGATTTGAAAAGTCCAATAAATTGTAATTTTTGACATTTGACCAGGTTTGACTGGGTTTTAAAAAGTCTAAAAAAAAATACCAGGGAATATTCCTAGAATATACCTTAAAATATTCCCTAGAATATTCCTATAGGACAAATTTCATTCTGATAATTCGTATGATACTACTGGAGAACTGGTTGACCGTTGTGGTTTTTTGCCAGTCAGAGGCCGCCACATGGCAGGCCCAGAGGCCTCCATGTGGCCAAGGAAGGCTGTGTAAAATTTTGTGGAGAGATCGGGGATCGAACCATGGACCTCCTCGCCAACATATGCACGCCTTACCGTCTCCCCTATGGGTTGGTGCTTAACCATAAACAACCACGGGTTTTATTTAAAGATTGAAGGTTTTGTATTTGGGGGAGCGGAGGGGCTAGCCCTTTGGGCCAGCCCCTCCCATATGGCCTTCGCCCTGATCCAAGGGCTTAACTCTAATAGTTAACCCGCAAACTCCGACAATTTAATGTTACCCTTGTCACATGGTGATGATTAAACATTATGGTTAGTTCGTCGACGCGTCTGTTGACACAACTTATAACTCGAGTTTCAATGCTTATACCCCTAGTTTATCTGTGGAGTTTGAACCTTGAGTTCCATCAACTGTAAGTGGTAACCGTGGAGGGGTTTAGGGCATGTGCCCAACCACCATACCCATGACATTTAATCTTAACGGTTAGCTGGCGGAAAAATTGGAGCGCCCCAAATTTGTGCAGTTTGCACTAAGTTTATCTCCAGTTAACTTAAGTGCTCCAAAATTACTGGAGTTGTTTTAGGAGTTACTGGGAAAAGTTGTTTTGGTCATAAATCACTCATAATTAGACCAGTCTTGGAGTGTGAATTGTCAATTTAAAATTTCTTGGAAATTCCAGACTCATTGGTGAGGGTTGCAGAGCCATTAGAGAACTTCTGAGAAATGTTTTTTTTTTTTTTTTTTTGCTTCAGAAAAGTTCTAGGGGCCACTAGGGCCACCAGGAGCCAACAATAGAAAGAGGCCTAGCGAGGGAAACTAGAGGCATTTCTCAGGAATAAAATAGTCAATTTTTGATGTTTTAGACATTATGGAACTAATGGTGAGGTTTTCAGAGCTTGTAGAGGACTTACGAAGGCTGATATGCTTCAGAGAAGTTCGGAGGGCCACTAGGGCCACTAGGGGCCAACATGAGAATGAGGCCTAGTCAGGGCATCCACTAACCTTATTAAAAAAAAATAGTCTACTCTGACTATTTTAAGACTTCTAAATCCAATGGAAGGATTTTCAAATATTTTGAAGACTTTTGAAGATAGAGATGCTTCAAAGAAGTTTTCAGTGAACCTAGAGCGAAGGGGTGCCACCAGGTGTTGGAGGTGTAACTGGAGTAGCCAAAGGCCAATTTCAGTAAGTGAATAGTATATTTTGACTATTTTGGAAATTATGAATCCATTTAAGGGATTTTCAGAGCCATTTTTATACTTTTTAAGGTTGAGAAGCGACAAGGAAGTTTCGGGCAGCCTAGGGTCAACAGTGGATGGAGGCCTAGATTGGGGAGCCAGAGCTCATTTTCATCAAAAGAACAACCTATTTTGGATTTCTGATATATTATGGAGACAATAGGTGAGGTTTAAAGGATACAAAAGGACTTATAGGGAGTTTTGTGCCAAAGGGAATGTCAGGGAAGCTTCAGGGCACTGACAAAAGAGGTCAAGTCAAAGGAAGCCTAGTTCTATTTTCAGTGAGATTGTAGCCATTCTACGGGTATGATGGTATTATAAATCCAATGTTACAGTCTAAACCACCATTGGAGTTGAGTTATTAACTTGTAAAATAAATTGCCCATCACAATCCCAAAGAGCAAAGTCAGTTGACAATGGCTCAAGGAGATGTAGCCCACGATATTTGGGTGAAATCCTTTATTAAATTTTTTGTTATGTGTTGATGCTTATTTGATGCACTTTATTGTTGCTTTACATGCTTAATATTAGCAAAAACAAAACTTTAATTCCTCACACATAAAGGTTTAAAACAATTAATAACACATACACCTGAATCAAGAGTTGAATTATGCATAGTCAAGTATAAGCTAGATCTTATTTTGTTTTAAATGATTGGGAGGTGCTTGAAAAGAATAACAAGTTATCCAACCCATTTCAGATCATATATGATAAAAAAACACAATGGGTCAAGTGGTTACCTCTGGCTAAATGGTGGTATAACACTTCCTTCCATATTGTAGCAAAAATGACCCCATTTATGGCACTTTATGGATATCATCCACTGTCCATCATATCATCTTTAAGAGAAAATTCTAAGGTTTAAGAAGTGGAAGATCACATTGAGAATAGATAAAAATTTCTCCAACTCTTAAAGGATAACCTCACTTTGGCATAGAATCGAATGAAACAACAGGCATGTCAACATCGTAGAGAAATAAGTTTTGATGTAGCTGTCTGGGTATTTTTACGGCTACAACCATACAAACAAATGTCCCTCAAGCAAGCCAAGAAGGATAATAAATTATCACCAAAGTATTATGGTCTTTACAAGGTGTTGCAAAATATTGCTACTATGGCATACAAATTGGAGCTTCCAACATCTTCCCAATTGCACCCAGTTTTCCATGTTTCATGCTTAAAGAAGGTTATAGGCAAAAAGATCCTAGTTCAAACAATATTTACAGAACTTGATGACGAAGAAAAAATAATATGGAACCTGAAGCAGTCACGTAAGAAAGAACTCGAAAAATACAAAATTAATCAATTTCAAAGTATCTCCTCAAATGGAAGATCTTACTTGCTGAAGATTCCTCATGGGAGGATGAGAATTTTATGCAAAAGAATCCATAAATACTCAAGCGTTGAGGACACCAATTTTTTTAAGGAGAGGGGCATGTTAGGTCCCTATAAGACTAGTGTATCCCCTTATTTTTATTGTTAATGTAGCCCCTTATTGTTATTGTTGTACCTATTTAGTCCCCATATTGTTATTATTGTGCCGCATAGAAGCCCACTATTCTTATTATTGTGCCCTTACATTATTATTGTTATGTTAGCTCTGATTATTTTGTGACCCCTTAGACTACTATATATAGAAAGGAGGTTTTTTTCATTTGAATAATCCAAGAATTGTTCATTTATGTAATTTAAAGGAAGTTCCCCCCTCGAAGAGGCTGATTTATAAGTCGTTGATCTATCTTTTATTTTATTTTGTGAGTTGGTTGCATAACACTCTTCAAGATGGTAGGAAACATGAACATCAGGTTGCATGAAATTGGGATTGATTCCTTGAAATTAACATGTTGTGATAGTTATATGTTTACTTTTGTTCAACACATCAATGAGGAACACAAAATTTCATTTGCTCGTTTGAAATTAGAAGGCCATGCCTTCACCTGGTGGAAATTCACACAAAAACCTTGAGGCCGGAGTGGGATCCTCTAGTAACTAAGAGGGAGGATTTTAAAACTCTCATAAATCCCCATTTCTACCCTATCAGGTATGTAGAGGACCAATGTATTTGGTGGCATTACTTTAGATAGAGTCATGGGAAGCGGTGTACATGAGTAAAATATAGAATTGAGGAATATGGCAATAATGTTGGGTATTTTCCCAAGAAACTCAACATACTGCTCAAGTATCTAGGGGGTCTAAATATTCATCCGCAAAAGAGAGCGATGTTTTTCAAACCCAAAACAATGGACGAGGCTTTTTTACGGGCACAAAACTTGAAAAACATAGGCCAAAATAAAGTGTAGTTGAGTGTTTCAAAGTAGAAGGAACACTAGGAAGCTACCAAATAAGGGAAGAAGAAGTGGGAATGGGGGAAGGACAAGAAGATATTAGTGACAACACACTAATGCAGATATATTGGCAACCACTATAACATTGATGGTCACTTAGAGGATAATTGTTGGAAATTACATCCAAACTCAACCTGAAGAAATAAAAGGACATCAAGAAAAAAAATGTCATATCGAGAAATTCGTTTAATTAGGTGGAAAGTAGCTTGAAGATGGATAAGACTGTTTTTTGCACATTAGTGCAGAAGGGATGAATATGATTACCTTTAACAACAAGAATAGAAGCATATTTACAAGGCTCTTATATATAAAGATACAGGTCAAAAAGGCAAAAAATGATGCTCTGTTTGACTTAGGATCAAAGGAGAATCGCATTGTAGCAAAATTGGTCAAAAAAATAGGACTGGAGGTTCGAGATCATCCTAGAACATATCCATTAGGATGGGTAATTAAGGATGTATAAATCAAGGTAATAAAATTGTGTAAAATTTTTTTTTCTATTATTGTTGATTTTATTGATCAAAGTAGAATTGGAGGTAGTTCCACTTGATGTATATGGAGTTGTTTTTGGGAGTCCCTATATGTACATGTGGGATTCAATATTCATGTGTAGAGCCAACTAGTACCACATAATCAATGATGAAAAATCCTTCATCATTACTGCACACAAGGGAAAGTCTAAAATTTCACTGGTAAGTTTGAACCACACCAATAAATTAATCAGTTGTAGAAAGAAGTATTATTTATTCATTTTAAGAGAAACTTAGTATGTAGAAGAGTCAATAAGAGCAAAGGCATCCTTGGAGGGGTGGACTAAATAACTAGAACATCAACTATACGATTTTCTACATGCATACGAGGGAGTGTTCCAAGAGCATAAAGGGTTACCACCTAAGAGGGAGGTGGAGCATGATATACAATTTTTATTGAACTCTCCATTTCCAAATATTTTTTTGTACATGTAGTCCATTCAAGAAGAAAATGAGGTGATAGAGTAGGTTCTATAACTTCTATAACAGAGCATTATTTGACCAAGTACCTCACTATGTGGGTCACCCATCATATTCTTCCTAAGAAGGATGGGACTTGGAAAATGTGCATTGATTACTGGGCATTAAAAAAAATTACACTCAAGAATAGTTACCCCTTGCCAAGGATTGATGACTTGTTGGACTATATATAGAAATAAAAATGCTTCACCAAGTTGGATTTAAAATCAGGGTATCACTAGGTTCGAGTCAAAGAAGAACATACCTAGAAGATCATCTTCAAAACCATAGAAGGTTTGTATGAGTGGTTATTCACGCCATTTGATATGTTCAATGCATTAGCTATGTTCATGAAATTAATGTATGATATAATATGCCCATATCTAGTTTCATTTTTAATTTCTTTTTGGGATGATATACTAGTATATAGTGCTACATGAGAAGAGTACATCTCACATTTTTTTAGGTGATAGAGACATTGAAGAAAAACCAACTACTAGAAAATATCAAGAAGTGTAAGTTTTCACAACAGTATTTGGTATTCATAGGCTATGTGATAGGTGGAGGGGATCTCAAGATATATCCTAGAAATATGGTTGCCATCATGAAGTGTTCGTTGTTTACTAATGTTTCAGAGGTCAAGAGTTTCATTCAGGTGACACAGTACATGGGGAAATTTATAGCCTCATTTTTCAACAATAACTACATTACTCCAACTCCATAACAATGAGTGGATTTTTTTTTCCAGTGGAGCAAAAGTCAATAGAAGCCCTTTGAGGATTTAAGAAGAAAATTTTTAAAGCATAAATTCTTTCTTTACTAATTTTTCAACAACCCTTCGAAGTGGATATAGATGCGAGTGGGAATTTTATTGTAGTGGCCTTGATGAAGGGAGGAAGACCTATTTGATACCATTATGAAGTGTTTCATGGGGTGGTTCTAAACTACCATACATACAACAAGGATCTCTATTCCCTAGTACAAGCTATCAAAAATCAAACACTACAGTACCTGTAGGAAAGGATATAGCCATCCACAAAAATCACTAGCCACTACAGTACCTGTAGGCCTAGAGTAAGTTACAACAAATCAAACGCTACAAGTGGATGGGATTTTTACAATAGTTTCATTTAGTGATGAAGTACAATAAGGGAAACAAAAACAAGTTGGCCAACATGCTTTATAGGCAACCCACATAAAAAATCACACCTTTGGGAACCTTTCACCCATGATGCATACATAGAGACATATACAAAGGATGAGAACTTTAATGAGGCGTTTTTCCAATTGCAGAGCTAGATCCATGTAGAAAATGGAGATATAACAATTTACTATCATATCTAGAATGGGTTAATCTACAAGTTGGACAAAATATGTGATCCCTAAGGTGAGTGAATATAGCTAACCAAAGAGGCTCACACTTGTAAGGTTGAAATGAATTTTTGTATAGGGAAGAGTGTGGCCAACTTATAAAGGCATTTGTACCAATATAGAATGCAAGAAGATGTATCTAAGGTTCATAAGAGGATGCATTCTTTGGTGTACCAACACGCCTAGTAAAAAAAATAATATATACCATCCCTTACCTTTACCCACTTGTCCTTGGGAAAACATTTCCATGGACTTAGTGCATTTTTTATGAACAACTAGGAAGGGACATGACTACTTGTTTATGGTAGTTGATAGGTTCAACTAGATGTGCATTCTCGTCCCCTAAGAAATATCATAAATGGGAAAGAAGCAAAAAAATTGTTCATTGAACAAGTTTGGGTGTAGTTTTGGATACCAGGGAGAAATGTTTCAAACAGGGACACTAAATTTCTCAATGCATTTTGGACTACATTATGGGGAGGATCAAAAGAAAGTTGTTGAGGTATACAACATTCCATCTATAAATAAATGATCAAACATAAGTAATCAACTAGACTTTGTTGCAAATTTTGAGAGGTAACAATCAAAAGCATATGAATATTTGGAATGAAAATTTTGAATATATACAACAATATTATAACAAAGCATTCCATAATTATACTAGTAAGTCTCTAATTGAAACTTGTTTTGGATATTTTCCACCTTCACCTTTAGAAATTGCATATGGACAAGACAGATGAGTGAGGGAGGATCTAATAGGGGATGCTTTAAGGGAGAAGAAATTTGTTGAGAATATTAGGCAACTGCATTTACGGGTACAAGAGATATTGATAAATCATAGGAAACATACAAGTCTAGGCATGATCAATAGAGAACAATGAATTATTTAGAGTAGGAGATATAATATGGTTACAATTGAAAAAGGAGAGGCAACAGGGTTCTGGCTAGAATTATCACTCCGTAATTTCCCAAGGTTGGGGAGGAAATCCAGAGGTAACCACAAAAACACTTGTAAAGCTGGGATCTAGCCCTTCTAGCTTCAGAGATGTATCTCTATTTATGATTTAGATTGGTTGACTAAAGGTATTAGGCTAGTTATTAAATTCTTGCTAGTTATTAAATTCAGAGGTTGATTTTTGAAATATTTGGTTGAAACTTCAAGAATAAGCCATTGGGAAATGGAGTCATAAACCTTAAGTAAATCAAGTGCATAAATAACAGATGAAGTGTAGCAGGGAAAGGTAGGTAGACTATTAGATATTTGGAGCTTTTTGGGGTGAATTGGAGGAAAATATTTAGATTCAATTAAACATAAAGCATTTAGAAACGAATTCTATATTTAATTTTATTCTGAAAACACAAATATTGTTTATAAGCCAGAGCAGAGTGTAATTAAACAAATTCAACCCTTAATTTTATTTAAAAAAATACAAATAAGAATAATTTTATGAAACCAACACCAAAAATAGAAGAAAAGAGAGATCAACGCCTTAGAAATAAGCCACTTCGAGGGGGAAACCTCCTTTACATTACATAAATGAACAATTCTTGGATGATACAAATGACAAAACCTCCTTTATATATATAGGAGTCCATGGGGTCACAATATAATCCTAGCCGACCTAACAATAATAATGTAAGGGCACAATAATAACAATATGGGGGTTACAAGGGTACAACAATAACAATAAGGGGGGATACACTAACATAATAAGGGACTACACTAGTAATATAGGGACCTAACATGACCCTCTCCTTCAAACAAGTTTTGTCCTCAACGCTTGATTATTTCTTGATGCTTCTATATAAAATTCTCATCCTCCCATGCGGAATCTTCTATAGTAAAGTTCTTCCACTTGCTGTGATACTCTGAAATTGATCGTGCTTGTCGAGTTCTTGTTTCTGTGACTGCTTCAGAACTTCTTTTGATGTGATGTTGATATTCCTGTGGTTTCATTTGATTTTGCACCAAAGTTAGGTTATCCATTGAGAGTTGGAGAACTTGTTGTTGATGCTCGATGTGATATTCCACTACTTTATTATCCATATTATCTTTCATTTGATCCTTCAAACCGTCCAACGTAGCCTTCATTTTTTATTTTAAACCATCTATGTCATCTTTGATTTCTCTTTGTAAGATCGAAATTTGTTGCACTTGGTACCGTAATTTTGATATCTCATACTGAAATTCTTCCTCTTCATGCGTCATAGTATAGATTTATGAGGGCTTAATGAGTATGGAATAATTTTTTGGAGGCATTATAGAACCCAATACTGATAAAAATTCTTCAATATTCCCTTGGAATCACTTCAAACTTTTTTTTCAAACAAACATTATGCAATTTAAAAAAACAAATACACACCTTTTTCTTGATTTTGAGGACCTCGATATTGAAACTAAGTTATCTCTGTTATTTTGGATCCTAAATATTTGAAATTTGTCCCTATAGTAGCCATATGAATGTTCTTTCGAATGCCACAAGTTTGACCTGATTTGGATTTTTAAAGATGAAGTTATGCCCAATCTCCCACAATGACCTAATCATGGTCTAGTTTAGTAGAGCAGACTTGTATGGTGTGCTACATGTCACTTTTTCTCCTTCGGATCTCAAATTGATACACAGAAAACTATAGTCTATTTAATTACAGCCACGTTTTACAGAATTCCAATCCAATGCTCAGAGAGAGAGTTATGATTATTTTCCCATGCTCACCTCTTTGAGTGAAATTCGAGAGCCTGAAAAAACCCTATCTTCCACAGATCATATCTCCGAAAATATTGCGAACCAAGATCTAAAATTTCTACATGACATTCCTCAGGATTTCAGCTTTGCTCTATATAGATTTTAGCTTTTCTACCTTTGTAGAAAAATAGTTATAGCGAAAATTCCACGATGACCTGTTTAGGTGAAATTCAGGAGCCTAAAAAAACCCTAATTTCCACAGATCATATATCTGAAAATATTGCGAACCAAGATCTGAAGTTTTTACACGACGTTTCTCAGGATTTCGGCTTCGCTCTGTAAAAATTTCAGCTTCTGAGCCTTCGTAGAACAAAATTTATAGCAAAAATTCCACAATGACCTGTTTGGAGCAGCGAAACCCTAGAATCCAAATCTCTGATACCAAATGTTATGAAACCAACTCCAAAAATAGAATAAAAGAGAGATCAACGCCTTAGAAATAAGCCAATTCAAGGGGGAAACCTCCTTTACATTACATAAATGAAAAATTCTTGGATGATACAAATGAAAAAACCTCCTTTCTATATATAAGAGTCCATGGGGTCACAATATAATTCTAGCCGACCTAACAATAATAATGTAAGGGTACAACAATAAAAATATGGGGGTTACAGGGGTACAACAATAACAATAAGGGGGGATACACTAACATAATAAGGGAATACACTAGTAATATAGGGACCTAACAAATAACATATGGAAAAACAGATAAATAAAAATTACAGAAGAGGAAAAACATCACCAATTCTTCTCACACTTGAATCCTGGAACAAATTTCTGTATTACTGAAAATTATTACCTTTAGCCCAATGAACAAGTTTACATCAAAAAAAGTATTTCTTCATACAAGTCCTAACCCTTTTCTAAGTCTAATTACAACATATTTATAAACTTTCTATTGAACTAACTTCATATTTCAAAGAAACTAATTACAAAATAATCTTTAACAATTTCTGGAAAAAAATTGAATAATAAATTAAAGATAACATCAATCACTGGAAATATGCAACTGTTGGTAAATATTTAGCCTTCATATCTGGAAATTTGGACAACTAATGATGATCCCTTTGACCTGGAGTCTGGAGAGGTTGAAGTTGTCTTCACAAACTTGTTCGCTGCGCTTTCAACCTGATTAATTATGCCATCTATATTAGCTAACTGTCCCTTTGAGTTCTATTTATGTCGTTTTTTACATTCAATAATATTTTAAACACTTCATTATTGTCACAAAATATTTGGGGAAAAAATAATATATTCTGAATAATATTTCCAAATATTTTGATTAAACCTGTAAATGAATTTAATATTTAAAATTTCAACATATTTATTTGAATGATTTAATAAACCATCTTTGTTTTAAATCCATGTGTTGTTTTCAAATCCATGCCTTGTTTTTCCTTCCCATGGATTTTAAAAACCAATATTCCGTACATTTTTCATTCATAATTCATTTTCATTCCCCATCTTATAAACTTGGTTTTTATCCCTTGGTTTTGATTTTAAAAATAATTAAAATGATTTTCAATCTCAAAATAATTTAAATATTCCTTTATACCAACATATAGGAAAATAAATGAAAATAAGTGACTTTGTTTTTTATCCCTTGATTTTGATTTTAAAAATAATTAAAATGATTTTCAATCTCAAAATAATTTAAATATTCCTTTATACCAACATATAGGAAAATAAATGAAAATAAGTGACTTTTCACTCTGGTTCAATTCCTTTTGTCAGATTTTATTTTTAGTCACCATCCTTATTTTCACGTATAACCTCATTTACTTGCACCTGCAAATTAATTTTACCTGTACGTGTAAATTCCTTTTACCCGCATCTATAATTTCATTTTACACCTTAGCCTCATTTACCTCAGTCTTTTTCACTTGAGTCTTATTCTTACTTAGCCTCCTTTTTCTTTCACATGTACATTAGTTTCATAAGTATATGACCTGTAAACAATATCCTTTCACCTCTGGGTGACGAATGAAGGAAAATATGGTTCTAGGGTTTAGAGTTTGGATTTATGAATTAATTTTAATAATTTAAATAAATAGTTTCACACTTAGGCATTTTTCTTTGTTTGTTGGTTTTGAGGAGCAAATTTCAACTTGCTCTATCTTTTGATCCGAAAGTCTGTATGAAGCACCAGAAATACCATTGAAAATTTGTTTCTGAGCACTTTACCGTGAAAAAACTTATAACATGATCTGACCCAGAATTTATATGCAAAAAATCTCCCAAATATTCATACTTGTCTTGGCCACAGGACTCCAAGAACTAAATGGTTCTTTGCACAAGAAAAAATTTAGGCTATGAAACCTAGTGATTCATAGGCTAAAATCTACCAGAAAATTCCCAAAATAAATAACTATATAATCATCAATTGATCACTATAATTTGTAGGACCCTAAAATCAGCTCTAGTGGGGATGGAATCCTCCCTGTGAGGTGTCAAGAGCACCATAGACTCTTAGTCTGATCCATTGGGCTGATCCTAAGCCTGCAACACGCTCTACCATGAAACCACTGCAACTGAAAAGAAATTGATAATATGTTCGAATCCTCAAACTAAATAAAATCCATTCTTTAAACTAAAACCTGAATTGTATATTGAAAACTGAAAAATCTGCTACAAATTGAAATTGAAAAGAATTATCAAAGAGTGGAGCTTATGCATCACACCTACTCACCCTAATATGATGAAATGAATGCAATATCAAATAATAAAAATCTTCCATTCCAATCAATTAATGAAATGGCTACTTAACTGAAGCTTGCAATCTATTCCTCCAAGTAGAAAAATAAACTCAGAAAATGGCAACTCAAACTCCCCACTGAAACCCTCTTCATAATCCATAACCAACACAAAATTAAATTTTGTTGAATATTCCAATAGGTTTTCCAAAGGATTCTCATTATCGTGGATAATTTCCCTTTGTTGTTCAATGTATTATCACTCCCTCTATTTCCCAAGGTTGAGAATGGAGACTGAGGAGGTAACCTCAAACCAATCTTTAGATTTGGTAGCTAGTCCTACCAAACTAGAGAGGGCTCTCTCAATGTCACTTTTAAAATCAATGAGGTGATTGGAGATGTAATGATATTAGGCTAGACATAAGTTCAATGAATTAGGGTTTTGTTTTGAATTTTGCTGGATATGAATGTCAGTCTATGAACTAGGTCTAGGTTTTAGGTCTGATTTCAAATGAACAACTGTAGAGATGAAGATGAGGCCATGTAGGTATGCTTAGAAACATAATTAGATTTACATTGTGATATAGGGTTTGAAAATAGAGATAGAGAGTTAGAATGAGCATATTACATGAGTTCATTCATCATAAGAGGTAATTTTTTTTAATGAAAACCTTATAAAACAAAGCACAAAAAGCAAGAATTATGTTCATAGAATCATAAGATATATCATATAGAAGCATACAAGTGATTTAATGGAAGCATAAACATTCAAATTGATGGTGTTATTGAGAAAAAACAATTCTAATAAGCATACCACTGGAGTCCCAAAATTATAGCTGCAACATGTCTTTGATTTCATTGAAAAAGATTGTACATAAGCTCCACAACTGCAATATCAACTGTCCAACTACTAAAATGACTTGAGTTGGAGTACATATAGAAAATAGAGAATATTCCACCTCATTGGGTTGAAACCTGATCCAAAAAACTTCATAAATGCACCCTAAGAGTCATTTCCTAGTTTTTAGGGAAGTTAGAGACAATCCCCTCAAATTTAGCTAACAAATAGGAGTCTTTGTCTCCTTGAGTAATTACATGATTCCTAAAAAATGAGGGGAAAAAAAATCCCTTATCCATAAAAAATATTGGGATAGCTGTAACCTCGAGATTTGGACCATTTTTCAATAACACTTGTCCATAAATCATCCAAGACAGAAGTGCTACGTAACACATAGAAGCGTCGCACTTTTCAACAGAAGTGTCATGCCACTTGGAGGGAATTTGTAGCTAACTTTTAGGCATCCTCCTGCTGATTGAAGATTGGGAAAGGGAGCCCTGGATTTCCTCTATCCAACCCAATTTTAAAACTGAAAAATACCTCCTACAAGGCCTTCAAAACTTCATTTTCCAAGCTTACTCCAGAAGCGTCACACACAGGGAAAAACAATGGCACAAGCATGAAAAATAGGGTTTTTTGGGTTTTTATTCAAAACAAGGAGGTGTCATGAAAAAAAGACCATATATAGAATTTAAACTTCAATAGAAATCCAAACATGTAGAGAAAATATCATTTGCAGCCTCCAACGAAAAGCGTCACGCAGCTGCGCGACGTTTCTGTATAACCGAAATTTTCAAAATTGCCAAAAATCCAACATTTTCCAGAATATTTCTGCAACTTTAGGGCTCAACAATGGATCAATATATCTCTAACCATAACATTTTTTCCAAAAAATAAGAGTGGTTTTTTTATCTGGTATGTTATGAACCAAAGGATCCTCCATTTTTAAAAAATACTTTCCCATTTGCTCAGAATCCAAGTTTGAAGTAGGTCGCTAAAAATTGCAGAAGCATAGCGTGCTCTCAACAGAAGCGTAGAATGGTATTTTAGAGGGAGTTTGGAGGCCTTTCTAGAGGATTTTTGGGCTGCAAGTTGTATGGATGGAAATATTAGGATGTATACTACACAATGGAGTCATCAAGTGCTACAAACCCCTGCTCCACACCCATGACAAATTGAATTGAAGACAACCTGTCCAAAAGTGTAGAAAGGACCTGGAGCAACTGTGTTTTGAGCATTTCTCTCAAATAATAACACCCGTGCATAGAATGAAGGAGGTTTTTGTTATTTGGTCGATTATTTACAAAAACCTCTTTCAATTTTGTCAAATTCATCTTTATGGCTTCATAAAGTAAATTTTAAGTATGACTGTCCTTGTGTGTAATACAAACCCTAGCAAATGACCTTTTGATGAATTGTGAATCATTGATCTCCTGCATATGAGTTGGCTCATATATGGAATTATGACCTCCCTTATGGGATTTTCTCTTCTCACCCTCCATGATGTTTTTCAACAAGGAAAACCCTAGCTTGATGTGGTGGAAAAGGAAGGTGAAAAATTAGAAAAACAGGGGATATTAAAGCAGTGATTTTAGGGACAAAAATGTGATGGAAGGGGGTTAGGGAGAAATCCCTAAAATTTTTGGGACATATAATGGTGAGTTGGAAACACAATGGAAGTGAAAATTTTGGAAATGGGTATGGGAAAGGTGACAAAAGGGTTAAAACACAGAGTTTACCTAGTTTCTCTGCAAAAACATAGTGAAAACTAGGGTTTGAGAGAAAATGGAGGTTATGATATGTATGAATCATATGGAGTGGTTTGGTAAGGTATATGAGTGATGTGTGAAGGTTTTTCTATGATGAAACTAGGGATTTTCCAACTGAAGCAAGCTAAACATTAATGAAACTAAAAACGTAGTTGAAAATCCTAGAAGAGGGAATCCACCCTTTGCTGAATAAATTAACTAAACGAGAGGTAAGGAATGATCACTTACTGGCTTGGAAGCATTTGAAACTTGAAAAATAATGAACTGACCCTTTTGATGGCTATATTGACATCATCTTGTTGAGAAAAATTTCTTTTGAAAAACTTTGACTATGTAGCATACTTCTTGAGAAAGGACAAGTTGCCTTTGTTTTATTTCCTATCTTTGCTAACTCCTAATGAAGGTGACTTGAGTAATGAAAATTAATTTATTTTCCTTCTTCACATGACATGATTGGAAATTATGATGACAAAACAAAATAAGACCTAGACCATGAATTAGACGAGGGTATGTTGTTTGACCTATGACCATAGATTGATGATGAATGGCACGACCTTGAATTTGATGATTACCATGAATGGGTGAATGGAGCAGCATCAGACCTAGACAACATTCAGTGAACAAAATTTATTTGAGAATTTGTTTAAAAACATAAAATTTTGACCAAGGACCACTACCAAGTAAACTTGAAGGATTGTATTTGATCACTGAACATTTAGACACTAGCACAATGCTTGCAAACGTTTCACTGGAAACTCATGGTTATTATCAAGGGGAAAAATACCAGTTTGGTTAATACTAAATAGAATCTGTATTCATATCATTCCAAAGACAAGACTTTGGATGTTGATGAAAAACTTCAAATAGGACAACTTCTATTTGAACACCTGAAAATGACTTCTCGTATGCTTCAATAAAAATGTCTTTGTGCTTTTTGGAAGTTTATGGCTTAGTGTTTTCAAGGGATGCAAGATTATAAATATTTTTTTCATCATCTGAAGGATCCAAAATAACTTTCTCTTCTTCAACATCTCCTTGGAACTGAATGATAAAATTATCTTGTATTGAAGTGTTGATTGGCATAATTTGTTGGCCATTATGCTTCTCCTCATGTGACTTTATTTGAACATTGTCCTGTGCAGGCTCACTATATAAATTTTCCATACACACAACTTCAAAATTTTGAACTTGAAAATATTATTTTTGAAATGAAAATTCGAAAAATGAAAAGTTTGAAGAAATACTAGAATGAAAATCCTCATCCATATGTTTTTTTTTTTTTAAATCTTAACATTTTCATTAGACCCAAGAGATAAAACATGAATTTACACAAAAATATCCTGACTATCTTCATCCATATCAGGATCACATAAAAACTTGCAAGGTTGTTGCAAATTTCATCAATTCCAGGGGATATAACTTGTCTGTCATCATTAAATTTAAGTTCTCTTTCATCTTCAGCCAGAGAAGAATCTACAACCTGCTGAAAATTTTCTTGAATATCATGAGCAGTATCCTCTAACCTTTCTTCTTGATGATGAAAAGGGTTTTCATATAAATCCTCCATAATTTCTTCATCCATGAATTGATCATCTTCATAGTAACCTTCCAGATATTGAATACAACTTTCAAAATGATCACAACAGTTTTGAACCAACAACAAAAATCTTCTTTTTATTTCTCAAAAAATAGAGTATGAAAATGCTTTAAAGAAAATATACTAGAAGCTGGAAATTTTTCATACCAAGACCTTGCATTTCCCTCCAAAAACACCATGAAAATCTTCATAAGACAATCTTCATGAAATTTAACTTTAAACTTACGAAGGTGCATATGAAACCTAATAAGATGTAAAGCAACATCATCTCCTTTTTGATCTTTGAATATAGGTAAATACGTCTACCAACTTACACCAGGCATGCGATTTGGAAAGCCTGGAATATGATTGTGATGCATTGGAGCATACCTTAACATGTTATCCAAAGGGTGATTCCACTTGTATTGCCATTGGATGCTCCTCTTCATATTTAGAATTATGGAATTCTAGGTTGGCTAGCTTCCTTTCCACTTGCGAGACATTGCTATCAAGTTTTTTTCACTTGGAGCTGAGGAGTATGCATTCAAAGTAGGATTCTTCTTGGACCTCACCCATTTCCACTAGCACTTTGGCCATGATAGTTTTCACCTGCAAATAAAGGTCCACTGCTTGAAGATACCTCTTATATCTCCCTATATTGGTACTAATGCTAGGGATCCATTGACCCACATTATTTTCTATTTATTTTTCATAATTAAGCTATATTTTTACCCTTGCTTTAGCTTCTGCAATGCTAATTTCATTTCATGCTTCTTGAGGGATTTTCTACCAGTAAGTGGGTGTTGAGTTCTCAACATTCATTTGCATTGGTACAGGGATGACCTCTGCAACCATGAAAACCATTTATTGGCTAGTAAACATGAATACAAAGCATGTTGTAAGGTATACTCACGTTTATAATAGGAAAGTGAGACAACATGGTGGGGGGGAGAAAGAGACTGGAAAGAGATTAGAAGAGGAACAAGCTATGGTAAGGGGTTGAGAGAGGTAAGCAAGGGAGGTCACCAAGAAAACACCATCAAGAGACTAGACAAAAGGGAGGAATCCTAGGGGTCAAAATAATTCTCCTAGAGTAAAGGAAGCTACAAATATGAGATCCATACGCAATAACCTCATGTCATTTGAGGCAAATTGAACACAGTAAACCAATCAAGAGCATAATTCCACTGGGAGAGGAAAGGGGGGAAGATCAGGGATGCATGTTAAATCTCCAAAAAATGATATATATTGTATCATTATATTATTTTTCATCCATATCAATTATTTTAGGGTGGAAAAATTAAAGAAATCAACTTATGGGAGTAGTTTTAGCAGTGGGATCCAGTTTGGAGAATTGTGGTAAAAAATCTTATGGGGCTAGTTTGAGGACTTAAATGATGTTTTTTTTGGGGTAAACATTTTCATCTTAAGTGATGCATTGCCTAGCACTATTCTACCATTTAATACCTTTCCAACAGTGCAATAATCACATCAATTGAAGTTTATACGCAAAATTTATTCCTCTTAGAAATTGACCTATCATGTTTGACCACCATGATTTGAGAGGATGCCATGTCAGCCCCTAATACTCATGGAAAAGGGGTTGAAAACGTGTGGAAGATGAATAAAAATATATAAGGGTATAGTTTTAACTCATGTTGAGTGCTAAATGGGTCAAATTTAACCCATATTTCACTATCAGACTATGTTATAACTAGGCCACTAGGAGGAAAAGGGTTTCCATTCTATTTCAGTGCATTTTGTTCCACAATAGAGTAAGAGTAGTTGAGAGTGGATATAGAGAAGGAAAAACATACAAGTTTTGTGTTCTATACTAGTCCATGTGGAATAGGTCTCACTCCTTTGTATTTGCATCATTTCCATTAAAAGAAAGAGAGAGCAGAGCATGCCCATATTCTAGTTGGGTTTTCTCCCAAAATGATTTACCAAATCTTATTTGGTGTTCATTATGATTGGTGTGTGTTTTTTTTTCATTGTTCTCTATTTTACATATTTTATGTATTGCATGCATAAGCACATAAAACAATAAATTAGTAAATCCATGAATCTAGGGAAAATTAACCTTGAGAGTATAGATTTCACATTTCAATCTATTTTTCATTAAATATGTTATGATGAAATATCTAGTGGAATATCCATAATAGCCTGTGGATCATGTGATGAGATCAAGAAATAACTAAGAAAAAAATAGGAGCAAAAAGGATAAACCGAGAGAACCATTGGGAAAACACTTACCTTCCATAGAGAAAGCAGTGAATGTGAAGCCAAAAGAGCTCATTGCTTTATACTACTTGATCCATTTTTTGAGTTGAGCATCATAATGGTACGTAAAGGAGATAATAACCACTTTTATTCATCATCTATATGGGGAGGAAATAACCTGCATGGATGAGAGAAGCTCAGTACCAATTCCATTAAACCTAGATCATGTCGCAAACTATCTTGGATGAGAAGGATGAAGCGAAGTTGGATGATAAAATATTAGTGTTATTACATGGGAGGTTAGGGTGGTACCCCATCCAAGGATCATGTAAGTTACATTTAAAACAATAAAAAAAATCTAGTAAGAAATAGAAAAGAAAGAAGAATTTACAATTCTACTTTTAATTTAATCTGCGAATAAAAAAGTAAGCTAAAACAAAGGTGGAAATGGGGGTAAAGGAACAAACAACTAATAATAGAAAACTAAAAAAAATTACAAGTGAATACACTGAATTTTGTATATATTAAAAAATATAATAAATATACATATATTTTTTCAAGGCTCACACTCTAGGTATTTGTTATGGAAGACTAATTGCTAATGAAAATAGAAGAAATCTCCCTAGATTCAAAGACTGAATCTAGTAACAAACAAACAATCAAGAAAATGTTTCCCTGAATTTATATTGAATCATTAACAAGAATGGTAAGAGATGGAATCCATACCTTTCAAATGAAATTCTTGATGAAGATCCCTGCTATGGTTTGATGCATCTCCTCAATTCTTAGAAACCAGATCTGCAAACATAGAATCAACAAAATATCAAAGGCATATGAAGATACATGATTCAATACAACTCATACTAGTGATCAAGAAAAATAGTACCTAATATCATTTCAATGAACATATGGAAGAAAAATACACCATACATCAACTCCATTGAACAATATAATGGGAAGAAAAAATCTTTTGCATTAATATCATAAATAAAGGAGTTACACAACCTTGGCCTTGATTAAGTGTGGCTCCTCCCAATGATCTCCAATCTTCTCCTTGGATGAAAAGCCTTCTAACCTTATTTGAGCAGCATAAGTTTACCTTCAATAACCCCCCCAAACCCTCTAGCCTTTGTTAGATTTATAGGCCAAGAGGAGGAAGTTTGAGATGTTCAAAATGTGGGATTAGGGTTCCTTAAAGAATGGGAATTAGGTCCATCAACGGAGGGATCAGGCTCGAATAAGCATCACCCTGAATATTTTGGTTGGAAAATATTCACCCTGCAAAGCTTCTTTATTTCACTTTTTATTTTTACTTTCATTGAGTCATGTGTGCAGTATATAGTGGAAGACAGATTGCAGTTCTACGTTGCCTTTAATGGTCAAAGTTGTGTATGCGCAGAAATTGGCTAGGAAAATGAGTAGGTGACCAAAAGTATGTTTTTAGACCTTGTAATCCAGAATTATTATATCCTTCAGGATGTTTAGCTTCTAGCCTTGTAGGGGAATGCTTTGGAACACATTGATGGATAGTGAAAGATCCAGTTTAACGACCATTTTCCATGGTGACAAAATGATGTGTAGCAATATTCAATTTTGTCAATTTTCATACAATTGTTGCAAAAAAATAAATTTAGATACTTTCCAAAAGGTACTAAATTTTGAGAACCTAATGTAGAAATATGGTGATATAATTGCAACTGCTCAAGAAGTTTAAACTACAATCAAGAGACACAATTCTACTCTATTGATATGCAGAACTTAATTCACAATTTAGAACAAAATTCACAAACATGAAATTATAAAAACCACACATGAACAATATTTTTCTAGGGGAACCCAACTACGAAAAACCCCTCAAGCATCTTTGCATTAATCAAATGAATAGTGAATGTATTACAATTTATTTCCCTCTCTGAGCATAACCTGCAAGTGAATAACCTATCTCTCTGCTCAATCAGAAGCTCTGACCCAAAATTAGTCAAAATTTTCCTCTTCTTGAGCCCCTCTTTCCTTGTGCAAATCATGATGAATTAGCCCCTATTTTTTAGTAATTTTTCTCCAATTGATTGTGGAATTCCCAAGGATTGATCATTTGACCGCATGCAATACATGTACACTCAAACTAGTTTACAAATTCTTATTACACTGCCTTGGAATCTCCACCACAACCAAGGAACTTGATTTCCTTGCATGCACCAGCTATTTTGAGCTAATTGATTAGTTAACTACATGATAATTGAGTTATACTATTGCCCCACTGCACAAATGACCTTCCACTAGTTACATTAACTGTTAGAACTAATTTAATTGAACACAACTAGAAATAACTGACCTTGATTACTAAAATTTAGCAATAACACATGCTTAACTGAACTAAGGGCCCTCTAACTCTAATTTACTGAGATAACTGAGTGACAAGATCAATGTCACCTCAGTTAACTGCCTCCAAGTTGTTTGTTGATGTGGAAATTCATTTTTTCTCAATTTTACCAAGGCAAAGTCAAATTGAGATTTTCTTGCTACATTTCTAAACACTCCCTCTTATTAATAAAGGGATTATCAACCACCCCTATCTTGCACCTATGAAATTCAAACTTCCCTCTTAAAAAATCCTTTGTCAATATGTCAGCATATTGTTCCTCTATTGTAATGTATTGTAGAAACGTTATCTGCCTCTGCACACAATCCAGTAAATGATGATACTAGATATCTATATCCTTGGATTGATTGTGAAATACCAGATTCTCAGAGAGTTTAATGCAACTATTATTATCATAATATATCACAGTTGGATCCATCATCTGACGAAACAGTCCCACAAGTATCTTTCTCATCTAGATCGCATCACATGCTGCTTGACTTGCAACCGTGTATTATGCTTCTGCCGAGATGAGTGCCACGAATATTTTCTTCCTACTGTACTAGGAAACCACTGTGGACCCAACACTGAAAATTACACCTGATGTAATATTTAATTCGAATGGAATCTCTACCCAATATGCATCTGTTAAGCTACACAACTTCACTCCCTTTTTCTGTCTTTACCATGATCCATACTAGGTAGTGCCTCTGAGGTACCGTAAAACATGCTTCGTTGCATTCTAATACAATCTAGTCGACCTAACCATATATTGGCTCAGCTGGCTGACTTCATAGAACCATATATGGTCATGTTTTCAGAAGATACATCAGTGAACCCACTAGCTGCTGATAAATGGTAGCATCCACTTCTTCACTTGAAGTGGCATCCTCCTTCCTCCATTTGGTCACTAGAGGTGTCTCCATGGGTTTACAACTCTCCATGAAAAATATCTGCAATATCTTAGTGTCATAATTTCCTTGAGACACAAATAATTCTCCATCGCCTTGCCATACTTCCAGCCCAAGGAGGTAGTCCATTAGACCCATGTCCTTCATCTCAAATTATCTTGCAAGGTCCTCCTTGTGAGAGCTGATCAGTTTCTCATCACTTGTTAATATTAAATAATAAACATATGAAGCAATGATAAGCAATTTAACTTCTACCAAAATATGATATAGGTTTGCACATGCTTCACTTTTGGTGAAGCCCAATCCAGTGAAGTAACTGCTGATCCTGGTGTATGAAGCTCAGGGTGCTTGTTTGAGACCATACAATTATCACCTGAGTCTACACACATGAGACTCCTGATCAAATGCCTCAAAACCTTCTAGTTGCTCGATGTACACTTCCTCCTAAATAACACCATTGAGAAATGTTGTTTTTACATCTATTTGGTGGATCACCCACCCCATCTGTGCAACCAGTGTAAGGATTGATCTAATGCATGAATACCTTTATACTGGAGCAAAGGTTTCATCATAGTCAATTCCCTCAACTTGAGAGAATATTTTTTCCACAAATATGGCCTTGTACTTCTCTATGCTTCCGTATTATGCATGCTTAACCTTGAAGATCTATCTCAAACCCACAACTGATTTATCTACAGGTCTTGGGTCCACTTCCCAAACAATTTTCTTCATGATGGATTCGTATCCTTCCACCATTGCATCAAACCAAATTGGTTTCTCAACTAATTCCTCAAAAGAGGATGCTTAGTGTCTACAAGCTCACTCATTAGACCCATGTAGCTAGTGTACCTCGTAGGTGACCTCCTTTTCCTGCGCAAATTTAAAGGAGCTCCCACATTCTCCCTCGCATATTGCACCAATCTATCAACTTACCTAGTTCTTTTTATGCCTTCTATGGATGGTTTTTGTTGTGTGGATGTATCTACCTTTCCTCTTCTTTTCTCCTCAATTTGTGGCTTCTCCATAACTTCTTGAGTCTCCTTTCGAGGCTTTTGATTTGGAGCTAAAAGCTCCTCTTCTGGTGGGATCTGAAGCTCCCTCTCAAGAGAACAAAACATTGATTTATACTCTTAAAAATTTACATCTGTTACTCGGATTAATCCCTCTTGCAGACAAGAGCGATCTCCCTAGAATCCTAATGGAAAACTAGAAACAAAAAGACAAACCAATGGCAATTTCCTTAGCTTATAACTGAAACATGAAACATGTAGTATGCGAAAGATCACTTAATTATTAACAAAGTGCTTGTAGAATTAATTTCAACGCTTTCCACAACCAACTTTTCATCAATGCTTTACATTCTCTCCAAATGCTTTCCACAACTTCTCCATGGCACGCCAAAAGAGACCTGCATAGACAAAAACATTCAAAGGGATCAAAACATCTCGTATATAAAAGCAAAAGAAAATGAAATCCTTAGTCTAGCATACAACATATAAATGAATCAATAATAAGTTATAAACTATGTGAGTGATCAAGGAATCCCACAAATAACATCGAAATAGATGAAATTAGGAAAGAACAATTACTTTGTATTAAAATAAAATGGGAAAAAAAGCTTACAACCTGATGCTTTGATGTGACAAGCCTCTTCCAATGGTATCCTTCCCTTCCCTTGATGACAAGCTCTTCAGACCCAAAACGAACAACATGATTTTACCAATCCAAGTATCTTAAAGTCTCCCATTCTTATGCTGAATTTATAGGAAGGATGAGGAGGTTTCTAGTCCCATTTTTCAAGAGATATGATCCTTAAGAAAAGTAGATTAGTTCCATATACCAAGGGATGAGGCGTAGGTATGTAGTGGTTCAAGGTTTCTAATTTGGATAAGATTCCTCAACCAAAGCTTCTAGAACTTTTTTTTTTTTTTACATGCGTGAACATACATGCACACTTTTTAGTGGAAGAAACTGCGTAGATCTGCACAGTTTTTGTTCACAAAAGCTGCACATGTGCGGGCTTTGTTCAGGAAAACTGCGCAGGTGCTCAAAAATAGTTTTTAAGTAGTGAAAACCAAAATTCCTTTTGTCCCTGGTATTATTTTACTTCAAGCTTCATAGGGGATTCACTTGAGACACACCATCAGATGGAAAGATATCTGAATCGAAAATCATGGTGACAAATTTTAGTGTAACATATTTCCCCTTAAAGTGTAAAGCCAAAAAAAAATATTTGATGGCTAGAGCACTTTATCATGTCAAAGGTTCGGATCAGAGAACAATTGGTTAAGGACCTAAAACAAGCAATCAAGGATTACCATAGTATGCTTTCCTATAAACATCAATAAGGTAGGCATTCCCATACTTAGAGTAAACATAACTCGATGAACTAGTAGGGAAATACACAAAGATCCATGTCAACAGTAGAAATAGTATGGATGCAAACATCAATAGATCTATATTTATAATCATGAATATTTAGTAACTCCATGCAACCTGGATGGATGAAACTAGATCCAGGTTCATGATCTCCATCTCTCAATCCATAGTACGAATCTAACCATGCGAGTGAATGTTTTGAAGTCGAACATGGTAGAAACCACTTGATTACCGGTCAATGATGTGAACCATTAACAAATGCGAGAGAAACCACTAATAATGAAAATGGTCCTCAAGGTTTTCCTAGTATAATCTATGAAGTGTGATTAAATGTTTTGAAGTTGAACACTCATAGAATCATTCGATCGAGGGCCAATGATGAGAACCTATCGTCAAAAGAGAGAAACCTTCCATTAAGGCATGCAGGCCTCAAGGTACTGAAAGTGGTTTCTAAATCAACTTCCTAGATAATGAGCTAAAGTCGATAGGAACTGATCCGTCGTAGGAGGGCCTACAACATGAAACTTCATGTCAAGTTTTGAAGAACAATTTGGAGTAATTTAGGATTGACTCAGGGATGACCGGCACGATTGAAAGTTGTGACTCTAGCAAGGTAATTTTTACTAAGGTTGGACTTCTCTTGAACCTGTTGGTGACACGACACTTAGACTTGGAAGAATTTAATTCAACAATAATACCCAAAACTAGATGAATACTTTCAATGAGGTTTGATTAACTGTGAGGAAAATGGATTTCCCAACCCAGACACATATGTGATGGAGTGTCATGTTCAAGAGCAACATATTGCCTTTAATAATACAAAAAGGATTTTCCTTTCCCAATTTCCCCCCACCATTACTGGAAAGTACCTATTTATTTTTGTCAAGCTTGAGCAGGATAACATTTTCTTGTCATATAAGCTCATCCTTCGGACGAGTCCTCCGAAGTATTTTTAACGAACCCTAAGAAGGAGTGGTTCGGTCTCGTTGTAATCGAATGGTCCTACACCATTTAAGTTTTATGAGTCCAGTATAGGGTTAACTCAATGTTATTTTCATGTTTAAATATTCTGAAAACACAGAAAAAGAAAATTCATTTAGCTCTTTCAACGTAAATTTTTAACGAGCTCGAAGAAAGTAAAACTCAGTGTTTTTCATTTTAAGGGAGTCAGAAGAAAAACATAAGTAAACTCCATAGTGTTATTTTTAACAAATTTAATCCCTCAAGCCTGAAAAAGGATAAAATAATGAAGGTATTGACCATGATTAGTCAACGTATACCTTTTTCGTTCTAATTCAGTCCGGAAAAGGGGTAGACTTATACTAAATAGACGACTGTTCATTTACTTTTACGAGTTCAAATAGTCAAGTGATCGCCAATATTTTCATTTTTAAAGAGTCTAAAAAGGGCTTAAAAGATAACTCCATGGTTTCATTTTTTCATAAGTTTTAACGAGTTCAAAAAATTGATAAAAAGTGTACTCAAATGGCCGACTTTCAATTTAATTTACGAGTAGGAAAAGACGGAAAGAACTTGACATTTTCATATGTTTTACGAGAATGAAAGATAGAAAAATAATATAGGGATTTTCATGAGTTTAATGAGTCTTGAAAATAATAATTGAAATGGGCTCAAGATAGGTTTCATTTTTATACAAGCTTGAAAAAGAGAAAAATTGTGCTTGTGAATGGTTTCATTTTTACACAAGCTTGAAACAGAGAAAACTGTGCTTGAGATAGGTTTGTTTCATTTTTACACAAGCTTGAAACAAAGAAAAAATCATGCTTGAGATAAGTTTCAATGCCCCCCAAGCGTAACTTGCAGGAGCACATACCCCCCAAGCTTCATTCAATTCACCTAAGTAGACTACTGGTTACTAATAGCTGGATGGAACGAAGGTTAATTTACGAGATCAGATGAAAGACTCAACTTAATTAGGAGATGATTTGTTTCATTTTTTAAAGAGATTGACACATGAAAAGAACTATGCCCATAGAAACTTGTTTCATTTCTGAAAGAGTTTGACACAAGAAAAGGAACTATGCTCATAGGAATCTGTTTCATTTTTTTAATGAGGTTGACACAGTGAAAGAACCATCCTCATGACCTGATTCATTTTTTAACGAGGTTGACATAGTAAAATAACTATCCTAAAAGATACTTGTCTCATTTTTTAACAAGGTTGACACAGTAACAGGAAATCTCCTCATGGAAAATTGTTTCATTTGTTAATGAGGTTGAAACAGTAACAAAAACTCTCCCCAAGATGAACTGATTCATTTTTTAATGAGGTTGACACAATAAAATGAACTATCCTCATAAAGTCATGTTTCATTTTTAACGAGGTTGACACAGTAAAAGGAACTATCCTCATAGATACCTTTGATCATGGCTTCCAACTGGAAGAAATACATGTCAAGGGAAACACCTCGATCATGGCTTCCAAGAGGTCTTCATCAGAAGGAAGAACAGTTCTCTGGAAGGAACCTATGTCAAGGGACTCAATAGGGATAAGAAAATTATGTTCAAATACCCCCATAGGGTTCATCATGTTAATTACCAGATCTAAGTCAAAGGAAGTCGAGAAAATAGTGAGAGGCTCGCTTGCATCTGTAACTGAAAACATGGGACTCGTTGCCACATAATTCACCCATGGCGGGGTAGATACCACTTCCGTATAAGGAAAATTCAGGGGTGTCGGATAGTTGGTAGTCGAATCAAGACTAACGAATGAAATTTGGTCAATAGTCACAATATTTCCATTGTGAGGGAAAGGCATCACGCGAAAGAGTTTAGATACAACAAATTTCATTGCATAAAAATAGTCTCACCCGAGGAGAAAATTGAAATCCAAGGGGCCTCAGACTACCATAAGATCAATATAGATAGTTTTACCTTCCAAGGTAATAAGAAACTTAGGAAGGATCCCTAAAGGTTGTTAGGTACCTATATTACTAGTATAGACCCTTATTGTTGTTAGTGTAACCCCCTTATTGTTATTATTGTACTCTTGTAATCCCCATATTGTTATTATTGTGCCCTTAAATTATTATTGTTAGGTCGGCTAGGATTACATTGTGGCCCCACTAGGATTACATTATGGCCCCATGGACTCCTATATATAGAAAGGAGGTTTTGTAAATTGTATCATCTAAGAATTGTTAATTTAAGTTATGTATTTGAGGTTGTCCCCTCAAAGTGGATTATTTCTAAGGCGTTGATATCTCTTTTCTTCTATTTTTGGAGCTGGTTACACAACATTTGGTATCAGAGATTTGGACTATAGGGTTTCGTTGCTCTAAACAGGTCATCGTGGAATTTTTGCTATAATTTGTTTTCTACGAAGGTTAATAATCTGAAATTTTTAGGGTGAAAAGATGAAATCTTGAGGAAACTCGTCAAAAAATTTCAGACCTTGCTTCGCAATAGTTTCGGAGATATGATCTGTGGAAGGTAGTAATTTTTCAGGCTCCCGAATTTCATCTCAAAGAGGTGATCGTGGGAAAAGATTTATAACTCTCTCTCTGAGCATCGGATTGGAGTGCCGTAAAAATTGGTTGCAAGTAAACGGACTTTAGTTTCTTGGCTATCAATTTCAGAGCTGAAGGATGAAAAATTTACACGTGACAAGTCGTACACGTTCGCTCTACTGAACCAGTCCATAATTAGGTCATTGTGGGAGAAATGACACAACTTTGTCTTGGAGAATCCAAATTAGGTCAGACCTGTGGAATTCGAAAGATAATTCAGAGGGCTATGTCAGTACCGAATTTCAAATATTTAAGAGCTTCAATCACAAAGATAACCAAATTTAAATATCGAGCTCCTAGAAAGCAAGAAAAATGTGTGTTTTTTTTTTTTTTTTTTCCGAATTGCATAAGTCTTGTTTGAAGAATCAATTTGAATTGATTCCAAGGGAATATTGTAGAATAGATATCAGTATTGGATTATAAAATGGCCCTAAAAAATAATTCAACACCCATTAAGCCTTTGGAAAGCTCTACTATGACTCATGAAGATGAAGAATTGCAACATGATCTATCAAAATTACAAGAGCAAGTGCAACAAATTTCACTCTCGCAAAGAGCAACAAAAATGAAATGGAAGTTTTGAAGAAAGGCGTGCTTAATATGATGGCAAAGGAAGTTGAATGAAAGATACAGCGTATGACATGAAAGACAAATATTGGTAGACATGAAGAATGATCTAAAAGTAGACACAAGGTTTGAAAAAGTTGATACAAAAGAAATGGTTTCCCTAATGTATGGCAAAGATAGTAGAAGAAACTCATAATGAGAACAAAATAAATGTTAATCGTGATTTCATAAACTCTAATGTTAAGTGGAAGAACCACCATATTCCAAAAAATGATATGAGGAATTTTGATGGAAATGACCTTAACATGGCTACTACAAGATGAGTACAATATTTGATCTCCATAACGTGAAAAACACACAAAAGGTACGCATTGCAACTTTACATTTAGAAAAAAATACATTTGTATGGTATCAATGGCTTTGCTCTCGTAAAAAAATTGTCACATGGTCAATTTTTACGGAGGAAATGATAGCACATTATGAGGATACAAAGAGCAACACCTTATTTAGCCAATTGATAAATCTCAAACAAAAGGGTTTAGTGGGATAGCACATTGAGGACTTCCAAAAATTAAATATAAGGGTAACTGATATTCCAGAGGAACACAGGATTGATCTCTTCATAGGTACTTTAAAGGATAACATCCAACATGAATTTTGTGTTTTGGAACTTGGTTCATTGGAGACGACATTTAGGTTGGCAAGAAAAATTTAATGTAAAATTATGGTGACAAGGAATCCTACCACTCACTTCTATAAAGAGTGAAGTGTTGCTACTCCTATATTTCCACAACCTACAAGGTTGACACACCACAACAATAAAGAAAAAAAGAGCAAAAAAGGGATTTTCTACAACAGTTGTGATAGCAACACACTAAAGGTCATAAGTGTGCCGAGAAGATATTATTTTACATAGATTGTGAAGAGAAGGAAGAAAATGAACAAGAAGAGAGATATACACTGTGAACTGCCCCCAGGTGAGGAAGAAACCTAATTATACGTGTAATGCATTGGCAGGAATTACCACTCCTCAAACTCTCAAGACAGAAGGACATATCAAGAAGAAAAAGGTAATAGTGTTGATTGATTCAGGTAGCACCCATAATTTTATTCATTGTAAGGTAGCCAAGGAATTAAATTGTTTTCTATACCCAGCACCAGAATGTCAAGTGATGGTTGCAAATGGAGGAACTATAAATTTCTCTGGAAAATGCCATAATATCAAGCTAACCATGGGGGAATATGTGTTGACTAGTCCAATGCTTTCCATTCCTATGGGAGGTGCTGATGTTGTACTAGGAGTACAATGGTTACAATCTTTGGGGACGGTAGCTTTTAATTTTCAAGAACTTTTTTTGAAATTCTTTTCAGAAGGAAAGGAAGTCGAACTACGGGGTATTGAAGGGAAGCCAGGAAGGATAATAAGCTCTAATGGCATGACAAAGCTTCTAAAGAAAGAACAACGAGGCGTAATTGCACAATTATGCTCACTAGAAGTTCCAACATCAAGATCATCTATTTCTGCAGATCTCCAACAAGTCTTGGACAATCATTCCAAGGTGTTTGAAACTCCCAAAGGACTCCCACCTATTCGTGATCATGATCATGCTATTCATTTGATTCCAGGAAGTGTTCCTCTAAACATCAGGCCTTATAGATATCCTTACTTCCAAAAGAGCGAATTGAACGTATGATTGCAGAAATGTTAGAGGCGGGTATAATTCAACCTAGTCAAAGTTCTTTCTCTGCTCCTGTAGTATTGGTACACAAGAAGGATGGATCATGGCGCATGTGTCCTGATTATAGGGAGCTCAATAAGCTCACCATTAAAGATAAATTTCCCATTCCTGTGATTGATGAATTATTGGATGAATTACATGGAGCAATTTATTTTACCAAGTCGGATCTTCGTTCAGGATATCATCAAATTAGAATGAAGACTGAAGATATTCTGAAAACAAAATTTTGAACTCATGAGGGCCATTATGACTTTTTGGTCATGCCTTCTGGCCTTACCAATGCACCTTCTACATTTCAAGGGTTGATGAATTCCATTTTCAAACCCTTCCTTAGAAAATTTGTGCTAGTATTTTTTGATGATATACTAATCTATAGCAAGTCTTGGAAGGATCATGTTGAACATGTTGACAGAGTGCTCAAACTATTGCAGGAGAAACAATTATATGCAAAAGCATCCAAATGTTTCTTTGGAGTACAAGAGGTGGAATATCTGGGTCATATTATATCCCACGAGGGTGTTAAAGTAGACCCTAACAAAATTAAAGTTATTAAGGAATGGAAAGTCCCTAAGACAATAAAGCAGTTGCGAGGATTTCTCGGGTTAACAGGCTATTATCGTAAGTTTGTTAAGAATTATGGAAGAATAGCAGCACCTCTAACAACATTATTGAAGAAAGATGCATTTTCATGGACTCCTGAAGCAACTAAGGCCTTTGAACATCTTGAAGAGGCAATGTGCCTAGCACCGGTCTTAGCTACGCCAGACTTCACAAAAACCTTTATTGTGGAATGTGATTCCTCAGAAAATGGAATTGGTGTTGTTTTAATGCAAGAAGGAAGACCCATTGCTTTTGAAAGTCGTCCAATCAAAGGAAAGTATTTACAGAAACCTATTTATGAGAGGGAAATGTTAGCAATACTGCATGCACTAAAGAAATGGAGAACTTACCTAATGGGAAGACACTTCAAGGTAAAAACTGATCATGATAGTCTTAAACACTTTTTGGAACAAAGACTATCTTCAGAAGAGCAGCAAAAATGGGTCACAAAGATGTTGGGTTATGACTTTGGAATAATCTACAAAAAAGGAAAGCTTAATGTTGTTGCAGATGCACTCTCAAGAAAGAATGAAGAGGTGGAAGCATTGCTTTGTGCCATTTCTATTATCCAACCAGATTGGATAACCTAAGCAAGAGATGAATGGAAGAAGGACAAAGATGTATGGACACTCATTCAAAAGTTGCAGCAAGATCCTAGTACATCTGATACATTTAGTTGGAAAAATGATTCCTTATGGTACAAAGATCGCTTATATCTTTGTAAGAATTCCCAACTAAAACAAAAGATTTTTTTGGAATTGCACACTTCTCCTTTAGGAGGACACTCAGGATTTTTAAAAACTTACCACAGGGTGAAGAAAGAATTTTTTTGGGATAGCCTTAAATCTAATATTCAAAATTTTGTGGCGGAATGTTTGGTTTGCCAGCAGAATAAAGTGGAAACAATTAAGACCCCGAGACTTCTACAACCTTTATCCATTCCAAGTCAACGTTGGGAGGAGATTTCAATGGATTTTATCGCGTTACCTAAGTCCGAAGCAGAGAGTGTCATATGTTATAGTTGATAGAGTAGTTGATAGACTACTAAGTATGCGCAATGCACACTTTTGTGGCATTAATCTCAGGTCCCTATAACACTAGTATAGTCCCTTATTATTGTTAGTGTAACCCCCTTATTGTTATTATTGAACCCTTGTAACCCCCATTTTGTTATTATTGTGCCCTTAAATTATTATTGTTAGGTCGGCTAGGATTACATTGTGGCCCACTAGGATTACATTATGGCCACATGGACTCCTATATATAGAAAGGAGGTTTTGTAAATTGTATCATACAAGAATTGTTCATTCATGTAATGTATTGGAGGTTTCCCCCTCGAAGTGGCTTATTTCTAAGGCGTTGATATCTCTTTTCTTCTATTTTTGGAGCTGGTTTCACAACATTTGGTATCAGAGCTTTGGATTCCAGGGTTTCGCTGCTCCAAACTACATCGTAACCTTTAAATTTTTCACGAAAACCCAAAAGCTGAATTTTTAAGGTGTAAAGCTAAAATCCAGTGTAAAGCTAAAATCCTGAGGAATATTTTCTAAAAATTTCAGAGCTTGGTTCGCAATATTTTCGGAGATATGATTTGTGGAAGTTAGGTCTTTTTTCAAGCTCCTAAACAGGTCATCGTGGAATTTGCGCTATAAATTTTTTTCTACTGAGGTTCAGAATCTGAAATTTTTATGGTGCGAAGCTGAAATCCTAAGGAAACTCTTCAAAAAATTTCAGATCTTGGTTCGCAATATTTTCGGAGATATGATCTGTGGAAGATAGTGCTTTTTTAGGCTCCCGAATTTCATCTCAAAGAGGTGATCGTGGGAAAATTTCAATAACTCTCTCTCTGAGCATCGGATTGGAGTGCCGTAAAAAGTGGTCGCAAGTACATGGACTGTAGTTTCTTGGCTATCAATTTCAGAGGCTAAGGACGAAAAAGTGACACCCTGCAAGCCGTACAAGTTCGCTATACTGAACCAGTCCATAATTAGGTCATTGTGGGAGATTGGACATAACTTTGTCTTGGAGAATCCAAATCAAGTCAGACCTGTGGCATTCAAAAGAGAATTTAGAGGGTGACTTCAGTGCTGAATTTCAGATATTGAAGAGTTGAAATCATAGAGATAATCCAATTTCAATATCAAGCTCCTCAAAAGCAAGTAAAAGGTGTGTAATTTTTTTTTTCCGAATTGCATATGTCTTGTTTGAAGAATCAAGTTGAATTTATTGCAAGGGCATATTGTAGAATAGATATCAGTATTGGATTATAAAATGCCCCCTAAAAATAATTCAACACCCATTAAGCCTTTGGAAAGCTCTACTATGACTCATGAAGACGAAGAATGGCAACATGACATATCAAAATTACAAGAGCAAGTGCAACAAATTCCGCTCTCGCAAAGAGCAACAAAAAATGACATGGAAGTTTTGAAGAAAGGCGTGGAAACTAAGATGGATGGTTTGAAGAAAGGCGTGGAATCTAAGATAGATGGCATGGAATCTAAGATAGATGGCATGGAGGCTAGCATGGAATCTAAGATGGATGACATGGAAGTTAAGATCGATGAGAAAATGGAAAACATGAAGAATGTTCTAAAAGAAGACATGGAAGGTTTGACAAAGTTGATACAAGAAACATTTCCTAATGGTGAAAAGATAGTAGAAGAACCTCATGATGAGAACAAAATAAATGTTAATCATGATTTCATAAACTCTAATGTTGGCGGGAAGAACCACCATATTCCAAAAATGGACATGAGGAAGTTTGATGGAAAGGATCCTGTAACATGGATACTACAGATGGAGCAATATTTTGATCTCCATAATGTGCAAAACACACAAAAGGTACACATTGCAATTTTACATTTAGAACAAAATACATTTGTATGGTATCGATGGCTTTGCTCCCGTAAAAAAATTGTCACTTGGTCAATTTTTATGGAGGAAATGATAGCACATTATGAGGATACAAAGAGCAACACCTTCTTTAGCCAATTGATAAATCTCAAACAAAAGGCTTTAGTGGGGCAGCACATTGAGGACTTCCAAAAATTGAATATAAGGGTAACTGATATTCCAGAGGAACACAGGATTGATCTCTTCATAGGCACTCTAAAGGATAACATCAAACATGAAGTTCGTGTTTTGGAACCTGATTCATTGGAGAAGGCATTCAGGTTGGCAAGAAAAGTTGAATGTAAAATTATGGCGACAAGGAAGCCTACCACTCAATTCTATAAAGAAGGAAGTGTTGCTACACCTGGATTTCCACAACCTACAAGGTTGACACCACAACAATTGGAAGAAAAAAGAGCAAAAGGGCTTTGCTACAGTTGTGATAGCAAATACACTAAAGGTCATAAGTGTGCTGAGAAGAAATTATTTTACATAGCTTGTGAAGAGGAAGAAGAAAATGAACAAGAAGAGGATATACACCAAGAACCAGCCCTAGAAGAGGAAGAAATGAATCCGACCATATCGTGTAATGCACTAGCAGGAATTACCACTCCTCAAACTCTCAAGATAGAAGGACAAATCAAGAAGAAAAAGGTAATAGTGTTGATTGATTCAGGTAGCACCCATAATTTTATTCAATGTAAGGTAGTTAAGGAATTAAATTGTTTCCTATACCCAGCACCAGAATGTCAAGTGATGGTTGCAAATGGAGGAACTATAAATTGCTCTGGGAAATGCCATAATATCAAGCTAACCATGGGGGAATATGTATTGACTATTCCAATGCTTTCCATTCCTATGGGAGGTGCTGATGTTGTACTAGGAGTACAATGGTTACAATCTTTGGGGATAGTAGCTTTTAATTTTCAAGAACTTTTCTTGAAATTTTTTTCAGAAGGAAAGGAAGTCGAATTACGGGGTATTGAAGGGAAGCCAGGAAGGATAATAAGCTATAATGTCATGACAAAGCTTCTAAAGAAAGAACAACGAGGCGTAATTGCACAATTATGCTCACTAGAAGTTCCGACATCAAAATCATCTATTTCTGCAGATCTCCAACAAGTCTTGGACAATCATTCCAAGGTGTTTGAAACTCCAAAAGGAATCCCACCTATTCGTGATCATGATCATGCTATTCATTTGATTCCAGGAAGTGTTCCTCCAAACATCAGGCCTTATAGATATCCTTACTTCCAAAAGAGCGAAATTGAACGTATGATTGCAGAAATGTTAGAGGCGGGTATAATTCAAACTAGTCAAAGTTCTTTCTCTGCTCCTGTAGTATTGGTACACAAGAAGGATGGATCATGGCGAATGTGTCCGGATTATAGGGAGCTCAATGAGCTCACCATTAAAGACAAATTTCCCATTCCTGTGATTGATGAATTATTGGATGAATTACATGGAGCAATTTATTTTACCAAGTTGGATCTTCGTTCGGGATATCATCAAATTAGAATGAAGACTGAAGATATTCCAAAAATAGCATTTCGAACTCATGAGGGTCATTATGAATTTTTGGTCATGCCTTTTGGCCTTACCAATTCACCTTCTACATTTCAAGGGTTGATGAATTCCATTTTCAAACCATTAGAAAATTTGTGCTAGTATTTTTTGATGATATACTAATCTAGAGTAGGTCTTGGAAGGATCATGTTGAACATGTTGACAGGGTCCTCAAATGAATATTAATACTTGGGTCATAATGTATCTCACGAGGGTGTTAAAGTAGACCCTAACAAAATTAAAGCCATTAAGGAATGGAAAGTCCCCACAACCATAAAGCAGTTGCGATGATTTCTAGGGTTAACAGGGTATTATCGCAAGTTTGTTAAGAATTATGGGAGAATAGCAGCACCTCTAACAACATTATTGGAGAAAGATGCATTTTCATGGACTCATGAAGCAACTAAGGCCTTTGAACATCTTAAAGAGGCAATGTGCCTAGCACTTGTCTTAGCTATGCCAGACTTCAAAAAAACCTTTATTGTGGAATGTGATGCCTCAGGAAATGGAATTGGTGCTGTTTTAATGCAGGAAGGAAGACCCATTGCTTTTGAAAGCCGTCCAATAAAAGGAAAGTATTTACAGAAACCTATTTATGAGAAGGAAATGTTAGCAATACTGCATGCACTAAATAAATGGCGAACTTACCTAATGGGAAGACACTTCAAGGTAAAAACTAATCATGATAGTCTTAAACACTTTTTGGAACAAAGACTATCTTCGGAAGAGCAGCGGAAGCGGCTCACAAATTTGTTGGGTTATGACTTTGAAATAATCTAAAAAAAAGGAAAGCTTAATGTTGTTGTAGATGCACTCTTAAGAAAGAATGAAGAGGTGGAAGCATTGCTTTGTGCCATTTCTATTATCCAACCAGATTGGATAACTGAAGCAAGAGATGAATGGAAGAAGGACAAAGATGTGTGGACACTCATTCAAAATTTGTAGCAAGATCCTAGTACATCTGATACATTTAGTTTGAAAAATGATTCCTTATGCTAAAAAGATCACTTATATCTTTGTAATAATTCCCAATTAAAACAAAATATTCTTCTGGAATTGCACACTTCTCCTTTAGGAGGACACTCAGGATTTTTTAAAACTTACCACAGGGTGAAGAAAGAATTTTTTTTGGATGGCCTTAAATCTGATATTCAAAAGTTTGTGGCGGAATGTTTGGTTTGCCCGCAGAATAAAGTTGAGACAATTAAGACCCCAGGACTTCTACAACCTTTATCCATTCCATATCAACGTTGGGAGGAGATTTCAATGGATTTTATCGCAGGTTTACCTAAGTCCGAAGGAAAGAGTGTCATCATGGTGGTAGTTGATAGAATTACCAAGTATGCACACTTTTGTGCATTATCTCATCCAAAAGCTACTCAAGCATTGAGGAAAACACTTTTTTGAAGGAGAGGGGCATGTTAGGTCCCTATATTACTAGTATAGTCCCTTATTGTTGTTAGTGTAACCCCCTTATTATTATTATTGTACCCTTGTAACCCCCATTTTGTTATTATTGTGCCATTAAATTATTATTGTTAGGTCGGCTAGGATTACATTGTGGCCCACTACGATTACATTATGGCCCCATGGACTCCTATATATAGAAAGGAGGTTTTGTAAATTGTATCATCCAAGAATTGTTCATTTATGTAATGTATTGGAGGTTGCCCCCTCGAAGTGGCTTATTTATAAGGCGTTGATATCTCTTTTCTTCTATTTTTGGAGCTGGTTACACAACAATCTCATCCATTTAAAGAAAGTATAGTTGCTACTACATTTATGGACACAATTCAAAAGCTACATGGAAGCCCAAGGGTTATTGTGAGCGACAGAGATCCTATTTTTACTGGAAATTTTTGGACAGAGTTATTTTCTTGTTTGGGTACTTAATTAGCTCATAGCTCATCTTATCATCCTCAATCTGATGGTCAAACTGAGATAGTAAATACATTTTTGGAAGGATATCTTTGTTGTTTTGTATATGATAAACAAACACAATGGGTCGAGTGGTTACCTCTCGCTGAATGGTGGTACAACACTTCCTTCCATACTGCAGCAAAAATGACCCCATTTATGGCACTTTATAGATATAATCCACCATCCATCACATCATCTTTAAGGGAAAATTGAAAGGTTCAAGCAGTGGAATATCACATCGAGCATCAGCAAGAAGTTCTCCAACTCTTAAAGGAAAACCTGAATTTGGCACAAAATTGAATGAGAACAATAAACGGTCCTTATTATGCAGCGAGAGAAGTTTTGATGCTTTTGGAGATTAACGTGTTTTACGACTACAACCATGCGAACAGAATGTCCTCAAGCAGCTAAGGATAATAAATTATCGCCAAAGTACTATGGTCCTTACAAGGTGTTGCAAAAGATTGGTACTATGGCATACAAATTGGAGCTTCCTACTTCTTCGCGAGTACATCGAGTTTTCCATGTTTCATGCTTAAAGAAGGTTATAGGAGAAAATCTTCCAGTTCAAACAATATTGCCAGAACTTGATGAGGAAGGAAAAATCATATTGGAACCAGAAGCGGTCATGTAAACAAGAACTCGACAACTACGGAATCGATCAATTTCAGAGTATCTCATCAAGTGGAAGAACTTACCCACTGAAGATTCTACATGGGAGGATGAGAATTTTATACAGAAGCACCCAGAGCTACTCAAGTGTTGAGGAAAACACTTTTTTTGAAGGAGAGGGGCATGTTAGGTCCCTATATTACTAGTATAGTCCCTTATTGTTGTTAGTGTAACCCCCTTATTGTTATTATTGTACCCTTGTAACCCCCATATTGTTATTATTGTGCCCTTAAATTATTATTGTTAGGTCAGCTAGGATTACATTGTGGCCCCACTACGATTACATTATGGCCCTATGGACTCCTATATATAGAAAGGAGGTTTTGTAAATTGTATCAACCAAGAATTGTTCATTTATGTTATGTATTGGAGGTTGCCCCCTCGAAGTGGCTTATTTATAAGGCATTGATATCTCTTTTCTTCTATTTTTGGAGCTGGTTACACAACAAAGGCTCACTAATGGTTCTGTTCAAAGATGACAGATTCTATGTAACAGGCACAACCTGAGGGGAACCCAAATCTTGCCAAGCAGTTGAGGATAAAATACTAATAGAAGCATCTTCATCTACATTCATGCAATGCACATTCTTACCATAAGCCTTCACAATGATTTGGAAAGGGATGGAAGAAGGAAGACGAGGTTTTGTTAGTATATTCCAATCAAAGGAAAAGACCTCAGTACTTGGAGGGGGTTCTGTAGAAATAGGTGAAATACCCCCTGGCGTAGAAGAATCTGATGTAACAAGAAGAACCTGAGCAGTATGAATTTCACTCTTTACAGGGAGAGTGAGATCAACCAAATGTGAAATCAAGTCGACCACTTGATCAACTAGTTGATCATCAACCTGAGTGATATGAGTTTCACTCTCCAATGGAAGAGTGGGATTTGTTGTGCTTGGAATTATATCAATCACTTCATCAATTGATGGTAGGTTGGGAGAAATTTTATGGTAACCATTTGGAAGTTGTTGTTGTGGAACGATAAGGTTTTCCACCAATTTTGAGGCTTCATTCATATGAGGGAAAAGGTGACTATGATGAATCCCTTTGCATAACTTACAAGGAAACCTAACTTTACCCTTTTTCCTTGGAACCTCACAACCACTGGTTGATGGATCAAAAGTAAGTTGATAGGATTTTTCTAACCATACTTCCAAGACCTTAGGAATACCAGGACAATTGATAAGGAAGTGGCCACCCTTACAAATCTTGCAAGGGTATTTGGGTTTACGATGCATGTTGGAGGTTTCCTTAACACTACTAACACTTACAACCATAGTTTTTTGGTTGACTTCTTTCTTATATTGCTTCTTCTTCTTCTTCCATTTCTTCTTCTTCTTAGCCACCTGGTTACTAGTGTTGAGGCTTTTACCAAGCGAAGAAGAAGAAATGGAGGAAGACATGTTGGGCAAAGAAGGTAAAGGGTCAACATGAGGTTGGTGATGTTGAGATGGTGAACTCTGTTGAGGTGGAACCGTTCGAGTATTTGAGGTCAAAAAAGTTGAAAATAACCATACCGATAAACCTATGGTAAATCCAGGTAATGAAAATGTAGCCATGTAAGGAGGACCAACATTTCCAAAGCAAGGAAAAGTATTAGGATTCTCGTTAAGTGGGGTTCCTTGGTTGGTAAATTTTGGAACAATTGCCATTAGATTCAACTTCAGTGAATTTTATTAACAATTCAAATTCACAATCCCCACCTAAGGTCTCTAAAAAGTAAAACAAACAAATGAACACATGCTATCAAATCTAGGTGTCAAACCACAATCAAACGATATGTTTCCACAGTAAAACAACTATTTGGTGATGAAATCCAACGTCACGAAAATTAATGTGGAAAACTAGTGGTTGGAATAGTTACCCTGACAACCTGGTTAATGAAACAGTTCGGTACAAGTAACTTAACTATGCCATTTCGAAGTGAAGAGTACCCTCCGGAAAGTCCAAGTGACTCTATCCAACGTCTATTCCAGGTACAATGGGACCTTCCCTCCACCGTCACCTTGGGAAAAATCCTAAAGGTTATGGCCACTAAGGTCACCAACTGGGACAATTTCACCTGGGGGAACAGTCTACTATCCAAAATACACGCAAGGGCAGAGTATCAAGCTCAATCCCGTTGAAATCTCCTTGACATGGTAAATACGTGGTTTGCTAACAAGTGATCCTAGGCTCCTTGACAATGGTTAATCTGAGCTTTACCGTTTGTATTACGTGCACATCTTCTATCTTCACCAATGAAGTAGGTACGATTACCTCACTGGGTCCGACATGAACTAGTGCTTGACTCTTTCAAGAAGAGCTTCCCAGAGTACAAATGAAACAATTGGATTTCCCTACCGCAAGATGCTACTTGTTTGTTTTATTTGCTTTGGAATTTTAATTACAACCTATTACAATGCACTAGCCTAAGCTAAATTGGTGGAATGAGCCCTAGAAAATGTAAAAAATATCTAGATTGATTTTATTAAGTGTTGTGCTATTTTGGTTGTTTTTTAATCAAAGGGTAAATGGATTGAAACCAGTGGTGTTATGACCTGACCCAAAACTAAATGCAATCGAATATGATAATGTAATCTTTCACTTCGATGAATCGTAACTAAACTAAGGAGAGAGGTTCCATTCACTTCCAACAATGCAAAAAATGATAAATAAGAGAAAATATAGAAAATTCTCTAATGCACTAATTTCAAAATGAAAAACTAATGCTAATCAATTCAAAAATAATTTTTTTATTTTTATGTTTTAAAACAAGCATAAAAACATGTAAATTCAAATCAGACCTATCTTTAAAATAAGAGTCACTATATTTTCAATCGATGAAATAATTCTTTACAATAGATATAAATGAATATATAATGAGATTCATTGAAAGAAAAGAGATTCACACAATTAATTCCAGAAGTGAAAGACTCTTTTTTGATAGATCAACAAACCAACACAAACTTAAAACCCAAAAACTGTAAAGATAAGTGATTTTCCTTAAAAATACAATCAAAGAAACTGATCTAAATCTACGATTTATTTTTCTAGAATTTAAACTATGCAGCTATAATCTATGTACAATTCACTTGAAAACTTTTCAAATGTAATCTATGCACATTTTTTGTTCATTCTCTGAAAATGAGAATTCTAACTATGAAAATGTAATCTATGCAAGAGAATTCTCAAATACAAGATGATTCCAAATCAATGAAAGAACAACAAGGCTATTTTCCTTCACCAATGTAATCTAAATAACCAATCAAGTGTAAGTAAAGAAAATTGGGTGAGAATTCCAAAGGTCAAAACTAAAAACACACAAAGGCGATTAACACTCAGACACAATGAGGGGGATTTTTTTTGCAAAAAAGAAGAAGAAAAAAGATGCAATAATTGTCAAGAAACTGAGACAAACCTTGAAGTAATGACCAAAGGAAATAAAATTAAGAATTAAAATAAAAATAAAATTCAAAACACCCAATTAACTTAATAGAGACTTAGTAAGACTGTAAACAATCTAACAGGATCATAAAAAACCAAAAATCTGGACTTAAATCAGAGAAACCTTAACTTTTTCAAAATTTTACAGGGTTGCACAGGTATACAATAGAGTTCAGTGCGCATGCACACTATTTCTAAAGAAAATCTGCACAAATTTGCGCTCTGTTTCTGAACATAATCTGCACATAGAGATAAAATTAAGAAGAAAAAAAAAACAAAGGTTTCAAATCAGAAATTTCAATTCTTAAAAGGGTCTAAAAGCATCAAAGGTTACAAAGGACACAAAGGAGAACTTTTTCCCCAATATGGTCGCCAATTATTACCCATATTAATCCCTCTTATGGAAACGAGTGATCTCCCTAGAATCCTAATGGAAAACTAGTAACAAACAGACATAACAAGGTGATTTCTTAGCTTATAACTCAAACATGAAACATGTAGTATGCGAAAGATTACTTACCTATTAATGAAGTGCTTTTAGAAGTCCTTTCAACGCTTTCCACAACCATATTTTCCTCAATGCTTTACAATCTCTCCAAATTCTTTCCACAACTTCTCCATGACGTGCCAAAAGAGACCTGCATAGACAAAAAACATTCAAAGGGATCAAAGAATATCACAGATAAAAGAAAAAGAAAAATAAATCCTTAGTCTAGCATACAACATATAAATGAATCAATAATCAGTTATAAACTATGTGATTGGTCAAAGAATCCCACAAATAACATCGAAATAGACACAATTAGGAAAGAACAATTACTTTGTATTAATATAAAAAGGGAAAATAATCTTACAACCCAATGCCTTGATGTCACAAGCCTCTTCCAATGGTCTCCTTTCCTTCCCTTAATGACAAGCTCTTCAGACCCAAAACCAACAACACAAGTTTACCAATCTAAGTCTCTTAAAGTATCCCATTCCTATGCTGAATTTATAGGAAGGATGAGGATGTTTCTAGTCCCACTTCTCAAGGGATTTATCCTTAAGAAAAGGATATTAGTTCCATATACCAAGGGATGAGGCGCAGATATGTAGTGGTTCAAGGTTTATAATTTGGATAAGGTTCCTCAACCAAAGCTTTTAGAACTTAATTTTTTTATTTTTATGTGCGTGAATGGACTTGCGCACTTTTTAGTGGAAGAAACTGCGAAAATCTGTGTAGTTTTTATTTAGAAAAACTGCCCATACGCGGGTTTTGTTCAGGAAAATTGCACAGGTGCTCAAAAATGGTTTTTAAGTAGTGAAAACCAAAATTCCTTTGGTCCCTGGTATTATTTTACTTCAAGCTTCATAGGGGATTCACTTGAGACACACAATCAGATGGCAAGATATGAGAATTGACATTCAGGTGACAAATTTTAGTGTAACAACATCCCTTCACACAACTGTCATTCTGAGGGAAGGTAAGTACACATGGTAATTGTGTGTAGTTTCAGTGTAACCCACAAAAAACTCCCAACTTTGATGTTGAATCAAGATTATTTTTCGAATCTAATGTGAATACAACTCTAATACCAAGTAGAAATATGGTGATAGAATTGCAACTTCTCAGGAATTTTAAACTAAAATCAAGAGATACAATTCTAGTGACTGATTTGCGGAATTTAATTACAATTTAGAACAACATTCACAACTTTCAATAAGAAAAAACACACATGCACAATATTTTTCTAGGGGAACCCAATTGGGAAAAACCCCTCAAGCCTCTTTGCATTAATCAAATGAATAGAGAATATATTACAATTGCTTTCCTGCTCTGAGCACAACCTGCAAGTGAATAAACTATATCTTCACTTAATGAGAAGCTCTGACCTAGACTTAGTCGATTTATATATTTTCTTGAGCCCTTATTTCCTCACATAAATCCTAAGGAATTAGCTCTATTTTTTAGGAAATTTTCCTCCAATTGATTGCGCAATTCCCAAGTATTGATCATCTGAATGCATGCAACACCTATACACTCAAAATAGTTTACAACTTCTTGTTACGCTAACTTGTAATCTCCACCACAACCAAAGAAATTGAATCCTTGCATGTACTAGCTATTTTAAGTTGATTCATTAGTTAAATAGATGATCATTGAGTTAGACTGTTGTCCCACTGCACAACTAGCCTTCCATTAGTTCCATTAACTGTTAGAACTAGTTTAACTGAACGAAATTGGAAATAACTAACCTTGATTAATAAAATTTAGCAATCACAAATGCTTAACTGAACTCCAAGACCTCTACCCTGAATTTACTGAGCTAACTAAGTGACAAGAGCCATGTCACCCCAGTTAACTGCCTCCACTTGTATGTTGATGTGGAAATTCAAATTTTCTTAATTTGATCAAGGCAAAGTCAAATTGATACTTTCTTGCTACACTTCTCAACACCAAAGTCATTTTAATACCACTTTGTAATAACCTAATATAGTGTGAGTAGGCTAGGTGGGTTTTCACTTCTATGATTTCCTTCCCTTAACTTAGCATACAATTTAAACATGCATAAATCGTTTTTTAACAACTATTAAGACAAAGTTCATAAATTAGGCAATGAAAACCAACTAAAAAATTATTTATACTTATGTGTATCTAATTCACCTTCAGGATGTCCATACAACTAGTCCAAAAACCAATGTTCAAATCCAATAATAACAACAAGGGAATCACATTCTAAGGGTTTATTTACTCCCAACTAACACATTCACCATCAGATAGGCGATACCCCCATTTAGAGCCACAAATCAATAGGGATACCATGAGGTCTCCCCTTATTTTACTTGTGTCATAACCCCTACATTTGCGAGATATTAAATAATACCTCTAATATTAATAGTGTAACATACCCACTTATCTACTCTAGTGACTAGATGTGGTTACTACACTAACTACACAACTACCTCAACATGCCTATTACCAATATTTATTTCATAAATAAAACATGATAAATAATCTTATTGAAAACAACCATCCACAAGTTAGACCAATTTTATTTGTCTCAAATATTTTAAGCAGCTTTGATGGAATTTTTTAATTCTATTTGATAATAGATCATTTTCTATATGAAAAAAGAGAGAACCCAACTCCAATATGTCAAATAATTGACTTTTACAAGGGAATCTACACTTACCCATGTTTTCTTACAACATGATTATTGCCTTTCACATCATATACCTAGATAGTCAATCCTACTTGCAACCTATATGTGTTTTCTAGCCACATGAAAGCTCCATCACTTTAACATGTCAAATAATTAAAACCACTTCTGCTATTGACCTGGATGCCATTATTTGAGCAACCCTAGTTGCAATCCAACTACCACCACCAATAAAAATGTCCCTTTTCACAGTAAATCTTCCAATTTGTGTGGGAATTATCTTACAATGTGGGAAATAGATTGACTACAAGGGAAATATCTAAGCCTTGAACATTTTAGAGAAAATTATTGTAGAGAGAGATTATCAAGAATGGATTTTTAATAGCCCAAGAGAAGCCAATCACAATAGGAGCTTGATTAAATATTATATTGTCTCTCTTATCCCAAATTAAGGACAATGTTTGTTGGAATTATGGAAAATGATTGGTTGGCATTTATGTCAAGGGCTGATGGTTAGTTAACAATGATGTCAACTTGGTTTGTACACGAGTAGGCCCATCCAGTACCAAGGCCAAGTTTCTACTTGAAGTCTCTAAAAGTAACACTGATCCTCAAGTATGTTTTTTAATGTTGTGTTGAAAATGTTGGCATTGATGTCAAATGATCATGTTAATCCAGATTGTTTATCATGTTATTAATATGATTGTTGTTGATTCTGCTAAGGCTAATTTATGTTGATTCAATACACTACCATTGTTGTAATATTGCTTGAAGTGCAAAGGATGATAAGTGATGTGAAGTGCAAAGGTTGATAATTGTTAAATATGTTGATTGGTTAGCTTGATGTATGGCTTAAAATTGAAATGAAAAATGGCACATGATATATTGAGACATAATTTAAAAAATATATGCTTATATTAAATAGGAATCCTAAAAGACATTTGCATGTGGCGAGTAGAAATATGAAAATTTTATCTAATACAAATATTAAAAATTTTCAAGATTTGTCTTTTGTAATAATTGTTAATGGCCTATATTATCTCAACTATTTTTTATATTACAAAATTCTGAATTTTAGATTTGAAAATAAAGAGGTAGAATGTGAATAGCCTTAGAAGACCAAGATACAACTCCTCATTTCATATTCCTTCATAGAATTTAAACAACCAATAGGTTATGCTTATAAAACATACATTGTTGAATGAGAAAAGAAATTTTCGATGTTGGTAATTTTGTATGAGATGGTTCATGAGAAACATTTTGGTGAGGAGAAGAAAATAAAAATAGTAGAAGAGGAACATAATTGAAGAATAGAAGCAAAGAATATGAGCTACATACTTGAGGGAATAAATTAATATCAGATAACCAACAAAATTGTTTTTTTATTGTGATTGAGAGATTGCAGTCTTGTTTCAAGTTGTAGCTTAATAAAGAACATGTTGTAGCTTGTTGAGGTAGGATACTCCTGTGAGTTGTAGCTTATAGAAAAAATTGTGGGAGTTGGAGCTACCTTGAGGTAGAAGCCTCTTGTAGGTTGGAGCCTACAAAAAAATTGATGTAACAGGATAGTAGTGGCTTTCCTTCACATCACTTTCAACCAAAATTTTGTGGCTTTCTCCCTTATGGGTTTCCACTTATATCTGGTGTCTTCATGTGTTTCTTTTTGAATGTTGTGTGAATTATATTGAATTGTGGATCAGTATATATGCAAATTTCTCCTATGGAAAATGAAAAAGAAGTCGTTAATAACTGAACATATACATAAGTCATTAGCTGCATAAGAAGATAGTAGAAAAATGAGATTAAGTTTAGCTAAATAATTGAAAGATACAATTACTGATCACTCCCCCTTCTCAATAATTTCCAAGCATACATCAATTGGTATCAGAGTTGATTCCTTAAGTATAAGTTTAACAACTAGAAGGAGGCCCTGAATCATTATAATGGCTAGTCATGAAGGATTCTCAACAAATAAATCGCCTTTGTTTACTGGCACAAAATATGCATTCTGGAAAGTGAGATTGAATACATATTTAATGTATCTTGGTGTAGAAGCTTGCGTTGCTGTGTTGATGGGGTATGAAGAACCAAAGAAAATGAGTAGTGATAAAGATGAAAAAATGTAATTCACAACTAATTCAAAATATATGAAAGCAATTCTTAGTGGATTAAGAAAAACATAATTTATTAAAGTAATGCATTGTAAAATAGCTAAGGAAATATGGGATAAACTACAAAAAATATTCATGAAGGAGATAACAAAGTAAACATGGACAAACTACAAGTATATAGAATGTTGTTTGAGATATTAAAAATGAATGAAGAATAAGATATTTCTAAGTTATTTCTAAGAGTAGTCGAAGTTGTTATTGTCATAATGGGTCTAGGAGAAACAATTAAAGAGAGTGTAATATTCCAAAAAATACTGAGGTCATTACCTTAGAAGTTTAATCATAAGGTATTAAACCATATAAAAAAAAACCAACTTTGAGACTTTAGACATGGATCAATTACTTGATTCTTTGATAGGATATGGAATGATGATAGTAAAAGGAAAGACACCCACACACGATGCAACTTTCAAATCATATAAGTGTACAAAGGACAAGGAATGTTCATGCTCAAATTCTGATGAAGAAGAGGAAAAATTTGTTAGAAGATTGAAAAAAGGTACAAGTAAATACAAAGGAAAAATTCTGTTAAAATGTTTTAAATGCAAAAGAGTGTGGCATTATGCCTCCAAATGTCCTTATAAGAAAGAAGAAAACCAATCTAGAGGGAAATAAAAGAACAAGTCTAATAAAATGTAGAAAGAGAAAAAGTTAAAAAAAAATATATTCTCAAGAAGATTACAGTGTATATGAAAGCTCTAATGAATCTTATAGTGAAGATCGAACTAGTGAATGTATGTTGATTGTTGAAAATACAACAAGATGATGGAGCTTAGTGAAAAGAAGTCGCCTTCACTAAGTGGGCCCGCAGGCTATTTTTGGCGCAAAGTCTATTTTTAGACTATGTCTATTTTTAGACATATGGATCATGGTCTATGAGTTGCAGGATGCTATTTATGGATGATTGGCCGAGTTGGTAAAAATAGATGGACCTCTATTTTTAGACATTAGGCGGAATCTATTTTTAGATTGCCGGGCTAAAAATAGAACAGTCAAATATTATTAACCCTTAATAATATTTAGACTATAAACATTATCTTATCCTCTTGGAGCACTTCAGTTTGATGCTTGGATGTGGCACATGCAGCTGACAGAAGGAATTACACTATTCCTAGGGGTTAGTTGAGCTATTGCATGGTTGAATTCAATTAGAACTCATGTGGTAGAGTTTGGTGAAGTTGATGAGACAGTTGGTGGAGTTGTGTTCGGTTTAACTTAGTTGAACTAGTTGTATTTAGTCTAGCTGATAAATACACTAGTGATGAGTGGTGTGAATTAATTATTAATTAATTCACTAATTATTAACTCGTAAATCAACTAAAGAATACATCAGTTAACTGCAATGCATGGACAGTTCAGTGGAGACCAGTGTTAGAGGTGGGTGAAAGGGTGAGTCTACTATCAGTTGTGACTATAAATGTGCATGAGATTTGCACACACATTGATTGAGATTTCCAATGAGGATTGTGCAGTACAAGCCAGTGGGATTTGAACTTGGATCTCATCATTATTCATCTTGGATTGCGCAGTAGAGGCAGGCAGACAGTGGAGGAGATTTGAACCTGTGACTTGTTCAGATCTGAGCTAGTTTGTGTGTAACTATTGGAGATAGTATTGAGTACTTGTGAGGAGTATTGTACTATGATTTTTACATGTTCTCTATCATTATAATATACAGATAGTTGGGGGTTTTCAGCTGTAAGATTTCCCCATTACATACTGTGTTATATGTGTGCTTGATTATGTTTTAATGTGCGCATGCGACTGCTTCTATTTCCGCATATTGATGATCAATTGTAGAAGAGGTTATGTATTATGCATGAAGCTTAAATAGTGTGTAATCAGGATAATCTCGGTGAATAATTCAGCTATTATTCAAATTTCTACATTGATGACCTTAGAATATTTGGAAGAAGAATGAAATGAATATGAAGAAGAACAAGAAGGTGAGGTAGATGTTAAGGGGGAGTTGATCAGTGCCCTGGAGGAAATAGATAGACTTAAACAAAAGAATAAGAAGCAGAAAGAGATTTTGTTAAAATATGTAAAATTAGAATCAAATTCAAAGGAAGTTATTAAGATGAAGGTTGAACTTGAAGAAGCAAAGAAGGTGGAAGATTTTTTTTGTAGAAAATAAAAGAGAAAATTCAGGAGTGTGAAAGAATGGAAGAAGAAGGGGTAAGCCTGAATAAAATGCTGGAGAAGGCACAAACTGATTTGAACATGAATATTCAACACATAAAAGGATCCAAAAAAACTGGATGTGATATTAAATTCTTAGAGGTCTCCACTTATGAAGGTTGTGCTAAGCTATGAAAGAGAATCCGGTGAAATTAAGATATAGGACAAAAATACAATTACTTTTTGTAAAATTTTTCAAGGGATACATTGACAGTTCAGATCGGTCTGAGAACAAGAAGCTGAGCAACACTTCAACATCAAAGGAGCAACAAAAAAGAAACACTTCTAGCAAATTGCAGTAGAAAAAAAGAGTGGACAAGCAAACAACAAACTATGAGAGACCATACTTCTTCAGGAGACAAGATTATCAAATGTCAAGATGGCCATATCCTCAAGTTCGATTCACTACCAGGCATGAAAACCTTTTCTATGGGTATTTTCTTACAATATATTGTTACTATTGTAAAAAAATTGGACATAAAGTTATAAATTACAAAGCTTATGTCAGAAGAAATGAGCTGAGGAATCCTAAAATAAGTGAGGCTAGTAATAGATTAGAAAACATCAAAACATCCATAAATTTGGACAGAATCCCATTTACACCTCTCTTTGATATCACTAAATTTCTACTGTCACAATTTTGGGCACAAGTCACATGAATGCCAGTTTAAAAAAAATAGATCACAATCTCAGACAATTGCAAAACAAATGAATGTATGTAGTGGAGAAAGAAGAAATAAGAGAAGAAAGTTGATACGTGTGGCCTAGTTTTGTATGCTCAAGATCAAAATAGTAAATGTCATGCGGAAAGAAGCTACTATAGACATATGATAGGAGATAAAAGAAAATTTGTATCCCCAGATGAAAATAAAATATGAAATGTCACACTCATAAATTGTGAAGTAGAAAGAATTAGAGGAGAGGGTATAGTTAGTATGAATAATGGAAGAGGAAATACTCAAGATGCACTATTCGTAGATGGTCTGAAACATAATTTGTTGTGTAAGTCAAATGTGTGATAAAGGTTTTGATGTTCTCTTTAGAGCTCAAGATTAGGAAATCGGGTCAACAACAATTGAGAAAGTTTTGGATAAAGGAGTTCAAACAAATAATAATGTATATATTTTGAAGTAAGATAATGAAGAATTCTACCCCAACAAATAAGATGAGACTTGGCTAGGGAATAGGAGATTTGGGGATCTCAATTTTGATCACATCATTAGGCTTAGTAAGAAGAGAGTAGTCAAATATATACCAAAGATAAATAAACCTCCGAAATGTACTTGCAAGTCATATCAAATGGGAAAACAGACTCAAACTTCATTCAAGGCCAAATATAAGATGTGAAGTAGTAAGTATTTGTAGTTAATACATATGGATTTTTGTGGCACTTCAGAATAGAAGCATCACGAAGAGAATTTTTTTTATGCCAGTAATTGATAACTATTCTATATTGGCATGGGTAATATTCCTTAGAAATATATCAGAAGCATTTGATAAGTTCAAATTATTCAAAGCACTGACAAAAAATCAAACAGGGTGCAAGAAAAGTGTGTAAGGTCAGACAGAGGAGGTGCATTTTCTTCATAATATTTTGCATACTTTTATGATGAACTTGGCATAAAAAGGAAGTATATTATTGTAGACACACCTCAATAGAATGGAGTTGCAGAGAGATAGAATGTATACATTCAGTAAATGACCAGAGTCATGATGCAAGAGAGAAAATTCCTCAAACCTATTGGGAAGAATCAATACACACAATAGTGCATTTTCTCAATAAGGCACCTCTCAAACCAAATTGTGACAAGAAACATATGAATTGTCGCATGGTAAGCCAACTTCAATCAAACACTTTATTGTGTTCGGAAGTAAATACTATATCAAAAATAATTATGAAAAGTTGGGAAAGTTTGATGCTCGATAAGATAAAAGTATATTTTTGGGATATTCGTAAAAAGGTAAGGGATACATGTGATATAATAAATGTCTGCATAAGATTGTGGATTGTATATATGTGAATTTTGATGAAGAGCTACCTGATAAGAACAAGGGCACATGTTTTATCAATCCTCCATATAATCACCATGACCGTGAAAAAAATCAAGTACATGATGAAAAATAAGAAAATACAGAGACTCATTCAAAAGGTACCTCAAGACATACACAAAAAAATCACCTTTACAATCAAATTATTGGAGATAAAGTGAAGGAGTTCAAACAAGGAGGCAAATTGCAGAGAAAATAAACTAGACTCACATTGTTATGTTGTCACAGATTGAACTAACTAATTTGGATGAAGAAATTAAAGACAAAAACTAGATAGATGTTATGAATGAGGAGTTAGATCAAATTGAGAAGAACAAGACATGGGAACTATCACCAAGACCTACTGGAAAGGATGTCGTTGGCAAAAAATTGGTATTAATAAACAAGATGAATGAACAGGGTCAAATTGTTAGAAAGAAATTTAGAATAATGGGCAAGGGCTACTCAAAATTAGAAGGTCTCGACTATGAAGAAACTTTTTCACCAGTGGCGATATTGGAGGCAACCAGGATGTTTCTAGCCTCTACTTGTTATAATGATTTTAAAGTGTACCAAATGGATGTGAAGTCTGCTTTTCTAAATGGAGAAATCGAGGAAGAAGTCTATATGGATCAACCTAAGGGATTTTTATTATCAGATAATCCTAATTATGTATGTAGGTTAAAGAAGGAATTGTATGGTCTTAAAAAGCACCACGGGCATGGTCCTCTAGGTTGGACAAGTATCTTAAAAACAAAGGTCTCAAGAGAGGAGGAGATGATAGAAATATTTACATAAAGTATGATGGAGATGAATTACTAATTGTGGTTATGTATGTGGATTATATTATGTTTGGAAGCAATAAATATAATATAGTTGAATGGTTTGTTGAAGAGACGAATTCTGAATTCGAGATGTCAATGATCGAAGAACTTACCTTTTACCTAATGATGAAAATCCTACAAAAGTCAGAAGGCATATTCATTTCTCAAGAGAAATACCTAAAAGATATGTTAAAAAATTTCCAAATGGAAGATTGTAAACTTGTATCAACCCCCATAGAAATTGGATGTAAGTTATGTTCATATATGAAACACCTGATGTTGATCATACGTTTACATATCTATGATAGGGAGTTTTGTATACCTAACAACATTTAGACCGGATATAATGTTGGTGGTCGGATTAGTGGTAGGATATCAATCAACACCTAAATAGAGTTGTCTATTATCAACAAAAAGGATATTCAGATACTTGAAATGGACTACAAACTATGGAATATGGTACCCAAAAGGGAAGAACTTTACATTGAAAACATAAACAGATGAAAACTGGGCCAATTCAATCGATGACAGGAAAAGTATGAGTGGTGGTGATTTCCACCTAGGAGAATCAGTGGTTTCATGGTTGAGAAAAAAAAATCATCAATATCTCTATCTACAACATAAGTCAAAAACATAACAACTATTACTTGTTGCACACAAGTGTTGTGGATGAAAGAGACTCTACAAAATATGAAGGTAACTTTCAACGAAGCTATATATATTAAGTGCGACAATACAAGTGTAATAAGTATTTCGAAAAATTAAGTGCTTCACTCAAAGACTAAACATATCATATAAAGTACCACTTCCTCAGAGAAAAAGTGGTTGAGAAAATGGTGAAGATGGAATACATAACGAAAAAAGAACATATAGCAGATATATTTACTAAGCCACTTGCTAGAGAACCATTTGAATATCTAAGTAACAAATTAGGGATAGTCCCTATAGAATCTTCTCACTAGCTGAACTTCAAAACAAGAGCCTCAAATACTGTAGAGAATATGAAAAGGAATGCACTAACTAAGGAAGAGAATGTACAAGAGAAACAAGGAGAAAATAACAATAGAAAGAAGCATATGACCATGTCAAGATTATGAAGCAGACAAGAAGCAAAAGGAACAAAGGGCCATCCTAAAATTTCAATATCAAGCCATATTCTTTATGAAAACGAAAAATCAATCATGTTTATCATTAAAAGGTTTATATATATATATATATATATATATATTTGTGTGTGTGTATATAAGCATTCTCAAATGTACATAGTCTAGTTAAACATTTGCATAGCTAGTCAAAACATGTTAAAGTTGAGCCTAGCTCAATGTATATTTGCATCATTAGAATTTCTCAAAATTATTTAGCCTTTGTAAGATTTTAATGCATATGTAATATGCATCAAAGTATTATGTTAAATCATGTATTCAGGTGTTAACCTCTAAACCATGAAGAAATAAAAACTTGAGATCTCTTCAAATATGCAAAGTGAAAGAAAATGTGCTCCCATCAAGCCTAGAGGAGCATATCCTATACGTCTTTATATCTTGTTCCTAAAATACTTCACCATGTAGCACCATGAGAATGTCTATTGAACCATATTATTTTCAAGTTCCAAATAAAGTCATATATATGCAGGAGTTGGTTTCATATGAAGATATCTAGTCCAAAAAATATCACAATATTGGTATAAAGGATATTTTTGCACAAATATCAATCAAGAAATCAAATTAGTTATATGATTGCAAAAGATCATTATTGAAGAAAACTATGAAATTGGTTCTATGATCAGAATGTCAGTGTTTTACCAAGCTACATTTTTTCATTTCAATGCATCACTAGGATTCTTGTAAATCCTTGAGTGTTGTTATTATGAGTACAAAGAATTGAATGTTATATTTATTGATGCTATATTTTTGACCTAACCTGATGTATAAAAGTGGTGAATTCATAAAGTGTTGAAGTGATCTGGGTAGATTTCTGATACCATTTAAACCAAGACCTTTTACTTCGGCTGATGTGTTAGAATTTCATCAAAACATTAATGAACATAAAAAGAACATATCTACATGTTGTAAAGAAGAGGAACATAACAAGCATTAGAAATACAAGATATTGATAACGGAGTTCGTCCAGGAGGGACTATGTCTCCGGGCCTTGGTGTCAAGATGGTGCAGGCCGCTACATTAAGTGCTGGGAAAAGTGATGATGTACATGTATGGTATTTTATCTGTCATACAAGGAAAATTTTCTCACGCAGGAGTGGCTGGACCTCTTCACGAGATGTTCCACTACAAGAACTCTCATTCACAAAAAGGACTCCTATCAGTATGAAAATCTCACTCATTGGTGACTAAGAGTATCCCACCAAACATGGCAACAAAGGGATCTCAAACAACATACAACAAATCCAAGATAGAGATTACATCTCACATCAAGAACAACACAAATCCCACATCAAACATCAAACATGGATCTATACAACAAAATGCATCTCATAGCAAAGAGACAAATAAGTACATGATCACATTGCATATAACTCACATCCTGGAGCTATCTGAAGAAAATGATGATAAACTACTAGATCTGGATATATCATCAATCTTGTGGCATCGAATATCCTGAAAACGACTGCTCACACATTGAATGCTAACACCTGCAACTCCACTTTGAAAAGTGGCCAAAAAACATAAGGTTTAGATGGAAAATCTGACTACACCGTTGAAATCATGTCGCCGAGAGGTGTAGGATTGACTGTCAATTTGCTGAATTCTGTTATTGTCGAAATATGGGCCTTAGGGAATCTCTTAGATTCCCCCTAGATTCCTCAAAGATGCTGCTCCAAAGGGAATTTAGAAATCTGCAACTCAAAACAGGAATTTGATCTCACCATTGAGATCCTTGTGAAAATACGATAATAATGAGTATAAGGTTGACCTCATTCTAACACCGGCGAATTTCAGCCTCCAAGGAATCTGAAAGATTACCTCAAGATACCCGAAGATTCTCCTCCATAGGGAATCTGCAAAACTACTGCTCAAAAGGCGAATCAACCTCGCCTTTGCATTCCCTGTGAAATTCTGGTTAAAATGCATATAAAGTTCAATACATTCTGAGACATGAAAATTTTACCTCCTTGGAATAAAAAATATTCTCCAAGCATAAAAAATATTCCCTCGAATTGCGTGTCGTCCTATGCCTCGAACTACGTGTCATCCTCCTTTGCATGGCCTGGGTGCACTGGTGAAAGGCTGAGTTTAAATAAAATAACTCGGGCATATTATTCAAAGCCCAATGGGCTGCCACAGTGGTAAGATTAAGAATTTGTTGAGGAGAGGTCAGTAGGACACTCCCATACTTGGCGCGTTATAGTTTTGTTTTAATGTCAAATAAATTGAATGTTGGGCACATTAAAATTTTTAAGAAGGGCCAACCCTGCCTTGGGAAGCCCGCCCAAAAACCTTGGCCGCATATGTTATGGTGGTTTGGGTTATGGTTTAATATAACCATATGGTATAACATGTTTATAACCGTGGCACAGTACCATAACAACCCACGTTGGCTTCATATATATTTTTAACATGATTTGTTTTTAACCACATCTTTGTTAAAATAATTTTGTTTTTATGTGATATACACCATATTTGTCATATGGTTACTTTATAATTTTTTTGTTTTATGCCCCTTTTAATAATCGTATAATTTTATATGATTATTAAATAGCTATATTTTTATATTTTAGAAATAATTTTGTTTTATATGGATTTTGTTTTTATATGGGAATTTTAATATTATATTGCTTTTTCTTTTCTACAGGAGAGGAGCGCCATGTGTCAACAACTGAGGGGCTACCATGTGGGCCCCATGCCACATGGACGCCATGTGGCATGCTGTGGGCCCCGCATTCCATGCCTTGAAAAAACTTCAAACTTCTCTAACTCCCTCATACGAGCTTGGATTGAGACGTCGTTCACATCGTTGCGATCAGGGAGACGATCTCTTCAATTTGAAGCTGAGTTTGTCACCTTCTTTTCACTTTGAGTTTTGAGCCTTTTTCCAAGCCACTGGTGTCTGAAGATCCACCTGGATCAATCCTACCCATTGAGGAGCTTTTGGTCCTCCAAAAGCATCAGCTTCTATCCATCATCAACTGCATGCAAATGTCTTTGAAAGGCACATTCCCATGTGACTCCTTCACCTGACGTACTTCGAAATTGGAATGCAATGCTAACACCTGCAACTGCTGCAACACAAATGTCTGAAAAAGGCATATCCCTTGAAGACTCCTTCACCTGGCGTTCTTCGGAATCAGAATGCAATGCCAACACCTGCAACTGATGCAACACAAATGTCTGAAAAGGCACATCTCTTGAAGACTCCTTCACCTCTATCCTTCGCAATCAGAATGCAACTGCCAACGCTCCCTAAATTTGCAACAAAAATTACATGCTCAATGTGACCAACTATGACCCAGACATTCCCATACTTGCCACGATTTTACATGATCCGTGATCAAGTTTACATCAAATGGAAATCACACCCTAGCTATCATTGCAAGACCAAAAAAATCATCGTCGCATTTTGAAGTGATGAAAAACACATAATCACTTTTACATAAAAGAAATGCACCACATGATTCACAAGACAAGGCCAAAAATATCATTGTCACGTGGAAAGTGATGGAAAACTACATCATCACTTTTACAAAATAAATGCAACACATGATTTACAAAAGGAAGGCCATGAAAAGCTAACACATCTAGAAAAACTGCTCTTTAGTAAACTAGATGGGCCATCCCCCTGTGGGATATTCGCTTGTCAAACAGCTCTTTCGACTGGTTCATACATGGGCGCTTTGTCTTTAAGGCATCTCTCTAGATGGAGTCTCCAACACGTGGCTCTTTGATGCCCACTTCGGTCACAATAGCTGCAATGAGTCTTCTTCCTCCATACTTTCTTAACCAATTTATTTTTCTGGCGTGGAGAAGGATTTTCACACCTCATCCTCCTTTGTGGTGCCATTCTTTTCCAACACTTAGAAATGACATGGTTATGTAAACCAAAAAAATGAATTTTTTTTCGATGCCTTGACTCATGTTCATGATTAGCAAAAATTTTATAATCAAAATGAACTATGGAATAATGAGACTGGCTATACCTTCTCTAGTGGTCTCCGATGCGATCAAGGTGATGAGAGCTTGCCTCAGCTCTTTCACTGCAACATGTACTTCCATGGGATGATGGTGAAGTGTTCCCATAAATCCTCTTCCCTGGTGAGTTCAACAATGTCTGTTTGCCTTTGATGTCATTCGAACATCCTCCTTCAGTGTATCCCAAACCTGCATAGCAAGGTCTCTACACAACCTCCAATGGCTGAGTTATGCCTTGGCCACGAATGCCAAGTCCTCCTCCTTGGTACCCCATCTTGGTAAGGAGTCTCATGCCGATTCTTGTAATGGGTATCTCCACACTACCAATAGAAATAATCGCATGTGAAGATGAAACTGAAGTATGATCACAATTTTTTACCTCAAATGTCGATTTGGAAGCATGTGATGAGGACTTCTTTGATCCTTCCTTGCACTTCTCTTCCTCCAACGCCTCTGTCGTAGCTTTTAGTTGAAGTTGCAATTGCTGCTTATCCTCCTTCTCTTCTTGTAGGAGTGTCTTCAATGCCTCATGATGTACTTGACGATTTCATTGTTGTGCTTCAGTTCTTCCAATGCCTATGTCGTGGCTTGCAACTGAAGCTACAATCACTTCTTCTCCTCCTTCTCTTCCTGTAGGAGTGTTTTCAACTCACCGTTATATGTTGCTTGTTTCTCATAAGCTGCATACAACATGTCCGCTTTCTCGGAAACACTGAGCATGGTCTCGTACATGACTTTGACATCCTCCATTGCTGAACTCAACGAACGTGCAACAATGGTTCATGCATGCAATCCAAATAAGCAAGAAGAATGTTTTGATACCACTTGATCCGAGTAGATTTATGATACCCTTTAAAGTAAGACCTTTTACTTCGGCTCATGTGTTGGAATTTCATCAAAGCATTAATGAACATAAAAAGAACATATTTGCATGTTGTAAATAAGAGGAACATAACAAGCATTAGAAACACAAGATATTTATAACAAAGTTCGTCCAGGAGGGACTACGTCTTCGAGCCTCAATGTCAAGATGGTGTAGGCTGCTGCATTAAGTGCTGGGAAAAGTGATGATGTACATGGATGGTATTTTCTTTTTCATACAAGGAAAATGCCCTCATGCAGGAGTGGTTGGACCTCTTCATGAGATGTTCCACTACAGGAACTCACATTCACAAAAAGGACTCCTATCAGTACAACAATATCACTCATTGGTGACTAAGAGTATCTCGCTGAACATGGAAACACATGGATCTCAAACAACATACAAAAAATCCATGATAGAAATTACATCTCACATCAAGAACAAAACAAAATCCCACATCAAAAATCAAACAAAGAGACAAAGAAATACATGATCACACTGCATATACCTCACATCCTGGATCTATCTAAAGAAAAGGATGATAAACTACTGGATCTAGCTATACCATAAATCTCGTGGCGTCGAATATCCTGAAAACGATTGCTCACACATTGAATGCTGACACCTGCAACTCCACTTTGAAAAGTGGCAAAAAAAATAAGGCTTAGATGGAAAATCTGTCTGCACCGCTAAACTCGTGTCGCCGAGAAGTATAGGATCGACTGTCAATTTGCTGAATTATGACACTGTCAAAATCTAGGCCTTTGGGAATCTTTTAGATTCTCCCTAAATTCCTCAAAGATGTTGCTCCACAAGGAATCTAGAAATATACAACTCAAAACAGGAATTTGATCTCACCATTGAGAATCTTGCAAAAATCTGAGAAGAATGAATATAAGGTTGACCTCATTCTAATATCGACGAATTTCAGCCTCCAAGGAATCTAAAATATTCCCTCAAGATTCTAGAAGATTCTCCTCCACAGGGAATCTGTAAAACCACTGCTCAAAAGGCGAATCCGACCTTGCCATTGCGTATCCTACGAAATTCTGGTTAAAATTCATATAAATTTCAATACATTCTGACACAGGAAAATTTTACCTCCTTGGAATAAAAAAGATTCTCCAAGCATCAAAAATATTCTCTCAAACTGCGTGCCATCCTTTGCCTCGAACTGCATGTCATCCTCCTCTGCTTAGCCTAGGTGCACTGGTGAAAGGCTGAGTTTAAATAAAATAACTCAGGCAAATTCTTCAAAGCCCAATGGGTTGGTGTAGTGGTAAGATTAGGAATTTGTTGAGGAGAGGTCGGAGGGTCAAATCTGGACCCTCCCATACTTGGCGTGTTATAATTTTGTTTTAATGTCAAATACATTGACTGTTGGGCGCATTCAAATCTTTAAAAAGGGTCAGGCCCGCCTTGGGCAACCCACCCGACAACCCTAGCCGCATATGTTATGGTGGTTGGGGTTATGGTTTAATATAACAATATGGTATAACATTTTTATAACAGTGGCATGTTACCATAACAACCCACGTTGGCTTCATATATATTTTTAACATGATTTGTTTTTAACCAAATGTTTGTTAAAATAATTTTGTTTTTATGTGATATCCACCATATTTGTCATATGGTTACTTTATAGTTTTTCTATTTTATACCCCGTTTAATAACTATATAATTTTATATGATTATTAAATAACCATATTTTTATATTTTAGAAATTGTTTTATTTTATATGGATTTTGTTTTTATATGGGCATTTTAATATTATATTTTTTTTTGTCTTTTCTGCAGGAGAGGAGTGCCATGTGTCAATAGCTGAGAGGCTTCCATGTGGGTCCCATGTGCTCACTGGGACACCATGTGGCACGCTGTGGGTCTCACATTCTCTGCCTTAACAAAACTTCAAACTTCTCTAACTCCCTCATATGAGCTCGGATTGACGCGTCATTCGCACTGTTGCGATTAGGGCGACGAGCTCTTCAATATGAATCTAAGTTTGTCACCTTCCTGTCACTTTGAGTTTTGAGCCTTTTTTCAAGCCACACGTGTCTAAAAGTCCACCTGGATCATGAAATGTATTTCATCAGATGAAGAAATCCCTTCAAGCGCTTCAACAATATAGTTGGAAAAAATAATATTCATTAATAATATGTTGATAAAACGAAGATCCATAATTTCGTAAAGATCTGAGTTGAGCATAAATTCATGGTAATCTATTCAATGTTCTAAAACAAAACATTCAAACTCAAAGAGGCTAATTCTTGACATGGGATTATGATAAAAAATCTTGAACCAATTTTAATGCAAAAGTTAATAAATGAATTCATGCAGAAACCCATGCAAACAGTGAAACAAAATTCAAAGCAAAATTCCTATTGCAGAAACTTAACTAAACCAGCGTAGATCCATCTTAACTCTAGATCTATCAAGCGCCGAGAGGGATCAAATCTTTCGAGGTGAAAACCTCTTTTTTGAGTGCAAAACTTGAGGAAAGGTTTTCACCTCGAGAGATTTGATCCCTCTCGGTGCTTGATAGATCCGGAGTTAAGATGGATCTAGGCTGGTTTCAGTCGTGTGCGACCAAGGAAAATCTATCGATAATATGAGGAACACATGCTTAATTTTATGATAATATGAGAAACATATGCTTAATTTTATCAATAATATGTAAATACATCTAATATTAACATAACCATTTTAAATATGTTAAATATGTCTGAGATTTATTGAGTCATTTTAATTTTAAATTTGATTAGTTACCTCAGTTTGTTGAGATGATAAATATTGTAAAATAACTTTAATGATGAAATAAAATTTTGAATGTAAAGTGACAATGTAATAATATTTAATGATACAAATTGTGAATAATAAGAATGTAGTCAATTACCAATAGTCTTCATTGTGATCGATTTCAAACTATTTTCTTCTACTATTCTTATTTTGAACTATGTTAGTTTTTTCATATTTTCACATTGATTATTTGAAAAGGAACTATTTTCTTCTACTATTCTTATTTTCAGCCATGTTAGTTTTGTCATATTTTCATATTGATTATTTGAAAAGGACAGTTGGAATCGTAAACCATTTAAATATTTAGCTCTAGCTGCTGTAGTAAACATCATACTTTGTCTCTCTTGATGTCCAATATTAATAGGTTGAATTACTATAACACAAAAATCAATGTAAATTGTCAATAATTTTTTGTGCTTACACTGAAATCATTCACACACACTATTAATCCAATGAATTTAAAATTAATGTACCATCATACATCCAATTACATCAAATTAGAAATCAACATATACACTGAAATCAATGCAACTAATGCAAGAAATCAAATAATAATAGAAAACAACATCTACACTAAAATTTATGCATCTAATGCAAGTAATCAAATATGATTAGAAATCAACATCTACAGTCAAATAAATGAGTCTAGTGCAAGTAGGAAAATAGGATTTAAAACCAACATCTACACTCAAATAAATGCATCTAGTGCAAGCAATCAAATAGGATTAGAAATCACCATCTACACTGAAATAAATGCATTTAGTGCAAGAAATCAAATAGGATTATAACTCATCTACATTTAAATCAATGCATTTAGTTAAATCATCTACATTTAAATCAATGCATTTAGTGCAAGCAATCAAATATAATTAGAAATCAACATCTACATTCAAATTAATGTATCTAGTGTAAGAAATCAAATAAGATTAGAAATCACCATCTACACTGAAATCAAGGCAAATTTTAGTGAGAGAAATCAAATAGGATTAGAAATCACCATCTACATTGAAATCAATGCATTCAGTGCAAGCAATAAAATAGGATTAAAAATAATCTACATTGAAATCAATGCATTCAGTGCAAGCAATAAAATAGGATTAAAAATAATCTACATTGAAATCAATGCATTCAGTGCAAGCAATAAAATAGGATTAAAAATAATCTACATTGAAATCAATTCATCTAGTGCAAGAAATCAAATATAACCAAAAATAAAAATCTACATTAAAATTAATGCATCTAGTGAAATCAATCAAATAGGATTAGAAATCATCATCTACACTGAAATTAATGCATTTAGCGCAAGCAATCAAATAGGATTATAAATCATTTACATTAAAATCAATCCATCTAGTGTAAGTAATCAAATATCATTAGAAATCAACATCTACACCAAAATCAATTCATCTAGTGCAAGAAATCAAATAGGATTAGAAATCACCATCTACACTGAAATCTATGCATCTACTGCAAGAAATATTCTTCCCTATCTCCCCCATATATATCTATATATCCCTCCATCTCTCCTTTTTCTCTTTATCTCACCCTACCAAACACACACTCTCTCTCACTCCATATCTATCAATTTCCTTGTCCCTACCTCCTTCTCTTCATCTATCTTTTTTTCTCTTCACCTTCCATCTATATCTATATCTCACTCTATCTCTCTATATCAACTCCAAAACATAAACTCTCTTTCTCCAATCTATCTATCTATCTATCACTCCCTCCTCCTCCTCCTCTCTCTCTCTCTCTCTCTTCCCCTTCCCCTTCCCTCCCTCTCTCTTTCTTCTATCTCTCTTCCTTCCTGCTACCCTTTTGCCCTCTCTCTCCATCTTCTTTATCACTCCCTCTCTCTCTCTCTCCATATTTCACCCTATATGTATTTATTCTTACTCCCCCCTCTCTCCCTCTCCATCTTCATATCTCTTTCCCTGCCTCTCTTCACTCTCCCCCCTCTCTTTCTCTCCCCTCCCCCCCTCTCTTTCTCTATCTTCACCTTCCAACTTTGTTACCATATGCCTCTCTCTCTCCTTCCCTCCCCCCTTCTCTCCATATCTCCTTATTTTTCTCTTTATCTCACCCCAAAACATACACACTCCCTCTTCATCTCTCCCTTGTCACTCCCCCTCTCTCTCCACTACTCACTCTCTATGTATTTATTCTTCCCTCCCTCTCTCCTCATCCAGCTCCATCTCTCAATCCCTCCCTCTCTCCCCCTCCAAATCCATATTTCTATCCCTCCCTCTCTCCTCCTCTCTTTCAAGTCCCCTCTCCTTTCCTTCCTCTCTCTCCCTTTATCTTCCCCCATCTCTCTCTCTCTCTCTCTCGCTCTCTCCATATCTCAATCCCTCCCTCTCTCCCCCTCCAAATCCATATTTCTATCCCTCCCTCTCTCCTCCTCTCTTTCAAGTCCCCTCTCTTTTCCTTCCTCTCTCTCCCTTTATCTCCTACCTCCCTTTCTCTTCGCCCATCTCTCTCTCTCTCTCTCTCTCTCTCTCTCTCTCTCTCTCTCTCTCCTACAATCGTCTGTTCCCCCATCACTCTCTTCCTCTCTCTCATCATTCCTCTCTCGCCTCCTATTTGACCGCCCAACTCTCTTTCTTTCCCTCTCTCTGTGTCCTCCAATCCTCTCTCTTCCCCCATCACTCTATCTCACTCTCCAACTATCTTACTGTTTCTCTCCCTTTATCCTTCTCTCCCCCCTTGTCTCCATCACTCCCCTTTTATCCTTCTCTCCCCCCTTGTCTCCATCACTCCTATGTATATTTATCTCAGCCATAAGCATACACACTCTCTCTCCATCTCTACATTGTCACTCCCTCTATATGTATTTCTTCTTTATTTCCTCGCTCCACCTCCAACTACATCTCTCTATCCCTCCTTCTCTCCTCCTCCTCTCATCCTTTCTCTCTTTCCCTTTCTCTCCTACCTCCCTCTCCCTTATTTCTCTCTATCTCACTCTCTACCCTCCAATCCTCTCTCCTTCTCCCTCCCCCTCTCCTTATCTCTCTCCCACCTTCATCTTTATGTCTCCCTCTCCCTCTCTTACCCTTCTCTAACTCTCTCACTCTTCTCCCTCTCTCTCTTCATTCCTCTTCTCCCCTCTCCTTCAATTTATCTCCATATCTCCCTTGTCACTCCCCCTATTTCTCCACGTCTATCATATATCATGATATATTAATATATATTACAATATAATAACTTTAATATTGTATTAATCTAAACATATTAAATTTAATAATATTATTAGTTTAATATTAATGTTAGGGTTAATAATGTTTTTTTTGGCATGGTATTAATAATAATTTGGTCCATGGTATTAGACCTTATACTTTATATATAATTAGATGTTGATTTCTAATCGTATTTGATATATTTTTATTTATTTACCTTACCTCTTTATACCTCTTTTATATTTATTTATGTACCATACCTCTTTTATAAATATGTTATTTTTCCCATGGTATTATTAAAAGTTTGTCCCATGGTATTTGGCCTATGGTATTATTAATAATTTGTCCCGTAGGCTTCACCTGAATAAAACCTCTTTTTGAGTTTTTATAAATATAAAGTGGTTTATTGAGTAAATATAAAAATCAGTTTTATTTATTTACCATACCTCTAGTTTATTTATATTTTTATTTATTTACCATACCTATGGTTTATTTATATTTTTACTTATTTACCATATTTATTTATTTACCATATATCTTTTTTGAGTGTTAGTAAACCTCTTCATATTTTAAGTTTATATCGTTTAAATTTATTTTTAATGAATTTTTAATTGTTCATTTATATGTTTAAGTTGTAGAAATTTGAATAATAGCTGAATTATTCACCGAGATTATCATGATCACACACTATTTAAGCTTCATGCATAATACATAACCTCTTCTACAGTTGATCATCAATATGCGGAAATAGAAAGCAGTCGCATGCGCTCATTAAAACATAATCAAACACATATATCAACACAGTATGTAATGGGGAAAGCAATAGCTGAAAACCTCCAACTATCTGTATATTATAATGATAGAGAACATGTAACAATACATAGCACAATACTCCTCACAAGTACTCAGTACTATCTCCAAAAAGTTACACACAAACTAACTGAGATTTGAACAAGTCATGGGTTCAAATCTCCTCCACAAGTCTGCCTGCCTCTACTGCGTAATCCAAGTTGATTAATGATGAGATCCAAGTTCGAATCCCACTAGCTCCAACTGCGCAATCCTCATTGGCAATCTCCATCAATGTGTGTGCAAATCTCATGCACAGGTATAGTCACAACTGATAGTCACACTCACCCTTTCACCCACCTCTAACACTGGTCTCCACTGAACTGTCCATGCATTGCAATTAACTGATGTGTTCTTTAGTTGATTTATGAGTTAATAATTAGTGAATTAATTAATAATTAATTCACACCACTCATCACTAGTGTATTTTTCAATTAGACTAAATACAACTAGTTCAACTAAGTTAAACAGAACACAACTCCACCAACTGTCTCATCAACTCCACCAAACTCTGCCACATGAGTTCTAACTGAAGTCAACCATGCAATAGCTCAACTAACCCCTCGGAATAGCGTAATTCATTTTTTTAGCTGCATGTGCCACATCCAAGCATCAAACTGAAGTGCTCCAAGAGGATAAGATAATGTTTATAGTTTAAATATTATTAAGGGTTAATAATATTTGACTGTTCTATTTTTAGCCCGGCAGTCTAAAAATAGAAACCGCCCAATGTCTAAAATTAGAGGTCCATTTATTTTTACCAACTCGACCAATCATCCATAAATAGCATCTTGCAACTCATAGACCATGATCCATATGTCTAAAAATAGACATAGTCTAAAAATAGACTTTGCGCCAAAAATAGCCTGCAGGCCCACTTAGTGAAGGCAACTTCATTTCACTAAGCTCCATCATCTTGTTGCATTTTCAACATAAGTAAGTTATTGTTCAAGCCGACATTTTTTTTGGCTTCCGACATACTTACACATCGAGGTCATACTAGGCTGTAGAATGCGCCTCTCGGCGCAACTAGGCTGTAGAATGCACCTCTCGGCGCAATGATATAAGAAGAAAGTATACCATACACAAAAGACATTATCTATATCTATAACATTAACAGAAAATACATACATCAATAAATAATGAAATAATTACATTGACATACATTGAATAGCTAAAAATGAAAAATAAAACTAAACCCTAAAAATCAAAAACATTGTGGGTTGATGATAAGAGAAAAATAAAAAATTAAACAATTTTGCCAACAAGAAAATGCAGCCAAAATTGAGTTGAGCTCTAAAAAGAATACCTATATATAATACTAAGGAAGGAATGTGGGTAGGGAAGGAAACGCAAAGAATAGTAACGATTATGTGATTAGAAATATAATAATGGTTATGCAGAATTGACAGGAGCATAAATAGGAGGAGATGAGAGAAAAATAATGGATGAATTAATTGGACAACATTATATCCTATTCATTAGTTAAAATGCTCTTGGAATAAATTATTTGACAACGTTATGGGTTAGGAGTGCGTTGAGTACAACTTTGCAGTGCGTTAATGCATTAATACCAGCGCGTTAATGGTGCATATCTAGAAAAATAACTGTGTTGGAAAAGCCAACAACGTTACAAATCAAATAGTTAGTATGACCATCGTTATAATTTATATTCAATGAATTTCAACAGAGAAAATTGTATATATGAATGCAATTCAATGAAGTGTTAATATATGAATGCATCACTATATATGAATACAATTCAATGAAGAGTATCATGTGAATGCTTAATATATTGAATTACATTAATATACATGAATGTGAATGCAATTCACTGCGTTCATATATATTTTTATGGTTAATACAAGCTCATATATAATTGTGGCCTCCTTAATGGTATATATATATATGCATCGTTCTTCCCCTGATTACTACGTTAATATATATTCAATGCATTACAAAGCCAACAACGCTCTTGATGGTATATAAGCAACACGTTAATGTATGATTGTGGCGTTTTGAATGGTTCCTATGCAACGTGTTCATTCTTACGCAAAATAGGTTCATTCCCAACCTAACCACGTTAAAGAATAGTGTTGTATTAAAAATTAATTAATGGAGTAATGAAATACATAAAAATATTGGGGAAAAACAAATATATAAATGTATAAAATAAGAGAAACATAGGTATATGTACTTTATTTAATTTGGGCTATGCCAATTGAGAAACAATCAGTCCTTTTTTTATATTATCCAACAAAATAAAAAAATACCACTTAACTTATAATAATTTTTTGTAATTTCATCTTCACCCTCAGAGAGTCTCCTCTATTTTTCTATCATCAAATCATTCCCTAATGAATGACTAATGAATGAACCATACTTACAAAATTAGATTTTTAATCTATTTTTTTAGCTTTGAAAACAGTAGAGCGAAGAGAATCATACGAGCAGTGTTTTCACCCCACTATGAACAAAGATTCAACGTGGTCGAAACAAAAAAAACCTCTAAACATTGAGAAAAATAATCAAACTCCACACTCACGTTGATCACGTTGATCATTGTGATGAAGCAGGTTATCCACACGGTGAGAGAGCAACGTTCTTATATGACGGTGTATCCATTATGGAGAGAAGCGTATACATGATGGAGGGAAATGTTCTTATATGGCTGCGTATCCATTGTGGAGGGAAGCGTATACATGATGGAGAGATCATTTTTAATATAATGGTATCAACGTATTAATAAAGAACATATGAACACATTGTTTTGGATACAATGCACCATGTTGTTTGTTTTTATGCATTTTTATATGGAGAATGTATGCATCGTATTGATTGCATTGAGGATTCGTTGGAGAGTTAGTTAGAACAATGTTCATTTGTCAAGCGTTCATGTGATAATAGTGTTTATTTTCCAAGTGTATTTTTGAAGCGTTTAATTTGTCATTTGTCATATGGTTATTGGAGAGCGTTGACAATGGAGCTATGTAGATATGGTGATATGTTGTATGCTTTATTTTTTTATGGTTATTGGATCAGCATTGACCATGACCCTCACAACCATTTTTTACATCAATTCTTTTGAGAGTAAACCATATTAGATTTAACACACTTTGGAGCAACACTTGCACAAAAGCAACATTTACATTTAGAGAACAACTTTTGCTTTGGAGCAGGGTTTGAAATTAGAGAACATTATGTTGCCCAACATTAATAGTGTATTTTTACTACATTAATACATGACATTAATAGTTGAGATGCTTTTATGAATTGAGGCCTTGATTTCTATCACCTTTATGAATTAGGTTCTTTTGTGTCCTAACTCCCTAAATTTTTTATTAAGAGCATTCAAGATCATATTATATATTTACTTCATATATAATTGTTGTAGGTTGGAGAGCGATGAGGTTGGTCGCCCATGCAGATTCTATTCAAACATGGGATAACTTGACTGCACCATATTGGTTCAGTTGAAAACATATGGAACAAATTAAATCCATTTCATGTGGATAGCTTAGTTGATTTGAACAATAGAATCTTTGGTCAATAGACATCTTATTTTTTAGAGTTCTTTCGTTCATAAAACCCTTTTCCATTGATTTCAAAGGGGGAGGTAAGCAGGGTATGGAGGCATGGGACAAATGGGAGAAGGAACACATTGTGTCCATCAATGCAAAAGGGAGAGACTGTTGAAAATGTTGGCATTGATGTCAAATGATCATATTAAGGCTGAATGTTGATAATCTCATTACTCTGATTTTGTTGATTGTGTTAAGGTTGATTTTTTTTTATTGTGTTAAGGCTAAATTATGTTGATTGCTACACTGCCATTGTTGCAATATTGCTTGAAGTGCAAAGGTTGATAAGTGATGTGAAGTGAAAAGTGTGATCATTGTGAAGGTTGATCTTTGTTAAATATGTTGATCAGTTATCTTGATGTATGGATTAAAATTAAAATGTAAAATGGCACATGATATCTTGGGATATAAGTTGGAAAATGTATGCTTGTATTAAACATGAATCCTCAAAGGAATTAACACGTGGTTGGTACAAGTATGAAAAATGTTTTTAATATAAGTATGAATTTTTTTCAATATTTGTCTTCTGCAATCATTTTTGCTGGCCTACATTATTTAAGCTCTATTTTATATTGCAAAATTCTCAATTTCAAATTTGAAAATGAAGAGGCATGTTGTGAAGAGCCTTAGAAGACCAACAAGCAACTCCTCATTTTATATTCTTGCATAGAATACAAACAGTCAATAAGTAATGCATATAAAATATAATTAGTTAATGAGAAAATGACTTTTTGATGTTGAGAAGTTTGTATGAGAGGGTTCATAAGAAACATTCTAGTGAGGAGAGGAAAAGAAAAATAACAGAAGAGGAACAAAATTGAAGAAGAGAAGCAGAGAATATAAGAAGCAAACTTGAGGGCGAGAATTAATACCAGGTAACCAACAAACATGATTTTGTATTGTCATTGGGAGATTGCAGTTTCCTTTCAAGTTATAACTTGATAAAGAATAGGCTGTACCCTGTTGAGGTAGGAGCCTCTTGTGGGTTGTATCATGCAACAAAAATTGTAGAAAAATCACGTAGATTCAAACTGATATTTGTAATATGCTAAAACAAAATACTTGAATCTACTCTACAAATTACGCAAACCAATTACAATCGCATAATCACAACAAAAACAAAGAGAAATAATTTCAATCGCACAACACAAAGATTTAACTGGGGAAAGTCTCAACTAAAAACCTCGTTATCTTTATATTGCATTAGTCAAAGAATATGAGAACAATACAATGCTTCTCTCAGGCTTGAGAGCTCTTTGCACTATCTCTATCTATCTCAATGATTCCTATGCAAGTGTGGTTCAATACTTAACCAATTTCTTGGCCTCATGATTCCCTATTTCCTTGCACAGTTTATTGGGTAATTAGTCCCCTATTAACAAGTAAATTCCCCAATAATGATTGTGAAATACATCAAGGCTCTTCCTTTGACTCCATGCACCACCTGTAAAAATTTCAGATTATACAATTGATAGTACACTTCCCTTTATCTCCAATATCAACTAGGTCTTTCTCAGAAATGACATGCATGAGTTATTTTTTAGTTAATTATCAGTTATCTGTTTCATCACTGCATGTGAATTAAATCTAATTTAATTCACTTGACCTCTCACTAGTTCCTACATCAGTTAGAACTAGTTAAATTGATTGTAACTCAAATAAATCAAGTTATTAATTACAACTCAAAATAAATTCAACCAGGGCTCCTAAAAATTAGGAGACACTCTACATGCCTCTAGTTTGACCCTCAAAATGAATTAACTGAACTAACTAAGTCTTCCCGACTTAGTTAACTCATATAAGCTGTCATGTGATGTGGAATTACAATTTACTTCTAATTTAATTAAGGGAAAATTAAATTAAAATCCCTTATGATGCCATTTTCAATATTTCTTGTTGCCATTTTCAACACTCCCTCTCAACAAGAAAGGAATTTAACTCTATCCTAATCCGGTACCTTTGGAATGTTCTGCATGCAACACTTCTCTCTAGTATTTTTGCTACAACAAATTTTGAAACTGAAAAGCATCCAATAAATAAATAAAATAAAATGAATCAACTGTGATCAATATGACGCATCTGTCACCCAAATCTCTAACTACTACTAGCTACTACACTGTCTACTGAAAAATTTGCGCTGCTGCTGACTCTGCACTTGTGCCATCTGGACTGCTGCCAACTCCGCACTGCACTCCCTAGTATCTAACTATTGATAGTCTCTGCATCTATCACTATGGAATTTGACTGCCTCAAATGCCACTGATCTATCTTGATACTATATACTGTGGGCCCTTGTAGCAAGGTAATGGTCCATGCGAAAAGACATCTCAATGGACCCTGCCCAAATTTCTGCACCCTTGGGACTATTGCTTCACATCTTCCCACCTCTCACCTGGAGTTACAACTGCATGTGATCCCTCTGCCCACTTGGCTCGAAATTCCCCCCTACTGAAGGTGTCTGCTTGAGTGGATGCCTCCACTCGGTCTCCTCTTTGCTTCTCAAATTGTGGATGCTCCAAAACTTGTTGAGGCTTCTTTTGAGGCTGCATGTTGAGAGGTAATTATTCTCCCTCTCAACCACTAAATATCTAATATTTTCCTTGCTCCTCAAGGCTTTGAATTCATCTTGGACCTCAAGTTCATACAGGTTCTTGACTCACACACTAATCTGTTTCACATGTCCCATGGTTATGTGTCTGAGGAAAACCTTTCCTTTGATAAATATCACATCATAGCCACAATATTCCAACACTGCGATAGAAATAAGATTCTTCTTTAGTCTTGGAACAAAAAAAACATCCGTGAGTTTGAGGGGGGAGTGATACTCCCTCTGAAAGGTAACAATACCAATGTCGGTCACGTTGTACCTCCCATCACCTCCAAACTCTATGTTCTACTTGAGGTCTTTCTCCTCCAAGTTAGTGAAGAGATCTCTATTCCCCGTCATATGGAATGAGGCACCACTGTTGAGATACCACATGCATACCATTACTATGCTTTCCATGCATATAATAAGAGTGAAATCAAGTTTGAATTGTGAAGCTAGAGATTCACCTGCTGCTACTACTGCAGGCTCCTTCTTGCTTGCCTTCTTCTGTGGACATTTCATGGCATAGTGCCCAAACTTGTGACAGTGAAAATAATTTATGCTGAACAAGTATTTCTTCTTTCCCTTTGATTTATTTCCTTTACTGACTAATGTATAGTCTTCTTATTTTGAATAGGTCCCATCTTTGGTGTTCCTCCTAATCTCTTCTTGCACCAAGTCAGACCACAATCGCTCCCACTCTGGTAGCTTCTCCCTATCATTTACCAAATCCTGGTAGCTATGCCAGCTCTTGCGAAGGCGTAGAAGTTCTAGGCTTACCAAATCATCCTCGGAAATGGTAACACCAACACTTTCAAACTCATACCAATATTGGGTGAACTTGGCCAAGTACTTTGGTATTGTGTCACCCTCCTCCATCTTGATTTTTTTGAGCTTTTCCTTCAACGCCAACTTTCTATGGTCATTGTTGTTCGGAAACAAATATGTTAAGGCCTTCCACATAGCATATGGAGTTTCCATTCCATGGAGGTTCGAGACAATATGATCTCAAACTCCTTCTAACATAATCCTTCTTTCATTTTCTACGTTCTTCTTCCATGCCGCCAAATCTTGAGCATCTACTACTATAGGCTTAGGAATATCACTATCTATGAACTCTTTAAACCCGTTGTATTCCAACGCTGCCTTCATGATGTATCTCCAAGATATGTAATTCAAACTACCCTTAAGAGCATATTCAAGTCTCAATCCAGAGAAAGAGATCATGATCCTGTTGCTGGTCCTGAAGAGTAGATTTGCAAATTTGATTCACCTGCCCCAAAAAAACTCGTATTATTCTCTTCTATAGTGATTCCTTATACAATACCATGTAGAAAAACCACATAGATTAAAAATTATATTTGTGATATGATAAAAACAAAATACTTGAATCTACTGTATAAATAGTGGAAACCAATTGCGATCACATAATCACATGAACAAGAAAAAGAAAGAATTTCAATCTCATAACACAAAGATTTATCTAGGGAAAGCCTCAGCTAAAAACCTCGCTATCTATATATTGCATAAGTTAAAGAATATGAGAACAATACAATTCTTCTCCCAGGCTTGAGAGCCCTCTACACTGTCTATGTCTGTCTCATTGATTCTTAGGAAAACTTGGTTCAATACTTAACCAGTTTATTGGCCTTATTATTCCCTATATCCTTGCACAATTTATTAGGTAATTAGGCCCCATATTAATAAGGAAATTCCCCAATAATGATTGTGCAACACATCAAGTATACTCCTCTGACTCCATGCACCACCTTTAAAATTTTCTGATTATACAATTGATAATACACTTCCCTTTAACTCCAATATCAACTGGGTATTCCTCAGAACTAACATGCACAAGTTATTTTTGAGTTAAATATGAGTTATATTATTGATCACTGCATTTGAATTACATATAATTTAATTCACTTGGCCTTTCACTAGTTCCTCCATTAGTTAGAACTAGTTAAACCAATTTTAACTCAAATAAATTAAGTTAATTAATTATAACTCAAAATAAACTCAATCAAGGCTCCTAAAAAGTAGGAGACACTCGAAATGCCTATAGTTTGACCCTCAACTCGAATTAACTGAACTAAATAAGTATTCATGACTTCATTAGCTCGTACAAGTTGTCACGTGATGTGGAATTACAATTTAATTCTAATTTAATTAAGGGAAACTTAAATTAAAATCCCTTATGATGCCATTTTCAATATTTCTTGTTGCCATTTTCAACAAAATTTATGGGAGTTGGAGCTTCCTTGAGGTAACAACCTTCTGTAGGTTGGACCAGATTCTATTCACACATGGGATAGCTTGCTTGCACCATATTGGTTCAGTTGAAAACACATGGAACAAATTAAAGCCACTTCATGTGGACAACTCAGTTGATTTGAACAAAAAAATGTTTGGTCAATAGAAATCTCAATTGTTAGAGTTCTCTCGATCTTAAAATCCCTTTCCATTTATGTCAAAGGGGGAGGTAAGCAGAGGTATGGAGGCAGAGGAAAAACAAGAGAAGGAACATAATGTTGCCATCAATGCCAAAGGGGGAGAATGTTGAAAATGTTGGTATTGGTGTCAATTGATCATGTTAAGGTTGATTGTTGATCGTGTCACTAATATGATTGTTGTTGATTGTGTTAAGACCGATTATTGTTGATTTTTTTAAGGCTAATTTATGTTGATTGCTACACTACCATTTTTGCAAGATTACTTGAAGTGCAAAGGATGATAAGTGATGTTAAGTGCATAGGATGATCATTGTGAAGGTTGATCATTTTTAAATATGTTGATTGGTTATCTTGATGTGTGGCTTACAATTAAAATGAAAAATGGCACATGATATCTTGAGACATAAGCTGGAAAATGTATGGTATTAAACAAGAATCCCCAAAGGAATTAGCATGTGGCTGGTACAAATATGAAAAATTTAGCTAATACAAATCTTAAAGGTTTTCAAGATTTGTCTTTTTCAATCATTGCTACTGGCCTATATTTTTTCGGCTCTATTTTATATTACAAAATTCCAAATTTCAGTTTTGAAAATGAAGAGGCATATTGGGAACAACCTTAGAATACCAAGAGACAAGTCCCCATTTCATATTCCTGCATAGAATAAAAATAGTTAATAAGCTATGCTTATAAAATATACAATTTTTAATGAGAAAAGGACTTTTTGATGTTGAGAAGTTTGTATGAGAAGGTTCGAACAAAATTTTGGTGAGGAGAAGAAAAGAAAAATAGAAAAAAATAAACAAAATTGAAGAAGAGATGCAGAGAATATGAGCAACAGACTTGAGGGTATAAATTAATATAAGGTAACCAAAAAAATCCATTTTATATTGTGATTGTGAGATTTTAGTCTCCTTTCAAGTTGTATCTTGATAAAGAATAGGTATATACCGTTGAGGTAGGAGCCTGCAAAAAAAAATGTGAGAGTTGGAGCTTCCTTGAGGTAGCAACCTCCTCAAGGTTGGAGCCTACAAAAAAAATGATGTAATAGGGGAGAAGGAGCTTTCCTTCGAATTAATTTCTTCCAAAAATTCGTGGGTTTCTCCCTTATGGGTTTCCACTTATATTTGGTGTCTTCATGTGTTTTTTGTTGAATGTTGTGTGAGTTATCTTGAATTTTGGATAAGTATATAAGAAAATGTCTCTCTATAGTAATTGCAAAACAAAACATTAATAACTGCACATATACATAAGTCATTAGCTGCATAAGAAGGTAATAGAAAAAGGAAATTAAGTTGAGCTAAATAATTGAAATATAAAATTAATGATTCAACCCCCCTCCCCTCTCAGTAATTTCCAAGCATATATCATGTTGTTGGTAAAGATGCCTCTAGTTTACTTCTGATCTTTCAGAAAAATGTCCAAATGAAGCCTCAAAAAGCTAGCATATATCATCATTGTCTACACACAACCTTAAACAAGGCCAACCACTAGTGTCTAGTAACATTTTTCATAAAATTCACAATTATATCTCAATATGATGCCACCAAAGAAGCTTCCCAAATAGATTTTTACCAAATTATAAGGGAGCACAGTCTCCTAGGTAAAAGGAACATGCTATAACATGATATGTAGAGTATGAGACCCGTGTTATAATAAGTTTTTTGAGAACAAAAGGCACGACAATGCCCGTAGGTGAATAAATAAAAAAAACCAAGGGAAAAACCATTGAATTTCCCTGGGAACTCAGCTAATCAAGGGTCTTAACATCTATTTGACTCAATAAAAAATACCATAAAAAAATATGTGGTTCTTTCCTAAGGTAATTGAAGGTTGGAGAGAGTAATAGTGCCAAGGAGAGAGAACACGGAGAGAGCAGCGATGGCTCTTAGGGTTTCTGCAACATGCTCCTCTGACGGCGCCTTGATTTCTCTGATCTCGTCCAGCGCTGCTGAGACTACCACCCCGGCACCCATGCTCCCTTGGAAGCTCCTCGTGGAAACCCGCTACTGGTCTCCCGGCGATCATTCAGTCTCCCACGGCACCAACAAGTCCGCGGCCCTCCTGGTCGCTATCTCACAAGCTCTACGCATAATTCTGAAGGATGGGAATGCTCGACTTACTGTCTCCCGGCTGCCGTTTTGCGGCATGATGGATTGGCTGTGCTACCTAGCCTCCTCATCACTTGGCCGCCGACGTTGTGCACTCCACTGTTTATTTAACAGAACTATTCCTGATGCTGGCCTCCTCTGCCGCGTCCAAGGGCAGATTTTATACGGCTCTGGTCAGGGATTGGCTATGTAGCCTTGCAGATCTTCTGAAATCACTCCAGCTTCTCTCTATAATAGCCTGGATCCTCCCTTGCAAAGACTCAGTATCAGCCTCTCGAAGAAGCAAGGCAAACCGGATAGGAGGTTGCCGCAGGAGGGTTTCGATATTCAACCGGCTGCTCTTATGGCCAATCACCTCTCTTCTTTCCAGATCCAGATCACGCTTCTATCTGGCAGAACCATGTTGCATTGGGTGCAAGCTACGGATTTAGTGCAAGATCTCTTAAACAATCTCGAACGCAGATTGGGGATTCCATCGGAGCTCCAAAGGTTGCTTCACAAAGGTAAACAACTTGAAAACCCTTTCCCCCTCTCTTATTACAGCATTAATAGAGATGCTTCGATTGTGCTTTCCCTGAGACTTAGAGGCGGAGCACCTGGGCAGCCATCCTCCACTCCCGCCTTCTCCTATAAGGATGCGGTTCATGCACAACCGCCCAAGAAATCTGCTACTTCAGCTGAGGCTCCCAAGCCTTTCCTTGTGGACAAAATGGAGGAAGTCCCCTCTATTGAAATCTCCAATCCATCGCTGGACGAACAAATTCAGATGTATGCAGAGTCCGCCATCATCTGCAGGTTCAATGGCCTTTGGCCTCGAACAACAAATCTATATCAATGGATCCACGCTAATTGGACAGACACCTGCCAAGTCTTCCTTTGTTCAAAGGGTTTCTTCATAGTAATGTTTGCATTCAACGAATATTATCAGAAAGCCTTAACAGGAGGCCCATGGTTCTGGGGAGCAGCCGGACTATTCCTCACTCCTTGGTTCCCAGATTTCGACCCCTCTTCAGCAGTTGTCACCAAGCTTCCCATCTGGGTCCGTCTTCTGAACCTTCCGGCTCATCTCTGGCACGTCTCGGTTTTCCAAGGGATTGGAAATGCCTTGGGCCGCTTCCTGGCTACAGATACCTCTCGAGGGGACAAAGGAATCTATACCTATGGCAGAATTTGTGCGGAAATAGATTTAAGCAAAGGACTGCCTGATCAGATCAACCTCAAAATTGGGGACTTTCACTGGACACAAACCTTGGATTATGAGAACACTGCATTCCACTGTAGACATTGTCATCAGACGAGGCATCTACAGAACACATGCTCCAGCTTCCCCGACAGAAAAAAGAAAACCAATAGCAAACCGAAGTCCAAGAGCTGGAAACCATGCGATCCTCCTCACATGAATGATCTAGCGTCCTCCAGCTCGGATGAGGAAGAATTGGAAGAGGAAGGAGAGAAAGATGTGCACCCGCAGGTCTCGCCCTCGGCCAGCCCTGAGGATCCCTCTGCCCCTCCGATCCCACAGAAACGTTTGCATGAGTCTTCTTCCTCCGATTCAGACAAGGAGACTCCCTCTACAGTGAAAAATAATCTACAATTGGTTCCTGCCCAGCCAAATCATAATGGCTGGGTCAAATTCATTAAAAAGAAAGGGAAAAAAGTTCGTCTGGAAGTCTCTGCCCACTCTGGGTAGCTTCCTTTGTTTCGCTCTCCTTTTTATGTTATCCTTGTTTTCTTTTGTTCAGTCCATGGTTACTTTTGGGGTCCGAGGTTGATAATGTTTCATTGCCGACCCCTTGCTTCTATGCTTTGCTTTTTGCAAGCTCTGATTGTACTATATGATTTTCTCTTAATAGAATTAGTCTTATTGAGAAAAAAAATAAAAATTGAAGGTTGGAGAGCTTATAAATATACAAGGTATTTATACATTGAAGTATAAGTGAGTAGAATATATCTTCTAAAGGATTGAGATATTCTTCTTGTTTCTCTGTTCTGGCATAGGATCAAAGGATGGATGTTGGCAATATACAAGTATGGAATGAGTGATTTGCATAAGTCCTGAAGGATCCAATCCTAGTCAAAGGGTGTGTGTGATTTATTCTAGTGCAAGGATGAGGTATAAATCTAATTATTATTGAGAGATGTGAAGGGAATATTACACAAGGTTATGATTGCTTGGATCATTTTTTAAATGTTGTGAGTAAACATAGTTAAGATATGCTTAAACTTCATTGGATCCCTCATAGTTCTTGATTGATCAAAATGTTGTATATTCTTTAATGGTTGGAGTTCCTTTTTATTCTATGCACACCATATCAAATTTTCTGGAGGTACTTTTGTATAAGCACATCATATTTGTTGGAGATCTCTTCAATATACACACACTATATATAACAATGTTATCTCTGCTAAGTGTTGAACATATCTTTGACTGTGCGACTGAGGCTTATAACAAAGTCTTCTACAAATATTTTTTCATGAAGTTTCTTTTTTACAGGAGCTAATTGACCTTCATATATTGATGATCTAATTGCTTGATGTTTTGATTTGTTGGAGAAGATATTTTATGAATATGTTTGCATGGATCTACACATAGATCTAAGTTTTCCATTGAATTAGTTCACTCTAATACATTTTCTAATCTTGTGCACTAATAAGGGCTAGAATCACATAGTGAATGAAAGGCTTATCAATAGCCTTGAGAAGATTATAATGATGACATTTTCGAACTAATAATTTGAATTAATGTTGCTTGAATTGATATAGGTTTATGTCCTATATGGTTATGTACAAAATGTCATGAAGGTTTTTTAGAGACTAATAGTTGAATAATTTTCATTGTCTGTTTACCATTACATTGGAGATGGGTTCATATTGGGCTATTGTAGAGGTTTAGTGCACAAGGAAGAGGTTTATATTCAATATTTATCTGTCATAGGTTCATGAATATGATATGCAATATTGAAGCCAATGTGCCAATGAATTTGATGAGTGTGACATTGTTGCTTGTCCTTTGAGTCTACATGTAGGATTGAAGCCAAAGATAGAGTACGGCTCTGTATTTCTAGAGCAAAAGGATGGTTTCTTGTTGCAAGGGTTGAGAGTTGGTTACTACAGTGAAAAAAGTTTAATATTGTTATGACAAAATTGACACTTTGTGCTTGTAAAAGACGCATGATGATGTTGTCTCTTAACATAGTGATTGGTTAATAGTGTTGATTGTTTAAGGAGTCTGCAATATGTTGATTGTTTTTAAAATATGATTAAGTATTGAATTATGTATCATTTCAGAAAGGTTCATGAAATATTGTATTCTTGAATATGATAGCATGATTCTGGCATTATGGTTTGGAAAAGGTAATGAAGTCATAACTTTTGATTAAGTGAGTAGATTATTGTATTCAATGTGGGTCTATTCTGAAATATCTTCATGAAACATGGCGTACTAGATCAATGAGTTTTATAGGTGGTCCCAGTGTGAAAATTTTTGAAACGTGGATCACAAGAGGTCAGAGGGGGTAGTGGCTTCCTTCTAGTGGAAACTAGAGAATTTATTGGAGGTAGTAGCTTCGAACATGTAGGAGCTTGCACACTGGTAAAATAAAACACCAATGCAAGATGTAAAAGAAATATATTTTATAATAATAGAATACAAAGCAAACAACACCAATGATGGTTTTTCCCAATTGATTTTTCCACCTAAAAATCAAGTATATCTATGTGATGATGTGCTTGTTGACCCATCGATGTTTTTGTCAGAATTTACATATGTTATCTCGCAATGATGAACTCAATTGTTCATTACCATCAAAAATTAAAAGTAAAAATACTATCTACATGAAATATTGATTCACCCCCTTCAGTATTTATAACAATGTCTCAATCAAAATGTGCTTCTATATCAATTAAATGTCCACCCCAATAATGGAGCATATCCCTATGAGGGTTATATACCAATGGTAAATGGATAAATTTATAGTAGGTAGAAAATCATGGCAAATACATTTAGCTGAATAAAACATGATTTTCAGACACCTTCAAAAAATCATGTCAAAATGTAAGCTAACTACAATGGAATGTAAACTAAATAAAACAAAACTTTTAGATAGTATCAAGTCACATCATGATCCAAGATATATCTATAATGGAAAAATCCAAAGGTATTACCAAATTATTAACCAAATCCAAAGCTCAATAGAATTATAAATCCATGCATGATCAACAATATCGGATAAAACATCATTTCAAGTATGGTGTGGTTTCACTTGAGAAAGTGTTTTAACAACAAGTACAAGTCTCTAGGTCCATCATTGGACTATTGCATTTTTTTGGTAGTTAATGTGTAGGATTTTTCAGTGCTTATGAAATTTTTTGAGATCTAACAAAGAAATTTCACCAAAAGTTGTGCAAGAAGGGAATTCAAAAGAAAACCTTGATGCCTTAAGGCTAGATATGTAATTTTATCTAGATATTGGTATGGAAGGGCACCCTTTTATTTTTCAGTCAACCAAGGACTCCAAAGAGGACATGTAGATTAAGTTCATGCACAATATTTTCTAACTACATTAATGACCATTGAAAACACGAAATTGAATTCAAGAGTCAATATGAATTTATAACTAGAATTAATGCAAACACCTTTTTTGTACATGGGAGCTTGGCTAGGAAGTCAACAAGAGGATGACCATATTCCTCAAACAACATCATGGAATCAACAGTAACCGAATTTGTACCAACACTCATCAAATCGATTGTTGACACCTTGTGACCATCTTTCTCAAGAAGCTCCATAATATTATACTGACACAATCATATTATAAATGTAATTTGAATAACATAAGGCTCCAAGTGTGGTGTAAACATCATGTGAGAGGTGTAAGTTGAATATTATAGATATTTAAGACACACTTAGTTCCACCATTAAAATGGGGGGATTGAACACATAGGTAAAGGCGGGGTTTTTTAGTTAATTTCTTCATTTTGTCAAAAACAATATTATTGACATTCATAAGACCCAATTTGTCCTTTAACATTATCCATGTGTTTCTTAGGTATACAAACTTCTAAGCTACGATATCTGAATGACTGTAGGTTGTCTATTTTGACACAAGAAGTGCCCAAATGTACTCCTTATAGTGGTTTAGTGATGGTTTCAATTACATACATATACCCATGCTCCTTAGTCCACTACTTTATGTAAACAAAGGATCAATAACTAATCCATGTTATTGTACACTACAAATGCATAAGTAAGCCTTTAATGACCTTGAAAACAAACAACAACCTTCCTAGTAATTAGGTCTGACTTCTAACAGGTAAACTATAGGAAATAGTGTCAATCTTCTAGAATTCCATGTAGGTCTACATGAAATCATTTCCATGGTTTAGATAGTTACTTGAGGTGTCTTAACACTACCAGATGATTTGGTACAATATCATTTAGATAGTTAAGGAACAATGTCACATCAATACCTTTCCATATACATGTATATGGATATATTTGTAAGGTTAAGAAAAAATGTTATTAAAATTTGTGGGCTATGGTAATTGCCCTGGCGTTAAGAGGAACACATGTCATCCACATTAATTGATTGCATAGTTACACATATGTATATTTCAGGGTTTAAGTTCACAAGCCTACAAATATGTTCTTTCATTGCATAAAGATATATGTATATATAACTGCATTCAATCCATACCTGAGCAACTTCCAAGCCCATTATTTCTTGTTATTACCAACCAATCATCATGTTGATTCCTTTACCTAATATGTTGAGCATCCTATGTTCAAGCAACTCATCAAATACGAGTTCCATTACACTTCATCAGTGTTCATGTGATATTAAAGACGATATTAACAACCAAGTAAACAACCATATAAATGATCATGCCTCATACATATAATGGCATTGTCTCAATTCAACAAGAAATACATGAAATTCATTATACAAATCAAACATGAGAGATACTTATCTCAATTAGGACTGAGAAACTGAGTTGAGGACCACAAATCTCTTCCCTACCATAGATTGGGCTGCACTATGGCCTTTCTTGCATCCCAATCACCCAAGATCTAGATTCCAGAGTTGAGGAGGTTTTCTCAAGGGATGAGACCAACACTATCAACTTAAATAGGTACTTCATAGGACCAATCAACTCCACCTACTAGTTGAATGTACTGCAGCTAATCTTCAATCGGGGACTCCATATATCTACCAACTACACCCTTAATAAACACAAGGGGATCTAGAGACCTATGTCTCCACCCTCTGTTATGTATATTTTATTAATTATTAGTTATATATAGTTATCTTAGGTTTTATTAAGTGAAAGGGCATGATCAAAGATCATGCCTCTTTGCCAAGGGACACCATAAGGCTATATTTAAAGCCTTGGTGATTCCCCATTGTAATCATATCTCATATCTCATCTTTTATCAAATAATAATATATACTTATTCAAGTTTACCAGAGTTTTTACACTCCATTGGTATCAAAGCCATCGCTCTTCGGGATCTGTGTGATCACCCAGAATTAAGGAATTACAAGAAAATTCCAAAATTGCAGATTTTTTTAAAAACCAAGTGCTTGTGGGTAGCAACATTTGTTTTTTAAAAAAAGAAGAAGGAAGAAATATATATATATATATATATATATATATATATAAGAGAAGGAAAGTTAACATAAAGGGGGAAATAAATTAAAAGGAAAAAAAAAATATTTAAAAGAAAATAGTTCCAAAAGAAAAAAAGAAAAAGTAAAAAGAGATATATATATAAAGAAGTACATATACGTACATGTGAAGACAAAGTAAAAAGAAATAAGGAAGAGTAATTGCTCGTGGTTTTGGAGCCCATGGTAATTGCCCATGGTATTAAAACCCATTTCCCCTTTTCAAAACAACGTGCCTTTTCAAAACAAAGTGACTTTTAAAAACAACGTGACTTTTCAAGGTTAACAATTTTTTCCCCATAATTATATATATATATATATATATAATTCAAATAATAAAATAATAATAATAATAATAATTATTATTATTATTATTATTTAAATATATATATATATATATAATAATAGAAATTACTATTATTATTTCAAAAAAAAATTAATTTAATTAATTAATTAAATATTAATTAATTAATTAATTAATTTTTTTTTTTTTAAGAGGGAAAAACTGGCAGAAAAATATTCCCCACCTCATACACGTCAATGTCTTCATCGATGTCGATGGCCGAATTCCAGAAGAAATTGGTGGATCTTGAGAAACAGATCAATAATAATTCATATGACTTTGGAAAAAGATTAGTCGATCTTGAAGGTATAGTTGCAAGACACTCCAATGACATCAAAAAGGTTCATGATACGACAAATCGAATAGAAAGACAAATGTGGCTAAATCATTACGAGGTCACAGAAAAGCATAGCGAAGCAATGAACAAGATGAAAAAACTCTTCAATAAGCTAAATGATAAGATAGATAAGTTAAGTCAGACACAACTTCCAATATTCCCAAATGTCGAACATAATCAACTAAAAAATTCAGCTAATTCAGATCATCATCATGAATATAACATGTTTGAAAAAGAGCAATTAAATGAGGTTGAATTGGAAATCAGCTCACATGAAGGCTATAGTGTCGAACCACCTAGAAGTAGAGACTCTGAAATCAACCATGAAAGTTATAGAGCTGAGAAACCAAGAGAAGTAAATGCAACTCAATCCACTTATAAAGCCAGTAATGCAACAACAGAAGTTATTGAAAACTTTTACATAAATGAAAATCCAATGGTAGAAAAAGAAACAATGTTGGTGAAGGAGCCACATAAAGAATTTAACGTGACTGTTATCATAGATGCAACAATAGACATAGTCGTTGAAAATGAAAGAATTGATGAAAATACAGTTTCTTATAAACAACAAAATGTTTCATCCCCGGAATTGAAAGAAAAATGTGAAGAGATAAACACATTCGAAGCCACTGATACAGTGCCAGAAGCTGTTAAGGCCTTCGATGTTCACGCAGATATGGTTGTTAAGAAGGAAGCGTTTGATGATGAGGAGAAGTTGCATCGAACGATAATTGTTGGTAACTTACCTCTAAATCTAAAGAGAAATCACGAAAAATCACCAGAAGAACAAGGAATAGTTAGGAAACACGAAAAAGTCTTCCAAGACCTGCTAATAAAAATACCTCCTAATAAGGAACATGAACATCCAATAGAAGTCAAGAAAGGACCCGACCCTGTCAATATCAAATCTTGTCGCTATCCACATCACCAACATATGGAGCTCGAGAAGATGCTTCACGATCTTTTTAAAATGTGGGAAGCAAGAGCCCACCGCTCAAGAAACCTAGGCATTCGTCAAAATTTTTTATTGTTATGTATGCTTTGAGGACAAAACATCTTTAAGAGAGGGGCAATGTTATGTATATTTTATTAATTATTAGTTATATATAGTTATCTTAGGTTTTATTAAGTGAAAGGGCATGATCAAAGATCATGCCTCTTTGCCAAGGGACACCATAAGGCTATATTTAAAGCCTTGGTGATTCCCCATTGTAATCATATCTCATATCTCATCTTTTATCAAATAATAATATATAATTATTCAAGTTTACCAGAGTTTTTACACTCCATATACCAATGGAGTGTAAAAACTCTGGTAAACTTGAATAAGTATATATTATTATTTGATAAAAGATGAGATATGAGATATGATTACAATGGGGAATCACCAAGGCTTTAAATATAGCCTTATGGTGTCCCTTGGCGAAGAGGTATGATCTTTGATCATGCCCTTTCACTTAACAAAACCTAAGATAACTATATATAACTAATAATTAATAAAATATACATAACACCCTCAATCATGCATAAGGGAATCTATAAACCTCTGTCTCCACCCTTAAACAAGCACAAGAGAGTATAGAGGCTTCACCTCCACCCTTTCTTGATATAAAACTAGTGGTTCCACCCAACAAAGGGAGTCAAAAAATCACTACAGAAATGAGAAAAATAACCAAAGGAGACTTGGGAATTCTCCATACTATGAATCCAAGGAATAATATCCACTGTAGCTGTCAATGGAATCCAAAGAAGACCATCTCCACCCTCTAGCCCACAGGGAACCTAGAGATCATTGTCCTCACTTGAAGGAAATTCTACCCATACTCGTATTATTCAACCAATTTTTTTTTCCCCTCTGTCTGTTGTAGCAATGCAAGTTGCCTTTAATTCTCTTCAGACCAAGGATGCACATAAAATTCATGTAGTTTGTTGCATGCCATTTATATTTCACTAAAATATTATATCCAGGAAATAGCCCCGAATTCCAGCAGTGGCCATAAAATTGGAGTGACGAATTCTAAAATCTTCAGACCATTTGATTCCTCCCAAATAGGCACAACAATCATAATTGGGTAATGAATAAATAATTTCTATAATTTGTGATAAGAGCCTTTATGTAGTCCTACTCAAGACTAGTTCACACACCAATAGGTATACACACAAAATATCAAAAATAATTCATCAATAAAATAAAATATTTACTGGAGGATTCTTGGCCTAATATTGGCCTCTCATTCCTTCCACTCACTCACACACTTCAACATACATACATGCCTCATGGGCTCACCTAAATTTATACAAATGGATTAGAACCCAAGGTAGGTTTTAGATCCCTAAACTAACTCCCAAAATATCTCTCATAATACATAAAATATCTCATCTAATCTCTTGTCCCTAGATAAGAGCTAACTAATCCACAAATCTATCAAACCTCCCAAAATACTCTCAAATATTCTCCTATTTACAATGATCCTTATTCTCTCTTAAAAATATAGAAAAAATATATTAAATAATTAAATCCTAACTTTGTAAACTAACTCCCATAGTAAATATTTGACCTAGGTTAGATGCACCTGCATCAGACTCCCCAGGTAAAAGAAAATCATGGTCTCTTGACCATAAGTCTTCATAAGATGATAATAGTCCTCTTGGATCCCAAACTTTAGTCTGTTGTTGATCATCCATTCTTTGGTGTCTTTCTTCAATGATTGTGACTTTTGTTTCGCTGGGTTCCCAAATTTTATGTTGCAATTCTCCTCCTTCTTTGCTGATGTAGATCTGCTAAGTCATTAGTAATCTATTGTCATCATTTCTTTTTCTTTTTTCAATGGAAATCTTCTGAGATTCTGTCAACATCAGATTCTTCATCTCTCTAATTTCAATATCTATCTTGTCTACTGGCTGGTGTGCAATATTGTTCCTTTGATGAACTTTGTTGTCCATCTCTATGCTTCTGCTGCACCATATTCTTTAATTTTATGGCCTGTTGTAATCCACCATAATACTCTGGCTTCATATTATCTAGCCATTCTTCTAAGAACTTTAGTTCTGTTGCAATATCTCTCATGTTGACATTTGACCCATTTATTTGATGGTCATTTTCATCATCAACTTCTATTATTTATTCATCTTTAGCATCCTTAGGCTTCATTTTTTTATTAATTTGTTTTTCATCATTACTGCACACAAATTCAATACTTTGTTCAATATCAACAACATATATTGCATTCACACACCAATTGTTAGATTTAAAAACATAAGGCTCAATAGATAATTTTGTCTTCAAGTCTTCTTGTTGATCTTCCAAACATTTTGTGGTGTCATATGTGGGAATCAAACCAATGTCCACATCATCATTGTCGTCACCAAGCAATGATCCTTGCTTTGTTTCAAAAATGCATACATTTGTATGGAGTTTCTCTGCTTCCCTTAGCTTGTGTTTTTGTCTCAATTGCTTAATTGGGCATTTAACTCTTCACTTTATTACCCATCTATGTATTTGATTTGATAGCAACTCCATTAATATGAAAAGTCGTGCCTTTAATTTAACGATATCTTTCTCTTCATCACCAATGCCAACTGCTATGACATCTTTGTAACATTTCTCTAGATTTTGTAAACGACTATCTATAATCATCTTCAACTTCTTCTTCTTTCGTGAACTTCACCTTGTTCACTGTAACCTGCAATTGAAATTTACCAAGTTACTCCCCTTGAACTTGGTCAATGTTTCACTTCACTTGAACCTTCTTTTTGAGCACTCATTTGTACTTTGCTTCATTTAAAGCAAACAACTGCAATATCTCTTCAAATTGTCTTCACAATACATTGACCAAACTTTGGGTGTTGGGCTCTACCGATCATGCACCCATACATTCAAATAACACTTTTGACTTCTAATTTAGCATCAACTCTTCATTAATGGACCTTGGATGTTGGGTACAACAAAAAAATACACCCTTTCAATAACTTCAATATATTTTAATCTCCCTTATGAATTTATCTTTACGTCGAGAGATTTTTATTCTAAGGACTTCTTATCGTTTCCACTTGACTTGAAAAACTCACTTGACCCAATGACATTTAAGTATTCAACTTAAACTTTTTCTTTATAATTTCGCTGACTTTCAAATTCTACTCTCATAGATTTCATAATTGTTTCACTCTTGACATCACTTTGTAAGAGAACTCCATTACATAATGATTAAGTCCTTATGGTAAAATAAGAGCGGCACATATTTTTCTTACCTTGAAATCCACGTGCTCCATATTTTTATCTTGAAACCATTATGATCCATTACAAATGCTTTATAAATACGAGAATTTTCAAAAATTGATCCCCATGAACTTTAAGTCATAAAAACTTCTACCAAAGTGTGACTTCCACGTGAAATGTGATTTATCTTTTTTTTTTTATTCAAAATAAATGCTACCTCCTTTAATTTTTAAGCACTGCACTCTTCACATTTATCAAAGTTTATTCAACGCAGATTCCACTGGGGTGCTTCTCTCTTCAACACTTGTCTTTGTTGGTATTGGCACACGTTCCTCCACCCCACACAATGATTATTTACTTATTCTTATTTATCTTTTGGATTTCAACACAGCCTCCACCAAAATATTTAAACAGTAGTAGCATGCATAAAAAAAACTGAGATCTGTACAAACAACTGCGATTCCTCTAAATATATATCAAGAGATGGAAAAATGACGTCATTCTCGGCACCATTGCGGTTGTAATTAATTCCGCAGACGTGGTACCAAATGAGCAGGGTTTGAATTTGTGACTCCTTTATTGCTCCACTGGTTTTATAATCATTATGGCCTTTCCAATATCATTCCACCTTCCTACGTGCTTCTTTGGCTTGGACGCAAAATTGTTCCACATTAACAAGGACTTGGAAAACTGGATGCATTGACTTGAGGTCTTCGTTGGCAATGGCGGTATTAAATTGTTGAAAAGGTATAATTTAAGACCGACCAGAAAAATAGACGATACCCCTGCACGAGAAAGTAACGGACATCTTCTTTCCCTTCATTACGCTGAGTTCGTTGTTTTGAATTTTGTATCAGCTCAATTCAACACGCACAGGTCTCCACTTCTTCACACTCAACAATGCAGCTGCAACATTCAAACTTTCAGCGAGCAGATGCAACGTTCAAATCGATTTGTTGAGCTTCTTGAGACGTAACCGTATCAGTGTGCTTCTCCCAACAACCTTCAAACATCGATGCAAATTCCTCTTTATGGAAAACTTTGTGCGCACACAACTAGTTAAATTGTACGCAATCTCCTCAGTCATATGCCAAGCTTGACCTCCAACCTTGACATCCTTATGAGCATCAATGTACATGACAATCAAATGTATATATTATTTCAAATTTCAACCTCTAAAATATCAAATATAGATTTTTTTCAAACTTGTAAACTTGGAGGAAATAAGCTAGTGATTTTTCAGTTACTCAGAAAACTCACCAAGTTGACTTGATTCATTGACTTCCCATGAAACATAAACTACATGGCATAACTTGGCCATATGGATAATTGTCTATTCAAATCGAAACTAATCAAACTCGTGACTCATCTAAAAGTTAAAACTTGCAATAAAAAGTTGGTTAAGTTCAGTCAAATTAGTGGCCTTTATTGCCATTTTGCTTGTGCTAGTGTTTATTTGAGAAATTAGACCAAAAAAAATGCTCCTCCGTCCTATTATCTTTTAAATATATGTCCATTTCAGGTATACACAAGTATAAGTTTTGTACATAACCACTAACATATTTCATCTGAGAATTCAATGTTGTAAGCTATTTTAGAAGAATTATGGGTTACATATCTAATTCATCTGTTTATTTATCCATTATATTAAACCCAAGGTTCGAAGCTTGGCTCCTCTAGGCATGAAATAATATGATTATGGTATCAATTCAGGGCTCTGATACCATATTGGAGGCGTTTTAGGATTTGATTCCATTGTCAAGATACACATTTCACAAGGGATTCAAATAACAAGCCCTAAAGTGAACCACTATCATCATCTCCAACAATTGAGGTATTAGCCTAGAGTTGTGGCATAACCTAAGATCATAATATATATTTTTTCAAACATTTTATCAAACACATAGCATACATGTTCATTAATGCCTTATCGACAATGATTCCATATTAAAAAACCAATTTAATTTTATCAGGGTGGTCCATCTACCTACCAAAAAGTATTTGGTGTGATGTCATTAACACAGACAATTGTTAGATAAAATCAAAATATAAATTCATAATAAAAGTAATCACCTTAACTTATTTTTGTGAAGTTCTTGGGAGAAGGATATCTGAATTAATTAATTCAAAGTTAGTGCATACATAATAACATTAATCAACAAAATCGATATCTACATATTAACTATGCATATACAAATCACAACCCAAACATAGTCATTGTTTGATGGATAATTCTCTTTTGTAGACATAAGTGGACTCCATAGATCTAGTGACTTGAAATAGAAACCACAGAGACAAAAAGACTTATGATTTCCTTATAGAAATTAGAACATGGAGGAAAGACCTACCTATTGTCCAACACAAGTTCTCCTCTTCTCCTTGCTTGTAAGCATTAGCTCCAACTCCAAATAATATAAATAGGACCTACAAGACAACTAAAACAAGTAAGAGAAGTACAACATACAAATAACATGTACTAACATCTCTAAACAATGAGTCAAGAAGGCCATTTTGTAGTCTTTTGGTGCTTCCAATGCACTTGATCCAATTGGTTGACTTGCTTACTAAAGTGTTGTGTGTCTTCATGTCCAACATATTTTTGCATCTTTTAATACCTTAATTGTTGTCGACTTTAAACCTTGCAACCAACTTATTAGCAGATTAAATCATAAGGTGAATCTAGTTTTTTTATATCGATGCCTATCAATATAGCAAAACCAAATTAGCTCATAAACCAAGCCATCATAATCACATCATTAAGTTATGTTCAAAATTTTAAAGTTCAAAATTTTAATGAAATAATGAAATATTGCTCTTGAAACCGTATACCATAAACCACATCTACAAGATTTCTATAACAAATAATCAGATTCTCTTGAGCCTATAAAACCTAACCCATTTTGAAACATTTTTATCATAAATATTCCAAACATTGTATTAATTACATTGGTGTGTTTCATAATTTTAGTTGATGAGGTCAAGAGCTAATAATGCACTGAAGGCTTCAATTTAAGATGCAAGTTACATTGTAGTATGCATATCACTATGGCAAGATGAATGATTTTTAAAGGAAGAAATGTGACTAACCATTCAACCAAGCAAGAAAGTTAAAGAGATTCTCAAGAAAATTTGTTAATTCAAACGAAAAAACCCTCCATCAAAAGTACATCAAATGTCATAAAACTCGCTGCAAACAAACTGGAAATTTTCAGATATAGTCAATGGACTCCAATTTTTTCTACAAATGACATGGAAAAGCAAAAATTCCAAGCCTATGTAATTATGTGCCAATAGGATGAAAAATCAAATCTCTTAGGAATTTCATACTAGAAATGGCACTGATACCACCAATCCAATACTTGTGTCTTTTGTGGGTATCAGGTGGTGAAGAATTCTTGCAAGGAGTTAGTTGCATATCATTCATGATCCAAAATGATCTATTCTTTCCTCATGCTAACCTCATAAAAATAAGTTATTCGATGGTAATGGGTATTTTAAAGGAGTCAAATGCAACACCCTTCATGGCGTAGGAAGCGTTTTTCTTTCCTATTATTAACCTCTATAAAATTGGGAATAAAAATTTCCCACTATCATCATTGTCAAAAAATTTATAAACTTTTTTGTGTAAATTCTTCCAGTTAAAAATTATGGACCTAATGTATCAATTCGTATTTTCCCATATGAAATAATATTTCATAACATTACTAGGGAGAAAAAGGAATTCCAAGACTATTTGTGCCACTACATGTTTTAATGATGAATGCATGTCTTCATATATTTGTACACCACCATCCTTACTTCTTATCAAAAGAGAAAAATAATATGCATTGTACAAATTTGAAATATTTTCCGAGATCATGACTATTGCACAATGTTGATTTTCATCACTAAGATTTATCCAAAAATCCTAGATGTATTCAAAAGAATATCCATAAAAATCACTTTACATAATTTTGAACTTAATAACAATTGAACATACAAATTTGAAAACACAAAACCTATTTGAACTCGTAGAATTTTAGGGGATTAAAGGCTGCAAAGAAACTTATCAAGCTGATAAACTAATACATGCTTGGCAAAAATTGGCCATTTTTGATAGAAACAATTTCTTCATGTTTTTTTATGTCCAAGAAGATGAAGGGATTAAGTTGACCGTGTTAAAATGCCTTTTAAATTGGCTAACTATCAAGAATATATCAACATGCAACTTGCACTTCCCTATCTATTTATATATGAGATTTGGTGGATTGGAAATCAAATGGTTTTCCAAGACTTGTATTTCTCTCTTGCATGGGCAGGTGACGATGTGAGATTGGGAATGGAAGGCAATAAAATCCATTGCAAATAGAAAAATGTTAGATGTTTATTAAGGCCAAGTATAGACCAAGAGAATCCATTGGGTTTCTTCGATGGAGTATCACAAGGAACTCCAAGTATTTATGGTGCATGATTTGTACTTTTTCTTGAATAATCATATTTCATTGACCTAAAGTATGTTGTTGAACAAAGGACCAACAATCGTGCTTAATTTTATGTTCTTTGGTTTTTTTTCTAAATCAATAGAGGATAAGGGCTAAACATCTCCGAGTGTTTGGAGATTGAAAGATCTTAATGGAATGGACGAAAACTAGTATATCATTGGAAACTCATGCTTGTTAAACATTATGACACAAGTTCAAGAAGTAAAGAAAAATCCTCTTTAAGTTATTATTTTTCACATGTTTACCAAGAATTCAACATTCAAACTCATAAATTGTCTAAAGAATATTTTCTCTTGTAAAGGGGTCCCTTAATTGTCGAATAAGTGTTACAGATCTATGGATTGCATCATGATTTGATGTAATTTGATAAGTATTTATTTCTATGTGATGATTATCTTTAGTACCTTCAATGTGTTCAAAGGAAGGTTATCAAATGTGATATGTAGACTCGATGTTTTTGATGTAGAGGACCAAGACAGTTCTTAATTTTAGTTTTTGGAGTATGTACATGACAATCAAATGCATATATTAGTTTCAAATTTCAAAATCTAAAATATCAAATATAAATATTTTTTTCTTTGGAAGAAATACATAAATAAAGAAAAAAAATTATGCCTACAAACTTGTAAACTTGGAGGAAATAAGCTATTGATTTGTCAGTTCCTAAAAAACCTCACCAAGTTGACTTGATTCACTAACTTTCCATGAAACATAGCCTACATGGAATAACTTGGCCATATGGATAATTTTCCATTCAAATCAAAAGTAATCAAACTCGTGACTCATTTAAAGGCTAAAACTTGCAAGAAAAAGTTGGTTACACTTCAATCAAACTCGTTTAGTTCAATCAAAATAGTGGCATTTATTTCCATTTTGTTTGTGCTAGTGTTGATTTGAGAAATTAGACAAGAGAGGCTCCTCTGTCCTATTCTATTTTACATATATGTCCATTTAAGGTATACGCAAGTATAAGTGACATAACCACTAACATATTTCAACTGAGCATTCAATGTTTCAAGCTACTTTAGAAGAACTATGGGTTACATATCTAATTCATTTGTTGATTTACCCATTCTATTAAACGCAAGGTTCGAAGACTAGCTCCTATGGGCATGAAATAATATGATTATGGTATCAATTCAGGGCTTTGATACCATTTTAGAGGTGTTTTGGGATTTTATTTCATTGTCAAGATACACATTTCACAAGGGATTCAACTAGCAAGCCCAAAAGTGAACCATTATCATCATCTCCAACAATTGAGGTATTAGCCTAGAGTTGTGGCATAACCTAAGATCATAATATATTTTTTTCAAACATTTTATCAAACACATGGAATACATGTTCATTAATGCCTTGCGGAAAATGATTCCATATTAAAAAACCAATTTAATTCTATCAGGGTGTTCCATCTACCTACCAAAAAATATTTGGTGTGATGTCATTAACACAAAAAATTGTTAGATAAAATCAAAATAGAAATTCATAATAAAATTAACCACCTTAACTTAATTAGGTGAAGTTGTTGGGACAAGGATATATGAAGTAATTCATTCAAAGTTAGTACATACATAATAATAATAATCAACAAAATCAATATCAACATATTAACTACGCATTTACAAATCAAAACCCAAACATAGTCATTTTTTTACCGATAATTCTCTTCTGTAGACAGAAGTGGACTCCCTAGATCTAGTGGCTTGATATAGAAACAATAGAGAAAAAAATACTTATGCTTTCCTTAGAGAAACTAGAACATGGAGGAAAGACCTACCTAGAGTCCAACACAAGTTCTCCTCTTCTCCTTGATTGTAAGCTTTAGCTTCAACTCCAAATGCTATAAATAGGACCTACACGACAACTAAAACAAGTAAGAGCACTACAACATACAAATAACATGTGCTAACATCTCTAAACAATGATTCAAGAAGGCATTGTAATACATAAACATTAAAGAGACATAAGTATAGGAAAATAAAGCAATTTTGTATCAATGAAAGTAGGAGAAGCTACAACCCTTTATAGATCTTTACCTTGTAGATGTCTCCCCAACTATCTTGTCCTTCCTTTGCCACAAACCAAGCCTTCAATCACAACTCAAGTGAATGGATGGATAATGGATCCTTAGGCACAAAGCAACAACATGAGGTCATAACTAAGAGTCTCCAAAATCCAACCCAGGCTATATTGGAGGCAGTAAATTTATAGGGTAAATCGGGTGGTTTGGGATTTACCAATCTAGGACTTAGATCCACATATGAGGGAGGATACACTCAAGTGATAAGAGATAATACCTCAAGTATAGTATTTCGAGATATAATTTAATAGTAAATGGTTAAAACCACTCGGGAAGCTTCTAGAAAGAGAATATTTGAAATTATCTTTAAATTTTACTGAATTCTAGAGGCCACTGCATTTGTAGCAAAGGTAAAATGTGTTGGTTGATGAAATTTCTCAGTGTACAATTTGCAATAGTGCAGGTTGCATGAAGGGAAGGTGTGATGGACCAAAACATTAGGGTTTTGAGTTGCTTAACCAAAATTCTTGGAATTTTTGGAGAGAATATGTTCTAGTCTTTACAGGGGATGAATGCAAAGTGTTAAAGGATGATGATTAATCCGGTTTGTAGGCCATTTGATTGGATGTGAAAAAATTAATTCTAATAGATTTCCCCCTCAAGTATAAAGTCAAAAGTAGTGGCTGAATATTGAAGTGCTTTACCACGTGACGAGTCTGGATCAAGAATATATGGGATGAGATCATCGATTTTCTGTTACAATATATAATTGTCACGCTATCATTATAGAATTTGGCATACCCATACTCAACATATAAGCCAATTTACATGTAAAATAATCAAAGTCATGTCTACTAATGATAAATGGTGGACCCATGCTCATATGAATTTCTGAATGCTTATAACAAACATACTTTTTGATATTGTATGAATCTTGAAATGACAACCCAGATGGATAAACTAGATCTAGGGTCTTCTACCTCGTCACTCGATAGTACGAGTCTAACCATGTGAATAAATTTGTTGGAGTTGAACATGGTAGACACCATATGATTATCAACCAATGATGTAATTTGTTAGCATATGCGAGAGGAACCACCGATAATGATAATGGCTCTTAAGGCACTACAATAAAATATCTATGGTGCGAATAAATGAGCTAAATTCAAACACCACACAAAATATTCTAGTCGAAGGACAATGATGAGAAATTTTCGCCAAAAGAAAGGAAACTTGCCATTGAGGCATGCAAGCTCCAAGGAACTGAAGGGAGTTTCTAAGTCAACCTCTTGGTTAATTTCCTGATGTTGATAGGAAGTGACACGTTGCAGGAGAGCCTTAATGTATCCCCCATTAATGACACAAAACATGTGTCAAGACCTGAGTTAGAATGTGGTGACGCAAATTTGGTTTAGGAGCAACAAACATGAAGTAAGGCTTAAGGGTATTGTACTCAATGTCAATTGAGGGAGGAATTTCTCTTGAACATATAGATGACACTGATATGGATTTGGCATCATTGAATCAAAAACCCATCATGAAGGATTTCAATGAGATGCGATAGATAGAGAGACAAGCATACTCCCCAACCCAAAGCAGTCATGGAGATGAAGTGAAAGAGTGTCATGTTCAAGAGTGAGTTGTACCATTAATAGGTATTATGCCTTGTTTTCTAAATTTCTCGACCATTTCTGGCCAATACATTTTTATTTTTGACAGGCTTGAGGAGGATAACAAATTCTTGATCTATAAGTTCATCCTTTGATTGAATCATTCTGATTATTTTTAACAAGCCATGAGGAATGGTTCGGTCTCATCATGCTTGATGAGTCTAATGTTGTTTAATATTTTTACAAGTCCAGCCAAGGCATAATTTGACTTATTTTTCATGTTTAGAGGTTTTTAAAAAGAGGTGAAAAGGAAAAATCCAAGATATTCCTTTTCGTAAATCTGTCTCTTGGGTCCGAAAAACGTAAAAAAATACCCAAGAGAACCTTTTAGCCATGTTCGACTAAATTATTCCTTTCGCGTAAATAGTCTATCAAGTCTAGAAAATGTTTAAACTTGTAATGGGCAGACATATTTTCATTTACTTTAACGAGTTCAAAAGTACAAGTGCTCGACAATATTTTCATGTTGTTGGATTCTGAAAAGGGCTTAAAGAGGACTCCAGGGCGTTCCTTTTTCGTAGGTTTAAAGAGTCCAAAAAATCGATAAAAGTATACTCATTCATCAAAATGAATTATATTCAAATTATAACCTGCATTACATCCTTCATTTATCGTTTAACTCGCTCAGAACACCATAAAAAACATTAAAAATACATGATATATGGAAAAATTAAGTCAAAAACATTAAAAATATTAAAATGTATTAAAATAATAGCTTATTTTGAACATAAAAGTGAAAAAAGTAATTGCATATCTTACCATTTTCATTTTACCAATTTGAGTGAGCTCTTTGTGGTTTTTACCTTCAATCTTCACCAATTGATTGTGACCAATCTAGTGGACCATTTCAAGTATCATCAATTCCAGGTAGGAGGTCTATCCTTTCTCTTCATTTTCATGGTTTTCATTTCTCGTTTGATTCATATTTTGGTTTTTTTTTTGAGTTTTTGGAACTTAGAATCTGCCTTAGGCCCATCACACTCTCCTTATATCAGGTTGTGCGATGGGTCGCTAAAATTTACATTGATCAAAGCAAACCAACGCACTTACCAGGGAGGGAAAGTGTGATGGGTCACTTTGTTCATGAAGGAAAAATGCGATGGGTCATTATGTTCACGAAGGAACAATGTGATGGGTGCAAAAAGGGTTTTGATTTTTTTTTTTTTGAGTTATTTTCTTCCAAAAATTTTCAAATTGATGATTTTATATGTTTATCAATGTTATTTTGCAGAAATTTACCACAGTGTTAATGGATTTAATATGGATAGAAAGGGAACATGAGGCTCAAGACATGGTTGCTTCCAATGACCCAACAACAATACAAGATTTTAAAAATTGTGGGCTTCTTAAGTTCTTTATGATTTCGAGCATGAGGGTTTAGTTGGAGTTACTAGAATATTTGGTAAGATCTTGGGACATACACGGACAATATTTCAGGATTGGAGTGCACATTGTCACAATATATATTGAATACATCTAATTCCTAACATTTATCTCACATAGAGGGCATCCCATTTCATTATTAGGATTCAATAGAGGTGGAGAGATAGTTAAAGATTACATAGCCCTCCATTATCGACCACGCTCTGAAATAAATAAAGATAGGAAACTTAAGATTAAGGATGTTATTCAAATTACTGTCAGGACAATCCTTTTTACTATTACAAGGTTTCCTGACATTGCAGCTCTATATTTAGCTACCAAGACCCAAATGCAGTATGCTTTGGAATGCTTGTAACCTACAATATTCAACTGGTGTGAAGGGGTCTTATCAAATATGAAGGAACAACTCAATAGAGAAAATACCAGATAGTTGAAGAAATTTGGGTATGGCTCTATCATGGTACCATTTTAGTTACAGTGGGAACCATTACTATGACCTCAGTAGATATGCGGCGAGATTCCTAGACCTAGAGAGCCTCACATCAGGCAATGGGTAGATTTCATGAAGCGTCATGGAGGAGCGCCCATGATGTCATTTACTCTTATCTTCTTTGATTGGCTGCGAGAGTAGATGATTATGAACAAGGACTAACCATATGTTAGATTTGAATTTCGTGGAGACCTAGAGCTCATTTTACCTGAAGGCAAGAAATGGAACAATGCAGGTAAAAGAAAAGTCATTTTCAATATTTTTGGGTTTTACAATATATATATTATGTATCAGAGACTAGCTATCCATTTTACATGCAGATTTTTGAAATATTCTACCAATAGGCATGTCGCCTCTTCATCGACAGGCCCAACCAGAACTGGTATAGGTTGGAGTTGCAGGGGCAAAGGAGGAAATGGCCGATCCCGACATAGTGGAGATACTTGTTGAGTTCGGGCATCAGGTTGAGATTTTGAACAGCAATGTGCCACACACAGGGGTTGATGAGGTTATGCTATGAGGATACAACGTCACACTATAGGAGTGTCAACTCATATAATTCAATTTCTATGCAAAGTTTCCCGTGCAATCGTTTGCTATCATGAACATCATCGGGATTAGTCGCCTAGGAGGCTTTTCAACCATATTTTTGTCTGCAAGTTTTTTTATATTATAGGTTGTGGGCCATATGTTTCTCGGACACGATTTTGTAAAACCAAAACATTATATACAATTTTATATCTATGAATGTTTTTCTAGGTATTTTTACTCTTTCACATTGTATGATGATGGTTGTATTTTTACATATGTCACAAATTTCTCTCTAATGCATAATTGGCTAATTCATCTGTTAATGTATTTAGAATTATAGGAAAAAGTTGATACTGAATGTAATCAAAATGTCACTCTAAGAGGCGACCTCTTAAAAAAATGCATAACATAGTTAGACTTTTGACTGAATATACATTGTTTAAATGTAGCACCATGAGTTGTGAATCAAGTCTGATGACCAAATGATAAATACCACATGAAATGGCATCTGATAATAACTTGATCACTATGCTATAGTTAGTGATTTTATTAGTTGAACGACCAATGAAAATTCCTTGCAAACTCACTAACTCGTCATTAGGAGTATAAATCGTCCATGTTGTGGAGGAAAGGTTCTGAGTACTAAGAATAGCACCATAAGCATAACCAACATATGGTTGAGGGGATACCAAAATCTGAAAATAAAATGTAATCCAAGATAAGCAGAGGCGGTAGACAAATCTCAAGAAAAAATGAACTGCGAACACACTAGAAAACTTGTACAATATGTACACAGTGACTATGCAGAAAGAATCTAAGCATATTTTTTTTTGCGATACAACTCGTTTCCCGGTTGTGCGAAGGGAATTCCATCAAAGTCTACAAGCTCATAAGCCCCTTTTGGAAGAACACATTTAACAATATATGGACCTAATTACATTGGTTCAAGTTTACCGGCTCCTAGTTTATCGACTTCTTGGTCATATAAGAGGACCAAATCACCCTCCAATAAGGCAGAAGGTTTAACATTTTGGTCATATTATGCTTTGAAACATTTTTTGTGGGCTTTTTTAGCCATCACGACATCACGTCAATTCTCATCTAGTCGAGCTAGGTGAAAAAAAATTTCTTCTTCGATAGCGGTAGCTGGAAGAAGTTCCACAACAAGTTTCAATGATGGAATTTCACATTCAATTGGAAGAATGAATTCTAGACCATACACTAGTTGAAAAGGTGTGAATTCAATTTTTGTTTAGACATATGTGCGATATTCCCACAAGAATGAAAAAATAATAGTATGCCAATTCATTTTATGAATCCCTGCCATGCGTTGAAGCATTGTTTTCAAAACCTTATTAATGGATTCTACTTGGTTGTTGGCCTGTGGGTAATAGGGAGTTGAGCTATCATGCTGTAAGCCCAACTTGGTAGCTAGTTCAAACATCATGTAATTGTGAAAATGTTTACCATGGTTCGTAACTATGACGTGTGGCCCACTAAATCTGGCAATAACGTGACTAAAGGGGAACAATTCAATAATTTTTTCGTTGCTGTTGTATGTATGCATCGCTTCGGCTAATTTAGTAAAATAATCTACTACAAAAATTACCATGCCCCCCAATCGAGCTATGGTTACAGGTCATGAAGTCAATACCCCATTTGGTAAAGGGACAAACAACGATAACTAGGTGCAAAGGAGCAGGTGGAGCACGAGCTTTCCGGTTACGGATCTAACATGTGTGACACTTTTGGATTGCTATAATACAAACTCTGAACATAATCGGCCAATAGTAACTTGCACGTAGAATTTTTTGGGTGGTATCATAGCCATAGATATGTGTGTTGCATGCTCCATCATGATAATCATTTGAAGCTTTCTCGACCTCCTCATGAGTGAGGCACCATTAGAAGATCGTATCAATACCATGACGATAAAGGGTGTCATCGATAATGATATAATGATGAGCCTAGTATCGAATGTGATGCTGGTCAGAATGAGTGATTTTAGGCTAGAAAGTTTGGGTCAGCAGATAGATAATGATATCTCCATACCATGGATCAGAAGAGTCGATCAGAAACATTGTTTCATTTGGGATAGTATCGTCATTTATCGATCCTTACATAGAGGATGGAAGGTCACAAATTAGTTTGATAAAGAAAATATTTATTAGACTTGGATTTGATGAAATTTAAATCAAAATATTGGAGGATAATGATCCACTTTGAGTATTTCCTCCCCAACAATTGACGTGATAAGGTGTAGTTCATAGGGTTGCAAACGGAAACCAAACTAGTCTTGCGAAGCAGAATATAGTGACAAAATATCTAAATAGATTAGAAAGATGCTAAAGCTGACTTTTCAACATGGGAGTGATTGGCTTTAGTATCGGTCAAATTACAACTCAAGTAGTAGATAGGGTATTTGTCTCCTAAATCATATTCTTGTACCAATACCATAGTGATAGTGGTAACATCTGCAAAAATATACATGAAATAGTCTCGATGATCATCGAGAGGATATAGTAATGATGCTTGGGCTAATACACTTTTCAAGGAATCAAAATCCTTTTGAGCAATATGATCCAATTGAAAGGAACTCCTTTTTCCAATAAACGAGCAAATCCTTTGGTAAGTTCTACATAGTTAGGAATGAAACATCGTAGAAAGTTAGCCTTCCCTTGCAGGCGTTGTAAATGAATAAGAGAAAATGGGGCTGGAAAATTGAGGATTGCTTGGACTTTCAGGGGATCAATGTATATTCCTTCTTTGGACACAATGAATCCTAGAAGTCAACCAGATTGAAAACATAAAACACATTTATGTGGGTTTCATAAGATATTATAGTGTCGAAATCATAAGAAGATGGCTCTGAGATGCAGTGGATGGTCTTAATGACTCTTAGAGTGGGAAAATAATCTAGGTATGGTTGCACGACATGCTTAATATCGTGAAAAGAATAATTCATTTCCTGTTGGAAATTTGATCATGCATTCTTAAGATCGAAATGAAGTTCAAAATAAGAAAATGTACCCCATGGAAAAATGAACATAGTCTTATGTTGTTCAGATATAATTATGTTGATTTTATTGTAGATGGAGAAGCCATCCATAAACGAGAAAATTTCAATCCCAGCACAATCATCAACAATTTGGTCGATGAAAGGGGTTGGATATTTGTCCTTAGGACAAGCTCTATTAATATATCGATAATAGACACATACTCAGATCATACCCCGTTTCTTCATTACAGGAACAATGTTTGAGACCCAATTAGTTGAAGGAAAAAGATAAATAAAACCAACATGCAAAAGTTGTTCAACCTCTGCTTTAATGGTAGTAGCTATCTTAGGGTGAACCAAACGTAAGCATAGTCTAACTGGATTAGCATATAGATAAGTTTTAATTTCGTGCACCACATTATTGGGATCGATGTTGGCCATCTCTTCGTATGTCCAAGCATACACATCACAAAATTCTTGAAAAAATTCCTTATAAATATTTATCTCATATGGAGAACAAGATGCACCAATATGGACATTTTCAATAATCTCAGGCTTAACTGAAATATCAAGGGGAATAGTGTCCTCAATATTTTCCAATTTTTTCTTAGGATCACCTAATAAATGGAGATGGGGTTCTGAAGTTCCTCATTAAACTTGGGAGAGAAAAAGCATTCAAAATTATGCTCAAGAGTGTTAGGTTGAGGTAAGAAAGACGAATGGTGATGAATATCATTCTAGGGTTTCTCATTTGACATCATGGTCTCCACGATTATTTTATTGGTGGGAAAGTGTCATTGAAAGGATTATATTGTGATACTAAACTTGAATCTTAAGAGGAATCAAAAACCAAATTCACAGAATTCATCGAACATGGCAGCTGAATAGCATCACAAGATAACTTAACGAGACTGAGTGAGATAAATTATCCAAAAGAGTTGATATTATAACTGTCAAGAACTATCCAAGGATCATATAGAATAGTACTAGACCAAATCATGTTGATAAGAGAAACCGTAGAGGGAAAGTCAGGAGGAGGAAGCAAGAAAGTTCCCATCAAGGACGAGTCTTTTAATCATCCTACTCTGACATTTCCAGAAGGTAGTGGGGTCTTTCCCATAAGATGGATGTTTCCAGTAGTCTTGGAAATAATGAAGAAAAATGAAATTTGATCAATGACCTATAGAAATTAACGTGTAGAATATAAAATGCTCAAGAAATTTACTAAGTCATAATACTAGAAGCTACTCTATTGATTTGCACAAGCTAATTCATGATAGAGAACACATAACATCAACATGCAAAAGGAAACATCACACATGCACAAAAATTTATCTAGGGGAAAGCAACTACTCAAAACCCCTTACTATATATGTATTTCATTAACCGAAGAATCGAGATGAAATACAATGCTTTCTCAAGCCTGAGCACAACCTGCAAGTGTATAGTCTATCTCTCTGCCTGACTAACTGAACCTGGCCAATACTTAGCCATTTTTTCAACCCTCCAAGCTCCTAATTCCTTACTTTGTTCCTCCATGAAATTAGGCCCTATTAAATAGGAAATTATCTCACCGAGATTGCGAAATTCCTTTAGGTCTTTCCTCTGACTGCATGCAAAATATATACACATTGGAATATGCTACAACTGATAGTACACTGCCTTGAAATATCCATCTCAATTGGGTAACTCTAATTCTCTGCATACATGAGCTAATTTAGGTAGATTTATTAGTTATCTAGATGATCACTTAGTGTGATTGAAGTTACACTGCACAACTTGACCTTCCACTAGTTTCTCCAACAATTGGAACTAGTTTAACTGACCATAACTCAATTTAACTAAATTAAATTTCTACAACTGAAATTAACTCCACCTAGGCTCCAAAAATTTAGGAATCACTACATACAACTGAACTTCATGCCCCTTACTCGAATTAACTGGACTAGACTCCTATTTTTTATGAATCAACTCAAGTAAACTAAACATCAACTTATTAGCTCGAATTCAATGTTCTTAACTAATTTACAAGAGCCATGTCACCTCAGTTGACTCCTCCAAGTTGTATTTTGATGTGTAATTTCAAATTTCATCAAATTAAGGAAAAAATCAAATTTGAGCCTTTCTTGCTGCATTTTCAACACTCCCTCTCAGCAAGAAAGGGATTATCAACCACTCTTATCCTTCACCTGTGGAATGTAATGCATGCAACACCTCTCACTATTTATATTGATACTGCAACACCTATAATTGAGAAGCATCTAAAAAAACAAACTAAATCAACTGTGTTAATAACTATCTACTGGGAAAACTATGATGTTTCTGACTCTGATACTGAGCCTCCTGCTCTATTGTCAACACTCCTTTGCACTCTTTAGTATCTGACTAACATTGATACTCTTGTTACTAAATATTTTGTGCCCTTGTAGCAAGGTAATGATCCATGAGGAGAATACCTCAATGGACCTTGTCCAAAATTCCGCAACTCTGGGACTAAGAATCTACATCGGCCCACCTCACTCCTGGAGTTATAAATACATGCATGGAAAAATATGATCTACTCATACTGCTATTGATACTGCTTTGTTGCTACTTCCACACTGATGCTACATCCTCTGAAATAATGAGTATGATCTCCCCAGATCTTGAAGTACTAGCTTCCATAGGGTTGCTCCCTCTGAAAATAGACTCCCTTTGAGTCTTGATCTCCATGTGGGAAATATAATTGCTCCTCAATTTTCCAATATCAATGATCAAAACTCCTCTTTTTTTCATTAAACACTGTTTCACTGATCTTCCCACTAGAAACCTTCTTGCTCCTTTAAGAAGTCTGCACATAGGGTCTTCCGGATCTGCCATGAACTAGGGCTCCATAACTCTTCCTCCTAATAACTCATTAGTTATTCAATGATCAGTATACATGAGGACTTCAAGGACTGGTTCTAATGTGAATATTGTTCTAATACCATGTATAAATTAATGTGTAGATTCTAAACTACTCATGAGATTTAATAAATAATAAGAATAAAATCTACTCTACCAATTTGTAGAAGCTAATTCATGATCAAGAACACATAACATCAACATGAAAAAGGAAACATCACACATGCACAAATATTTATCTAGGGGAAAGAAACTACTCAAAAACCCCTTACTATCTATATAACATTAATCGAAGAATAAAGATGAAATAAAATGCTTTATGAAGCTTGAGCACAACATGAAAGTCTATAGTCTATCTCTCTGCTTGGCTAACTAAACTTGGCCAATACTTAGCCAAATTTTCAAGCCTCCAAGCTCCCAATTCCTTTCGTTGTTCCTCCAGGAAATTAGCCCCTATTAAATAGGAAATTCCCTCATCTGGATTAAGCCATTCCTTTAGGGCATTCCTATGACTCCATGCACCATCTGTACACATTGGAATATGTTACAATTGATAGTACACTACCTTGAAATATCCATCTCAATTGGGTAACTCGAATTATCTACATGCATGAGCTAATTTAGGTTGATTTATTAGTTATGTGGATGATCATTGAGTGTGATTGAAGTTACACTACACAACTTTACCTTCCACTACTTTCTCCAAAAACTGGAACTACTTTAACTCACCATAAATCAATTTAATTGAATTAAATTTCTATAGCTGAAATCAACTCAACCTAGGCTCCTAAAATTTAGGAATCACTACATACAATTGAAATTATTTTCCCTAACTCGAATTAACTGAGCTAGACTCCTTTTTTTTAGGAATCGACTCAAGTAAGTTTAACTTGAACTCATTAACTCAAATTTAGTGTTCTTAACTAAGTGACAAGAGTCATGTCACCTCAATTAACTCCTCCAAGTTGTCTATTGATGTGGAATTTCAAATTTTATCAATTTTAATGAAGGAAAAAATCAAAATTGAGCCTTTCTTGTTGCATTTTCAACATGGCTAGAATGCCCACCTAGTGAGGGAAAGCAATCACCCGAAAATAGAATGATACTAAAACTTCCATAGCATAAACCCAAGTGTGTCCTAGTAAGAGGTTGTAATCTAAAGGCCCATCAATGACTTCGACCTCTATTAAGATTGTGTTACCGCCTAATTACACTTGTAAGGAATTGATAATTCTGTAAGGCTTAAACCCTCTTCCATCAAAGGTTTGAGTGTTGTCAGTGACTAAGTAAGGGACGGAAAACCTAAAGCTTTCCAACATGAAATCAACGTGATGTAGGTAGAGGCACCTTTGTCCACAATGGTGTAGAATATTTGTTTTTCTCTAACCACAACTTGAATCATAAGCGCAAGATGGGGCGGAAGTTTAGGTGTATTTGTGATTGAACACAACGAGACCCAAATCTAAGGGATCCACTCCAATGGCTGCTAATATCAAATTTTCATGAATGGGATAGTTCTGAAAAACCTTGAGAGGGGACATAACTGAAGGAGCTTGGGTTAAATATTCAACTATATTATAGTTTTTTGTAGCTCTGGCATGGGGGTTAAATGATGATTTACGAATCGCCCCTTTGGGAGGTTTAACCGCTAGATTAGGAGTAGGTTTACCAATTTGGAGAGGACTAGATGTGGGTGGAGAAGAGTTGGAAGCTTGATCTGTAGCCTTTACAATTGAAGGATTCAGATTACCATAACTTTTTTTTGTAGTGGCCACGAAGGCATCTTTTTGACACATAAAAATAATGTTTTGAGAATAGGGAGATGGATATTGTGAAACTGTTTTCACCTCCTGGTTAGGGAAAGGATTTGTCGACATGACATGTGCAGTGGACGTAACTTTCAAAAATCGATTGATCTTGGTATGATGCGGAAAATCCTTAGTAAAATTATTGTCATTATAGATAAGACAAGGGTAACAAGGCTTATGCTTCTTGGCATGAGACTGATTCTTCTACTTATCCTGTGGAGGGTTTTCTTGTTTTTTCTTACTTTTACCCTTTTTCTTACTTCTAGATTGCTGATATTTTTCTTTCGTGGATTGAATGGTGTTAACCTTCGAAGTACTCACATGAGAAGGATTAGGAGGGCTTTTATTGGTCACAGTTGGAGTAGATTTTGAATTAGTTTTATTAGAATATTTTCTCATTGACTATTGGTTGACGAAATCAGTCACGCCATCATAAACATGTGATTCCTTCAAGGGAGTAGGTGGAATAGTATGTTGAGTTCAGGGATTTGTAGATGACACCAACATAAAGTTGACTCATGGGAAGGAAAATCTTGAGAGATTTTTTAATCACCTTAACTCCATTTCCTCAAAAATTAAGTTTAATATGGAGGTTGAAGAAGACAGGAGCATTCCTTTTTTAGATGTCCTTGTTACTAGGAAATATGATGGAACATTAGGTCATCAAGTGTTTAGAAATAAGACTCATACTGACAACTATCTTCATGCTGAGTCTTACCATCATCCAACTCAAAAGTTTGGGGTCCTTAATACTCTTGTTGTGAGAGCCCAGAGGATATCTGATGCAGAGAACCTTAAATAGGAACTCAATCACTTAACGTCTATATTTAGGGGGATAGGTTATAAAGAGAAGGATATCAAAAGAACCATAAATAGAGATGAGGGTTCGGTCATGTCTGAGAAACACAAGGGACCTCAGGAAAATTGTGGCAGGGTTTTCCTACCATGCATCAATGGTGTTACTGATAAGATCGCCAAGTTTATGAGGATGAAACACATATTCTCGCAATTTTCAGCAGCATGAACAATAAGACAAAGTATGCAGTCAGTTAAGGATAATATAAGTCACGAACAACTCAAAGGAGTTTACAATATTGATGGTTCGTGTGGGAAAATTTATATTGGAGAAACTGGGCGTTCGCTGCAAAGACGACTTAAAGAACATGGCGCTGATATTAAGAATGAAAGATCTCACACCTTAGCCCTTGCTGAACACTCAGCGAAAACTAAGCATCATATCCATCCAGAGGATGCCAAAAACATTGCCAGAGAAGAACACTATCGGAGAAGGAAAATTATAAAGGCACTTGAGATTATAAAAAATCCTCATAACCTCAACAGGGATGGAGGTTGTGAAATCAATGACAGTTGGCGACCTCTAATTCGACAAATTTGTTCCTCCAGTTCGTCAGCCTCCCAGGTATAGTGTCTCAGCCCCCCAGGTATAGTATCTCAGGTTTGTTTTTCTCTCCCATTATATTATAAGGTTTGGGCATTTTAAACCTTGCAGTAATTCCATTTTATTTAATAATAAAAATAAAATTAATTTAAATATTTACTTTTAATAATTATCCCTATTAATTAATTAATTTACAATTAACAGAAATTAATTAATTAATTTATAATTAATAAAATTTAATTCATTAATAAATTGTAACTATTATTAGTATCTAATGTTTTAATAACTAAATTAAATATTAATTAGTATTTATTAATATATTTTTGATATTAACTAATCTCTTAAACGGTAGAAATAAATAATTATTTTAATTATTATTAATAATTATTTATTTTGAATAAATAAATGTTAATATGAATTAGTAAATAATTATTTTATTTTTAATTATTTTTATTAAATATATATTTTATTAATAATTAAGAAATCTTATTTTAATTAGGGTTTCTTTTTAGATTGTGATATGTATTTAAAAAAAAATAGTTCTAATTTTTTTAAATAATTCAAAAAAAATTAATAGTTCTAAAAATATCTGAATTTAATTTAGGGCTTAATTATTATATAAAATCTGAATTTAATTTATATAAAAAATCTTATTATTAATAATAATAGTTATTATTAGATATTATTAATTATTAATTAATCCTAAATCAAGTCATTATAGTAATTAATTAATTCTAATTCTAATTACTAATAATTCAACAATATTATTAATAATTCAATAATATTATGGCTTAAGTATATTAATTGTTTAAATAATTTTTTTTAATAAAAAAAAATAGTCAATAAATTAATAAACTTATTATTAGATTCTTAGAAATAAAATTTATTAAAATAATAACTTTAAATAAAAAAATTATATTTATTGTCGTTTTCTTTAATTTCTCTTTTTTCTATTAATTTTGACCTAATTAATTTTGACCTAATTTTTTTTATCATTTCTTTATTCATCATCTTATCTTAGATGGATCTCTTTTGACATTCTAAACGTCGAAAAATGTTCTATAACACTATGGAAAATCCGTAAACCTTTACAATAATTGACATAATTATATGGAAAATACGTAAACCTTTACAATAATTGACATAATTATATCGAGCACGGAGAGAATCCTTTAAAAATATATGTTATCTTGAAATAACTACGAAAATTGAAAGAAAAGCCCCAGACCTACATTTTGTTAAAGAATGTCGTGATAGAAAACTTATTCCTCCTTTCGTTCACATTAAACCTACAACAAATATTTTTTAAAGCTTAGTTTCAACCTAATTCGTGGGGAAATTAGATGGACGTGTGATGTGCCCAATAAAATTGGGCGCTCTGCTCTATCTTTGCACTTAAAATTGGCTAATTCAATTAATTCTGAATTACAGAAATCTTTAGATGTAAGAGCCCTTCATAAGGCTCAGAAAGAGAGTCAGCTGGCTCACGATAGACAAGCTAGAAAGCTTGATATAATTAGGAGAATGGCTCTTAGTGTAGTGACAACAGGTTGTCTGGCGCAGTTGAAGGCCATTCTTCCGATGGGTATTCGCAGTCTTCTGAAGGGTATACGTATTTGTGTGGGGTAGACAATAAATCCGTTATGTATTCGAAGTCGGTCAATAGGGTAATAATTATCCCTATTAATTAATTAATTTACAATTAACAGAAATTAATTAATTAATTTATAATTAATAAAATTTAATTCATTAATAAATTGTAACTATTATTAGTATCTAATGTTTTAATAACTAAATTAAATATTAATTAGTATTTATTAATATATTTTTGATATAAACTAATCTCTTAAACGGTAGAAATAAATAATTATTTTAATTATTATTAATAATTATTTATTTTGAATAAATAAATGTTAATATGAATTAGTAAATAATTATTTTATTTTTAATTATTTTTATTAAATATATATTTTATTAATAATTAAGTAATCTTATTTTAATTAGGGTTTCTTTTTAGATTGTGATATGTATTTAAAAAAAATTAGTTCTAATTTTTTTAAATAATTCAAAAAAAATTAATAGTTCTAAAAAATTCTGAATTTAATTTAGGGCTTAATTATTATATAAAATCTGAATTTAATTTAAGATTTAATTAATATAAAAAATCTTATTATTAATAATAATAGTTATTATTAGATATTATTAATTATTAATTAATCTTAAATCAAGTCATTATAGTAATTAATTAATTCTAATTCTAATTACTAATAATTCAACAATATTATTAATAATTCAATAATATTATGGCTTAAGTATATTAATTGTTTAAATAATTTTTTTTAATCAAAATAAAAAATAAAAAGAATAGTTAATAAAGTAATAAACTTATTATTAGATTCTTAGAAATAAAATTTATTAAAATAATAACTTTAAATAAAAAAATTATATTTATTGTCGTTTTTTTTAATTTCTCTTTTCTCTATTAATTCTAAACTAATTTTTTTTATCATTTCTTTATTCATTATTTTATTTTAGATGGATTCTTTTTGACATTCTAAACGTCGAAAAATATTCTATAACACTGTACAATAATTGATAACCACAGAAGTTTGAAAACCATAATTATATCCATCACGGAGAGAATCTTTGAAAAGAAAACCATAATTATATCCAGCACGGAGAGAATCTTTGAAAAGATATATGTTATCTTGAAATAACTATAATGAAAATTGAAAGAAAAGCCCCAGACCTACATTTTGTTAAAGAATGTCGTGATAGAAAACTTATTCCTCCTTTCGTTCACATTAAACCTACAACAAATATTTTTTAAAGCTTAGTTTCAACCTAATTCGTGGGGAAATTAGATGGACGTGTGATGTGTTGAATAAAATTGGGCGCTCTGCTCTATCTTTGCACTTAAAATTGGCTAATTCAATTAATTCTGAATTACAGAAATCTTTAGATGTAAGAGCCCTTCATAAGGCTCAGAAAGAGAGTCAGCTGGCTCACGATAGACAAGCTAGAAAGCTTGATATAATTAGGAGAATGGCTCTTAGTGTAGTGACAACAGGTTGTCCGGCGCAGTTGAAGGCCATTCTTCCGATGGGTATTCGCAGTCTTCTGAAGGGTATACGTATTTGTGTGGGGTAGAGAATAAATCCGTTATGTATTCGAAGTCGGTCAATAGGTATTCACATTCCAGGTTGGGGATGACAGCTGCTAGATACTCTGAGATACCAACGCTCATGATTAACTCTCCTGGAGTGACATGCAGCAGTGGCTCATCACGGTCCAAAATGATGAATGCTGTTGGTTTCTCTTCTAGCATTTCAATTCCAATTTCAGAGTGCGTAATAGGTGATAGTGAAGGATTCGTTTCGGGCAGTACCCCTGTCAGATTGAATTCTGGTTTGGATTGCATTGCAGAAAGTAAGTTAGACAGATCAATATTTAACCCGGTTGATAGCTCTGTCAACGAGGGATCTATCAAGAGCGGGTCACTGATCATCTCATCCGGTAGAAGAAACTCGTATGGTAGTATTATCTCTATAGATACGGCTATGGTTCCGTCCTCGAAGAGGTCGATTAACTAAAAAATCAATGAGTTGTTTTCACTCAGAAATAATGCACCTTCAGCAAGTTTGCTGTTAGCCCATGATATTTCGAGACTTCGTGAGTACAAGAGCTATATGAATTCAGCTGCTTCAGCATCGTTAGATAGTAGATATGTGTTTAAGATCAACTAAGAAATTTGCGAAGAAGCTAGAAAGACAATGCTCGACTCTCCAGCTAGCTCAACGCAATCTAGGCCTGGATTGGTTCACTTCGAATTAAAGGGTGGTTACAATATGCCGGATCTTGCAGAATTTAAGGACGGTTCCTACCATAATCGACCCTTTTATAATAAATCCATGAGTTGCGGTGATGTTAAGAGCAGCAGTGGTAGCATGGATAATTACCCTAGTGGTAGCTCAGTGTTAGAAGTGGATTCGTCTTTAACCAGCTCCGTGGGCAATGTTTATAATATGATGGGTTTTATGAATAATATTCATTGTTATAGTAAAAGTCAGCATAAAGGTGCACGCTTAAATGATAGAATTAAGGAAGGTAAGAATTTCGACCATGGGCTCAAAGGAACCCGAAACAATGATGTATGCCTAAATGAAGATAAGGATTTGAAACATGGTAATAAGAATGGTTCAAGAGAACTGTTGTTCTCCCAACATTTGGCTATGGAGGTAGGCAGCAAGTAAGATAACTGCGAGGGTTATGGGAACAACAACAACAACTTGATAAATGTTAATGGTGGTGCAAATGTTAATTTGTGCCATAACCACATTGAAACCAAGAATAAAAAGGTTGTTAACCTATCTTTTGTGGATTTAAGTCAAGAAACCTCTAGGATTCTCAACAAGGGTTTAGGATTTGCCGTTGCCCCTAAGGACATTCCAAAAGAGAGCATTATTTGCAACATTGAGGAAGGGATTCAAAGTTTAGACTTGGAGGAAAAATAAGAATTAAGACAAGAATTCTCCCTTATACTGAGGAAAGCGAGAACCCCTAGGAGAAACCTAAGCAAAGACAAGCTTATTGCTCTCATAACCCTTCACAATAATGACAAGATTGTAGTCCTAAAGGCGGACAAGGGTGGAGCTGTTATTGTTTTACATAAGGTTGATTATGTAAGAAAAATGAAGGAGCATATAGATTGTAGTAGCTATAAGAAGCTTAAATCCAACCCCATGCCCAAGGTTCTAAGAGAAGTCAAGAAGGAAATCATGAATTAATACGGTCTAGATGATAAGATAAAGAAGAATTTGACCCCTTCTTGTGAGGTCATTCCCAGAATCTATGGATTACCTAAGATTCATAAAGAGGGCATTCCCCTTAGAACGATTGTCAATACCATAGGATCCCCCACCTATGAATTGGTGAAATATGTTGCCAAGATTCTCAAACCCCTTGTTGGAAATATTGACTCCTACATAGAGGACTCCAATGATTTTGTTAAGCTTATTAAAGATGTGAGGGTGGAGGAGAACAACATCTCGGTAATTTTTTATGTTGTGTCATTATTTACTAAGATTCCTTTAGATGAGGAAGTTCAGGTCATTAAAGAGGTTACTGGTCCTGAAGCATATAAGCTTGCAGAGATTTGTTTACGATCCACTTTTTTCAGCTTCCAAGGAGAATATTACAAGTAAATATTGAGTGCCACAATGGGATTACCACTCTCACCTATTTTCGCCAACTTATATATGGAGCACTTTGACAAGAAGCCACTTGCCTCCTCTCTCTTAAAACCAGCTTGGTGGAAAATATTTGTATATGACACCAACATAAAGTGGACTCATGAGAAGGAAAATCTTGAGAGATTTTTTAATCACCTTAACTCCATTTCCTCGGAAATTAAGTTTACTATGGAGGTTGAAGAAGATAGGAGCATTCCTTTTTTAGATGTCCTTGTTACTAGGAAATATGATGGAACATTAGGGCATCAGGTGTTAAAAAAGTTGAGTCTTACCATCATCCGACTCAAAAGTTTTAGGTCCTTAATACTCTTGTTGTGAGAGCCTTGAGGATATCTGATGTGGAGCACCTTAAAGAGGAACTCAATCACTTGATGTCTGTATTTAGGGGGATAGGTTATAAAGAGAAGCATATCAAAAAATCCATAAATAGAGCTGAGGGTTCGATTGTGTCTGAGAAACACAAGGGACATCAGGAAAATTGTGGCAGGGTTTTCCTACCATACATCAAGGGTGTTACTGATAAGATCGCCAAGGTTATGAGGAGGAAGGACATATTCATGCAATTTTCAGCAGCAGGAACGATAAGATAAAGAATGTGGTCAGTTAAGGATAGTATAGTTGTGAACAACTCAAAATAGTTTACACGATTGATTGTTCGTGTGGGAAAAGTTATATTGGGGAAACCAGGCATTCGCTGCAAAGACGACTTAAAGAACATTGCGTCGATATTAAGAATGAAAGATCTCGCACCTTAGTCCTTGCTGAACACTCCGTGCAAACTAAGCATCATATGCGTCTAGAGGATGCCAGAATCATTTCCAGAGAATAACACTATCAGAGAAGGAAAATTAGAGAGGCACTTGAGATTATAAAACATCCTCATAACCTCAATAGGGATGGAGGTTGTGAAATGGGTGACAGTTTGCGACCTCTAATTCGACAAATTTGTTCCTCCAATTCGTCAGCCCCCCAGGTATAATATCTGAGGTTTGTTTTTCTTTCCCATTATATTCTAGGGTTTGGGCATTTTAGACCTCGTAGTAATTCAATTTTCTTTAAAAATAAAAGTAATAATAATTTAAATATTTACTTTTAATAATTATCCTTATTAATTAATTAATTTACAATTGATAGAAATTAATTAATAAATTATAATTATTATTAATATCTAATGTTTTAATAACTAAATTAACTATTAACTAGTATATATTAATATATTCTTGATATAAACTAAATCTCTTAAAAAGTAGAAATACATAATTATTTTAATTATTATTAATATTTATTTATTTTAGATAAATAAATGTTAATATGAATTAGTAAATAATTATTTTATTTTTATTAAATGTCTATTTTATTAATAATTATGTAATCTTATTTTAATTAGGGTTTCTTCTTAGATTGTGATATGTATTTAAAAAAAATAGTTCTAAATTTTTTTAATAGTTCTAAAAAAATCTGAAATTAATTTAGGGCTTAATTATTATAGAAAATCTTAATAATAATAATAATAATTATTAGATATTATTAATTATTAATTAATCCTAAATCAATTCATTATAGTAATTAATTAATTCTAATTCTAATTATTAGTAATTCAACAATATTATTAATAATTCAATAATATTATGTCTTAAGTATATTAATTGTTTAGAATAATTTTTTTTAATCAAAATTAAAAATAATAAAACAATTAATAAATTAATAAATTTATTATTAAATTCTTAGAAATAAAATTTATTAAAATAACAACTTTAAATAAAAATTTATATCTATTGTCGGCTCTTTTAATTTCTCCTTTCTTTATTTATTCTGACCTAATTCTTTCTTCCATTCCTTTATTCATCATCCTGTCCCAAAGATGGGTCCCCGTTGGGATTTGAAACGTCGACAAATGTTCTATAACACTGTGAAAAATCCAAAGATCTCTACAATAACATTGGGTATCTTTTCATAAAGCATGCCAGATTAAGGATAAATCAAATCCATATATTGAGCATGAGAAATGACTTACTCTTTAGCAACAACTTTGCCTTTGGAAGTGTTCCAGTTATAGTAGACAAGAGGGATTTAACGAAAAATTCTACCAACAACTGATTAGGAATATAAGTTTTGACCAAACAACGTCGATGCCTCCACTCATCTTTATGATCTAATATATGAGTAGAGTTAGATTTTTTTGAGGTCAAAAGATGAATTCCAGTTTCATAATGGATGGGTAATTGGAAATGGGTTAGAAATGTGGTTTCCAATGGACCAAAGTTGTTAAATGAAGCTCTGGGTAATTCAACATACCACTTAGCTATCAAACTGGTAAGAGTTCTTTGGAAAATTCATAAATGAATGGAGTCATCATTTAAGGAGTTCGATGAACACCATAAGTTATAGTTCATCACATGATCAGAAAGTCTTCTTTAGGGTTTCTATTAAAATTTGGAATGCCACTCGACAATTTTGTAGCAATAGTCAGCCACCAAGGAGAATGACAAATCTGATCATTCGTTAGTTGGGATAAATCTGGTAACTCAAGTGTTGTAACGAATGGTAATTTTCTATTAAAGTCGATTTGAGGAGGTTGACCTTGTGCATATTCATTAACTGATGATGTAGGGTATCTTGGATATGATGGAATGGGATGAGCTACTGGTATTTGAATTCCACCAAGATAAGGAGGATTTTGATAACCAGGATAACCAAGACTAGGTTTCCCAGTTCCATGAAAACCTTGGTAAGGTTCGAAAGGATGAATTTCAATCTATTGGACTTGATAAGGAATTTGTAATATGGTTGTTTGGCCAATAGACATTCGTGGAATTCATTGGAATGGCTTCCTCAATGGAATTTTCATTATTCGAATATTAGGTTGACTGGTTGGCACCTGTGGTATGCTTTGAACAGATGGGTTAACTTGCATCTATGGAATAATTTGACCAAGTGGATTAAATGGATTTTTTAATACACCATGAAGAGGCTTGGTAGACGAGATTTGAGAAATTACCGGTACCGTTTGAATAGTTTGTATTTGGGATACAAATTGAACATGTTGACTCACTTGATGTGTAAATTGGGAAAGTTGAGGTAGGGATTGAAAAACTTGACAAGTAGGAACCTAAGGCATAGAATGAATAGTTTAGGATGTTGGGAATTTATTTAAGACCAAACCAGGTTGAAAAAACAATGAAGGATTCCAAGGAGGATAAACCATACCTGGAAATGGAGCACCCATGAGAGGACTTGAATAGGGTGGAGAACCAACTTGTAGCATTTGATCAACAAACGAAAATATTCTAACAAAAATTTTCCCTCCTACTAAGGGATAAGGAGTAAATGGAGGCAATTTCTCCCCAAGAGGAGGGTACCCAGTATAAGATGGAGTGGGTTGTTGTAAGTGCCCTAACCAACTGAGAAACAAACCATATTATTGCTCCAAAGGAGGTTGTGGCATAATAAGTTGAATAGGTTGAGAGTCACTTGTTAAAGAGGGACCAAATGTTATTCCAGATGAAGATGGTAAAAGAGATGTCTAGGGACTAGTCAACTCTCAAGAAAACGTTCTAGACAATGACTGGTAGCTAGTTGGTACTGGCGGAGCACCATACAAGTGAGCTTCTCATGAAGTTAGAAACATAGAGGATGCCGCAACTTCATTCAATTCACTCATGATAGTATAGATAGGTTTAGAAAATATCATTGAATCTATCATGATTAGACTTCTCAAAGGAGTTTGTCGAGGGAAGTTCAAAGGTGAATTAAAATGAGGAGTTGAATGTAATGGAGCTTGTGTTTGACTATTAGAGGTAAAAATAGGAAAAGTTATGTAAAGTGGAAGAAAATATCATCGTTATGGTATGCGAATAGGAGTTTTAGGACTAGGAGAATCCCCTTCAGTAATCTCCTCTATGCTCAAAATACCAGGTGGAAGCTATTCTCCATCAGGAACATTTGTGGTTGAGATAAAGGAAGAGAAAGAGAAGAAGTTCTTAGTTGGTTCAGTTATTTGTGGTTCCTTAGGTTTTATAACCTCAAGTTGTAAATTTTTTGAATCTATATATTCAGGTTCTAATGTTTCAAGGGCTTTAGTTTCAATTGCTTCCAACTCACTACTTTTTAGAGAGGTAACTTCGGGTTCGATACCAATGGGAAGTGATGATTCTAGTTGATTAACTTTGGATGTCGTTCCAGAATGGGTAGCTTCTGATGTACCAAGTTCAATAATTTTTGTTTTCTTGTTATTATGATGACCAGGTGTTTCCTCTCGAGGTAGAGGAGGCAATATTTGCATTTTATGTGAATGATAGGGGTGTTTAGGTTGTTCTTCAATTGTGGATTAATTAATTTTATAAATTAAAAATACAAATAAAACAAAAAGGGGTAACTAGGCAAAAGGGTTTTAACCAAGTCACTATGAAATGTAATATATCGTTTCCAATACATGCAAGAAATATCCTTGAATGTTATGTTCAGTGTATCACAGTTAACAAGGCGGCCAACTTGGATACCTATGTCAGGATAAAAACCTAGTGGGGACTTCCAAAATATACCTGGAGGTATGTGGAAGCACAATCCATGCTAGTGTTGTATAATGCATCATGTATGATGGAAAAATTCCTATATACTCCTCATATGTGGAGCACCATTTTGATATACCCAAGGACACATGGAAGAACAACCCTATATACTTGGATGTACGTGGAATACCGACCACCTCCAGAATGTAACACATAAAAGTAATGAAAAAAACTATGTTTAACGATGTTGGAATAGGTCTTATAGCCTATACCTATGTGTGTCATTAATGTTCCAAATGATCCTTTTGTTAATTGAATAAATTTTAAAGTTGATCTTCTATCAAGTTTCAATTTAAGGCTCACGAAATGAATTCATTAGAACTTCCTATGATGTAACTAACATGATCAAAAGAAATATTTTTCTTTCAATGAAGGTATAATTACAGGAAGGAAGAAACAAACAATGATGCAGCAAAAAAATATGCAACGCACAAGAACTTCCTAACTAGATCTTTCAATTTCACTATTCCAATTCAATTCAAAGCCTTAAATGCAATACACAAAATGAAAATTTTCTTTTTCTTTCCTTTTCAATTTTCAAATGCAATGAAAAATGAAATGTGATCAAATTATTGAAGGAAAAGAATCCATACATATTAGAACTGAAAATCAAAGTCTTTTATCAAATCAACAATCAAGCCAATAGAGAAAAAACCCTAACTTACAAGAAGAAAGAAAAACAAACAAACTCTCATCAAAAGGTAATCACACTCAAATTTAAACACACTGATGGCTTTTTAGATCCAGACTTATGTAGGAATGAAATAAAATACAGAAATACACATAAACATAGAGATGCAACATAAATAAGGCTTCATTTCATTAATATCACATAACTGAAATATGCTAAGAGACATAATGGAAATAAACTAGCTAGGGCGCTGATAGCTTATCTCTAAGAAGAAATGTGGAGGCTACAGGCCTTTGAATTGTGTTACAATGAGGCTTGAAGGCCTATTTATTATTTAGAAACAATGAAAAACCATAAACATCCAAAAAACTAACCCTAGGATATGAAACACCAAACTATGGGCCTCGTTGGGGTAAATTGGTACATCAATTTTCTGGGGTCATAACTTTGGCATACAATGTCCATTTGAATCACATGATACCTTGTTAGAAAATCTATCTGAGGATTAAAACCGATAATATAAAAAGTTAGGTTAAACAATCAAAATTGAAAAATGTATTTTTCCAAGTAAACATCATTTAGGGCCTCAAAACGGCTCCGGAAGTTTAGGACCCGAAAAACTACCAAAAATAGTAAATTGTGCTACAATTAAGGAAACTGAAAAACTAAAAGAAACAATGGTGGGGTTACAAGTGGAATAGGTGGGTGGCCACCAATATCCACCTGGATCATTCCTCACCCCTTAGGAAGAAATGGTCCCCATTGTGTTGAGTTCCTCCATGAGATGAGGAAACTTCCATGGAAAATTTTAGGGGCTAATATTCACAGGTGGGCTAATTTTCCATGGTTTTTCCAAAAAAATTATTCGCCAATTTCCATTTTTGTATAAAAATGATTCGCCCAAAATTTACAATATAAAATTATTTTTCATTAAAAATCGCCAACATTATATAGAAAATATATATAATATCATTATAAATTTGAATAATTTTACAAATACATCAATAAAAATTTTATCGTTTGCATATTAGGGACTAGTGAGATTTTCCAAATTTTTAAACTTCAAGATAATTTTCCATCCTTAAAATTTTCCCTGGTTCAAACTTTTGCTGAACTTGGTCCCTGGTGAGCCACTTTCCCTGGTGAAGGAGTTGGCCTCCTTTGACAACTCGATATAGTTGGATCCTCTGCTGGTGGGTATTCTTTATTTGTGTGTCCACGATCCGATCAGTTGTGGCATGTTCCATGCAGTCTAGGTTTAACTCTATTGGTGTGAGTTGTTCTGCCATTTTGGATGTGTCGAGTAGAGGTGAAAAGTAGGGCCAAAGGCAGTCCACATTGAACATTGGGTGCAGACCAAGGAATGGTGGAATACTAAGCTCAAAGGAATTGTCCCCTACAACCTTGGTGATGGTGTATGGCCCATATCGGAGTAGGAAAAGCTTGCGGTGGGGTCCATCGAGGTGCTCCTTCTGCAAATGTAACCACACTTTGTCGCCCACCTGGAAATTGTGTGGCACCCGATGTTGATTATGTTTCTGCTTGTACTTAGCATTGGATCTATCCAATATGTCATGAACCTGTTGGAAGATGTGCTGAATGCACTCAGTTAAGTTCTTTACCTTGTTAGATTTAGAATGGACATGAGATGAATCAGCCTAAGTAGCCACGAATGGCATGGCTACGTCAATGGGACATAGTGGCTGGAATCCCAATCCCACCTGAAAGGGGCTATGGTCAGTTGAGCTATGGAGAGCCTGGTTATAGATGTGTGTTACATAGGGGAGGCTCTCATGCCATGTGCGTGGATTCTTTGAGCTGTACATGTGCAGAATGTGTATGATCATCCTGTAGAAAACCTTTGTCTGGCCATCAGTTTGGGGATGGAAAGTTGTGGACTTGGTGAGCTTGGTATCTAGCATTGACCAGAGGATGGACCAAAATTTACTAAGGAACCTACTGTTATGATATGAGATGATATACTGTTGGATCCCAAAGTGTACCCACACTTGTTCAAAGAAGAGTTTAGTAGTGGATTCTGCTGTGATATTCTTCTTGTAGGCCACCATAATGGCCATCTTCGAGAATATTTCAGTGAACATGAAAACACAGTTGTTGCCATACTTAGTAGAAGGAAGTTCTGACATGTAATCCATGGAGATGGATTCCCAAGGTCTGCTAGGTGTAGGAAATAAAGTATAGAAGCCTTTCTTATTGATGGTCAGTTTGGCAATGGCACATGAAATGCATGATCTGATGTACTTCCTGACATCCTGTCGAAGGTTTGACCAATAGAAATACTTCTGCAGTACTGCCACTATTTTCTTGACCCCGAAATGCCCAATGACCTGACTGTAGTGCGCTTCCAAAATAATATTGTCACACTCACTTGAAGGAACACAAAGGTGTCCCATGTGACATAGCAATGCATTCTATAGGTGAAAATTTGGAACTTACTTACCCTCCAAGAGCGTCTTGTATGTGTGGCCGAATTCTGGATCGCTCTTGTAGAGAAGTGGCCAATCATAAGTCTTGTTCCCACAAGACTTGAGCATGGTGGTTAGTGCCACGATCAATGGTTGAATGAGGTAGTCTGCAACATTATTGGTGCTTCCCTTCTTGTAATTTATGTTAAAATGAAATTGTTGCAGATATGTGGACCACTTCTGATGGCGATCATTCTGCAACTTCCCTTGTGTCTATATGAATTGCAAGGGTTGGTGATCTATGTGGATGACTATTTCCTTACCCAAAATGTAATGCTTCCATTGTCGACAAGCTTGCACAATGGAATACATCTCTTTGTCATAAGTTGGATACTTCCAGATTGTGTTGGACAATGTCTCACTGTGACATGACACTGGATGCCCTTGTTTAGTAAGAACCTCCCAATATCATAGTTAGAGGCATTTGTCTCAATTTGAAATGGTTGTTGCAAGTATGATAATGTGAGCACTGGGGAAGAGCAGAGGTGATGTTTCAAATCTACGAACACCTTCTGTTGATATTCAGACCAAAATAATTTTTCTTACGCTCCTCCCTTGGTGACTTGACTCAAGGGTCATGTGATATGAGAGAATCCCAACATGAACCTGCGGTAGAAATTAGAAAGACCTGGAAAGATGTAGAGCTCTATTAGAGTGGTTGGGGTTGGCCAATATCGAATGACTTCGATCTTGGCTGGATCCACATGCACCCCTGCTCATCAATAATGTATCCAATATACTAAACCTGGGCCATGCCAAAAATGCACTTCTCCAAATTGGCACACAACTTGTGTTTCTGTAGTTTTTAGAGGACATGTCAAATGTGGTGGAGGTGCTCTTCCCAAGTCTGGTTGAATACTAGGATGTCATCCAAGTACTCTAATACAAATTAGTTGGTGAATGATGAAAATATGTCATCCATCAACCTCATGAAGGTTGTGGGAAAATTCGTCAACCCGAAAGGGATGACTAGCCATTCGAAAAGGCCCTCCTTTGCTTTGAAGGTAGTCTTCCACACATCAAAGGGTTCGATTGGTACCTGGTGATACCCAGACTGCAATTTGATCTTGATGAAATATTTTCCCCCTCTGAGTTGGTTCAAAAGGTCATCAATCTGTGGGATCAAGTACATATTTCAGACAATGATCTTGTTCAGTGCCCGATAGTAAATACAAAGTCTCCAAGTCCCATCCTTCTTCTGCACCAACACGATCGGGCTCCCATAGGACGATGAGTGCTCTTCCCAAGTTTGGCTGAAGATTGAGATTTCATCCAAGTACACTACTACAAATTAGTTGGTGAATGACTGCAAGATGTCATCCATCAACCTCATGAAGGTTGAGGGAGCATTCATCAACCTGAAAGGCATGACCAGCCATTTGAAAAGGCCCTCCTTTGCTTTGAAGGCTTTCTTCCACACATCAGAGGGTTCGATTGGTACTTGGTGATAGCCAGACTTCAAGTTGATCTTGCTGAAATATTCCCCCCCCCTTGAGTTGGTCCAAAAGGTCATCAATCTATGGGATCAGGTACCTATTTAAGACAATGATATTGTTCAGTGCCCGATAGTTAATATAGATTCTCCAAGTCCCATCCTTCTTCTGCACCAACGTGATTGGGCTCCCACAGGGCGATGAAATTGGTTGTATGTGACCTTTCTACAACAACTCCTGAATATGCCTCTTGATTTGTTTGTTCTCCCAAATAGAGCACTGATAGATTGGTCCATTGGGAAACGACGCATCTGGTATCAGACGATGGGGTGCTTGACCTAACCGTGCAAAGGCACCCCTATGGGTGAGGTGAAGATGTCCCCGTACTCCTCCATGACCTTTTCCATTTGTTTTTGTCGTGTGGAGGAGCCCTGTCTGGAGGTCATGGCTATAATATTATTCTTTCCATGAGGGTGGATCATCAGGAAAAAAAAATTCTTATTTTTGGAAATGAGCTTACTGCATTATTTTGCAGTAACCAAAGAGAGGGAAGCAGGCAGTGCTACCTCTGGTATCTTGTACAACTTATGGCCAAAGTAACAATAACATCGCAAGGCTAGGACTCATACACAACATGTCACTTCCATAAGTATGGTTGGCCTAATAATACATCACAAACATCAAGAGGAGGAATGTCACATAATACCTCATATGTGAAGAGCTTGATGCTGTAGGGAAGGTGTCACTGCCGGCTGACGCGGAGATCTCGTCCTTGGTGAAGCCACCTGATGGTATACGACTGTGGGTGTGCTATGGCTGGAAAACCTAGCTGCTTCACGACCTATGCTGAAGTGAGGTTATTTTGGCTCCCGTTGTTGAAAATGAACAACAATAGGGAACCCTTTACCCACATCTCGGAATGGAAGAGGTGTTCTCCCTCTTGTAGATCTTTTGGTTCCTCCTTCTATATCTTCGCGGTGGAAAAGGTGGTGTTGGGCTCTTCATTGATAATATTCTTCCCTTTCTCATTCCCCTTGTTGGGTTTTGATTCAGAGTCAAAGGATGTATCTGATTTAGAAACCTTCAGCTCAACCACTAGTGATTTCTTGGCCCGAAATTCACTTGTGTTGTGAGTGGAGCTATTATGGAACTCGCACCACCTTCCTATGTCCTTCTTTGGCTTTACAATTTTTTTCTTTGCTTGTGGCTTTGGTGGGTTATCCTGGGTCACCCTGCCTTGTCTTTGTCCTTTTTTCTACAGTTTAGGGGCACCTTTCCCTTGCTTTTGATTGCAGATCCAAATTTTCACTTCTTCTGTTTGAAATTATGCTCAATCTTGACAGCATACCAGTATGTTGCACCAATCGAGGAGATGTCGAGGAAATCCATTTCCTCCTGAATATATATGTGCAGGTTGTTAGCATAGTTTTATGCTTAGTCATGAGTGTGTTTTAAATCGTTTTACTTTTAGGATAAAAAAATCGTAAATTTCAAAAAAATTTAGAACGCTGCTAGAAGTTCCGGTAGCGTCTATTTTAACCTTGTCAGAAAGCTTGTTTTAACTTTGTTTTATGCATGTTTTTCCTTTACTTGATGCTACCATAAGTTTCAGTAATTTCTCTTATTTAAAAGAAAATGAAAAACACACCCATTTTTTAGTTAGCCACATGTTCCCGACATCAACTAAGGTTTAAAACTTTTAAATCATCAGCCATGTCATGTGATAGGAAAGGTTATACGTTTGAATGATGTCGAAGTTAGTAATGGCCATACGTGGAAGATTTAGGTGTGAATGTGTAGTCGTGAAGAACAAACGTTGTTTGTCCTATTTGTCAGCCCAAGTCTTAGTGTCCACATGTCAAGGGTAGATATTTATTATCAAAATTAATTATGGATCTATAATTTAATGTGGTGACAGATAGGTTAATCGTTCATGAGCGTTGCGGAACTTTAGGCCTACCATAAAGTATGCGAAGGAGGTGACTGCCAACTCAAACACTGTTCAGCTCTAGTCACCTATTGTAGATAATTTGAAACAAAGCAGGAAACTAAAAGTTAATTGTGAATACCACGAGGTGTGGTATACAGTTCTGATACTTCTCATTATGAAAATATATTTCACATGGAAAAAATAACCATCATAGATCACTTAAAATCACTATAATAAAAGGAAAGAAATCAATTTTCTAATTTGAATGTTGGTGAATAAGTAGTTTCGATGAGCAGCTTGAAGAGGAGACTGAGTTTTCAGAATTTTTACAATGAGGATTCAACAACACCTATTAAAGAAAGTTTTTCTAATCTTGACATCTAGTAGATAACCTTCATTATTTCTCATTTGACTAAAGGAGGAAATCTTAAGCATATTGAACCTCAAGGAGATGGTTTAATCGATTCCAAACCGAATGTGAGAAGGATTTTTGTACAGGTTGGGTGGTACCCGTTTTTCTCAAGGTTAGGAAGCTCTCATCTAGGAGTAGCCAAATAATTTTCCCTCTCATTCGATGGACAAGAAGAAAATTTTTATGGCCTCAAACTGTAGGTATCAACAGAATCCATTGCTGAAGCTTTCCACCTCCCACAAGAAGTATAGAAATGGTTCACAAACCAAGTTATTAATGGAAGAGACCAGAACACCTTTAGCAAGGATGAATATAGAGACCCTAAATGGGCTAAAGGGATTCCTAATAATTATCTCAAGGATGAATGGGATGAAACTGTCAAGCTCATTAAGATCTATCTTAGTTGTGAGAGGAGGTATACTATTGTATTCTTTATCACATGAGGTTTTTGTTTCAACTTGTAGGTATGAATACTCTCAACCTACCTTTCTTCTTGCTGAAAATCTTGACTAAGATGTCAGCTAGAATAAAAACCCATGCAGCAGCTTCAGATTATAGCATCTACCATCAAGCTCTTATCAAGGTGTTGATTGTTGAAGAAATCAAAAGAAGAAACTAGTCTTGGGAGAATTTCCTATTTTATAGGGTAGGACAATCTGTACCTACACAAAACATTCTTGCTTAGCAACCTCCAACCTCACAACAACATTCTCAACTCGCTGAGTAGAAGGAAGAAAGTCAGAAACCAACTATTTCATTAGTTGGTAAAATGAATAAAAGAAAATAAAAGAAGGTAAATATCTACAATGAGGATAAGGATAAAAAGGAAAAAGAGAAGACTCCCCCAACCAAAGTTGAAGAGAAGTTGGAAAAAGGAGAAGGTTCATCTATTAGCAAGCCCAAATCAATGAATATTGTGCCTCCTATTTCTCCTTTTCCCAAGGTATATGCCAGAGGGCAGAAAAAAAAGACTGCAGCTGCAGAAAAATCAAAAGAACAGGTGCTGCCGGAAGTTCCGGTAGCAAACATTCATCATAAGGTTCAAAAGGAGTATTAGCCCACCGAATCAGATGAGGAGCTCCTGAAGGATGTAGGATATGTTGTCACTAGCAGGAAAAGACAAGTTGTTAGCAGCAGGAAAAGACAAACAAGAGCTAGCAACAAATTCAGGTTGAAATCCAAAGCCCTACATAATCCAAGCTTGATGACATAAGATATAGATGTGGAGAGAAAATCTGAAGGGTTATTGACTATAACTCCTTCAATTGCATAATCTAGTGGGTTCAAGAAGAAAGAAAAGGGTAAAGCTCCTTTAGGCCAACAAACAAGAACCTCCAAGAGAAGAAAAATTCAGAAGAGTTCAGAAGAGAAAGAGGCCATTGCAAAAGAGAAAGCTAGCAGGACTACAATGTCACAATCAACAATTGAAAATAAAACAGATTTAGAAAATCTTACAGAAGTTGCAGCTCATATGGAGGAGAGGTAAAAAGATGTCCCAATGAAGTATCATTTTGCCTATTATTTATATTTGGAACAACTCAATCTTCAAAATGTTTTAATCTACGCAAAATTTCTCAAATGTCTTACTATGCATTTTTGAAAAGGAAATAGAGTGCTGCTGGATGTTCTGGTAACACTACATATTTTGCACAGTTGCAAGCTTTTACCAAAAGTTCTGGTAGCTTCTATTTTAATGATTTTTTCCAGTTGTCAGCAAAATTTTTGAGCTAGTACAAGGATGATAAGGGTTCCTAATGATATGGACATGTCAAGTAATGGTTGATAAGTGGTTTTGAGGTGTTTAAATGACACATTTAATGGAGCTACATGGGTTTTAAAGAACCAAGATCATGGAGAGATAGATCAACATAAAAGTAGGCAGGTTTCCAGCACAATTCAAATAGTCTTTTTCTTCATATCTACATTTATCCTGTTAGTTATAGTTCGATAGAATATGTCTTTAATATGATATAACTCCTATGTAATGTGAGGAAGAGTGGATCCTTATTTTTAGGTGAGATGGCATTGGTGCCTCTCTCTATAAATATCATTTTTAAATACCATTTTAGGGTTGGATTTTGGTCGACCTAAAATTTTTTTCATAAAAAAAGAATACTCCTTTTGTACTTCATGCTGGAGGAATTTGTGTTTCAAGCACTATCTAATGTATGGTTTGTTTCTCTTGTTGTTTTATTCATCTAATTTATGATTTGTGACATCTAGCAAGTAGGAGTAAGAGCACTATTAGAGGATCTAATAGTTAATTATCTACTGTGCAGTCTTCTGCAAATCATCTATATGTTGTCTAGAGCATGCTAGTGAAGGTTTCATGAAGGATTTATGAGATTCTTTATGCATGTCTTTTGATTTATAAATGTTGTTTCCTTTACATAAAACAAATTTTGTGTAAAAGGCCACTCTTATAGCTGCGTGAATGATTTAGGATATGTTTATTTATTAGATTGAGTACCAGCTATTTGTTCGCTTTCATCTGTCACAATATTCTCCCCTATACTAAAATCTTTTCCATACAATTTATACTTGCTACAACTTGCCAAATGCATGAAGGTCTAAAAGAGTTGAAATCATTTCAAACTCTTTAAGAAGCCATCCCACCATCCAAAATATTCTATGAAATGAACAATGATGTGTAAGGCTTACTCCTTTGCAATCAAGGAGTGACTCCTTGTGCTAACACATAAAACTATGGTACTTCAACACCAAATGTTTCTCCAAATATTTGATACCCAATTTTTTCTGCAGGGTATGGAACAAATTCGTCAGCTCATGCACATCTTGATCCCTTTGTTGTCGCAGTGCAGTCCATTGTATGTACTTGTCCTCATATCTCCCTAAGAGATAATAATATTCCTTTATGGCGTCTCAGAAATAATCCCAAGTGGTTGCTGCAAAAAACATAGAGGGTTCCCTCTCATCCTTTTTATCACAGTAGGTTTCCCACCAGTCCTTGACATGGGGGGCTTCTTTGAGGAGTGAAAAAGTAATCTTTTCCCGGTTGGAAAAGTAATGAACTGAGAAATACCATTCTAATATATTCGACCATATATCTATGACGTCTGTATCTATTTGGCCCTCAAATATGGGAATGTCAAATTTTACTTGTACCTTAAAAGGTGTGGCTCCTCGAGAGCGATTGCTGGATGCAAATGTGCTGCCGGTGGGTGGTCCTTGAAGTATCTGGGAAAATTTATTCATCATCGCCTTAATTTTGTTCTCAAGAGCCTCCTCAAGCAATATTTTGATAGGATCTCATGCTCCCTCATCTTTATTTTCGTCCCCCATGGGCAGTCGTCAAGGTTTGCGAGGTTGGTCTTTCAAAGGTTCAACTAGATCGAGCCCTAACTCCTTATACCTCAACCTCGTTGGGGACATGAAAAGAAGGATCGAGAAAGAGCAGACTACTTTGATACCACTAATCCAGACTTATGCAGGAAAACAATAAAATACATAAATACACATAAACAAAGAGATTCAACAGAATTAAGACTTCATTTCATTAATATCACATAACTGAAATATGCTTATAGACAGAATGGAAATAATCTAGCTAGGGTGCTAGTAGCTTATATCTGAGAAGAGATGTGGTGACTACAAGCCTCTGAAATGTGTTAAAATGAGGCTCGATGGCCTATTTATTATTGATAAATAATGAAAAACCATAAGCATCCAAAAACCTAACCTTAGGAGATGAAACACCAAACTATGGGCCTCGTTGGGGTAAATTGGTACATCAATTTCTCGGGGTCGTAACTTTGGCATACAATCTTCGTTTGATGCACATGATACCTCATTAGAAATATCTATGTGAGGAAAAAAATTGTTGACAATGAACATTGAGTCAAAGACCCACTTTTTTCCGCAGGTGATTTTTCAAAAAAAGCGTTGTTTAGGGCCTCAAAACAGCTCTGGAAGTTCAGGACCCAAAAAACTGCTATAACTAGTAAATTGTGCTACAATTAAGGAAACTGGAAAAATGAAAGAAACAATTGTGGGGGTCCAAGTCGAATAGTTAGGTGGCCACCAATATCCACCTGGATCATTTACAGAGACATAGGCTAGTTTAGAAGCTGAGGAAAAAACAGTGGATCAGATCAAAACTTAGAGCAAGGAATAAAAATGCAAATCATGCATCCTATAGGGACCATCACAGGCTAAATATGACAACTAGTGTGATTCATATCACCCACAAAGAGAGACCAATGCGACGGGTCACTCTATCTCAGAGTAGGAAGTGTTTTTGGGCTTATTTTGTTCAAAAAATGAAACAAAAACCCTACCAAGCTTAGAATTATACTTTCATAAGATTGATTACTTTTTGAACAATTAAAAATTAGTCGTTTTCAAAAGTATAAAAAGACTAGGAAAAGGAAACCACTAAAGGAACCTCTAGCTCCCCAGTATGGGCACCAAGTTTTTTGATGGATAATTCTCTTATGTGGATAGAAGTGAACTCCCTAGATCTAGTGGCTTGATATAGAAACAACAGAGACAAAAATACTTATTCTTTCCTTATAGAAATTAGAACATGGAGGAAAAATCTACCTAGAGTCCAATGCAAATTCTCCTCTTCCCCTTGCTTGTGAGATTTAGGTCCAACTCTAAATGATATAAATAACACCTAAAATAAAACTAAAACAAGCAAGAGCACTACAACATACAAATAGCATGTACTATCATCTCTAAACAAAGAGTCAAGGCATTGTAATAGATATGCATTAGTGAGACATAAGTATAGGAAAACAAACCATTTTGTATTAATGAAAGTAGGAGAAGTTATAACCCTGTACACATATTGAACTTGTATATGTCTACCCAACTATCTTGTCCTTCCTTTGCCACAAATAAAGCCTTAAATCACAACTCAAGTGCATAGATAGATAATAGATCCTTAGGCACAAAGAAAAATCATGAGCGTATAACTAATAGTCTCCAAAAGAAACCCAGACTCCATGGGAGGCAGTAAATTTATAGGGTTAATGGGGTGGTTTTGGATTTACCAATCTAGGAATTAGATCCACATATGAGGGAGGATAATCTCTAGTGATAAGAGATAAGACCTAAATTATAGGAGTTCACGATATAATTTAAGAGAAAATGGTTAGAACCACTCAGGAAGCTTATGGAAAGAGAAGATTCAAAATTATTTTTATTTTTTATCAAATTATAGAGGCCATCACATGTACAAAAAAGGAAACATGCATTGGTCAGTGCAGTTGCTTAGTGTACAACTTGCAACAGTGCAGGTTGCATGAAAGGAAAGTGTAATGGACCAAAAAATTAGGGTTTTGAGTTGTTTAACCCAAAATTCTTGGAATTTTTGGAGAGAATATGTTCTAGGATTTGCAAGGGATGAATGAAATGTGTTAAAGGACAATGATTGATCTAGTTTACAGGCCATTATATTGGATGTGAAAAAATGGCTTGTAACAATCATGAAACACATGACATCAATCCCATGACAACCAAGTCTAACACATAGCATAAAACTCTAAAGGCTTATTTCCACCCCGAGGTGCAATATTGGAGCCCTTGCTCTGATACCACTTATAACATACCCCCTGATCTACTTCAATAACAAGAGGTGGTTACTATGCTAACTTGATTCCCAATGTACATTCATGAGAATGGGATATAATTTTTTTTTCCAATGACCTTCGGTAACTGTGTCCTCTAATAGCTATTCATTTTTGGTCTTGGCCTCCACGTATATCTAATGGATCGAATGCCTGCCAATATAATATGCACATATTATACAACTACTCCAACATGCCTATTACCAATATTTTATTTAATTTCATCCACTTAGACCAATTTAATTTTCTGAAATATGTTAAGACCCTTTGATGGTATGTTCTAATTTTATTTGATAACACAGTGTTAATTAAATTAAAAATAAAGAGAGAAATAAAATCCAATATGTCAAAGAATTGACTTTTATAAGGGACTCTACACTTGTCCAGGTTTTCTTACCACATTACCATTATCTTTCACATCATATACCCAAATAGTCAATCTTGTAGCCTGTATGTACTTCCTGGCCACATGGAATCTCTATAATTTTAACATGTCAAATGATTAAAAATACTTCAACTACGAACATGGATGCCTTGATTTGAGCAGCTCTATTTGAAATCCAACTTCCACCACCAATAAAAAGGTCCCTTTTCACGGTAAATATTCCATTTTGTGTCAGAATTGGCATACAATGTGGGAAATAGAATGACTACAAGGGACATCTCTATGATCCAGATTTATGTAGGAGTGAAATGAAATACATATTCAAACCAAAACATAGAGATAAAACAAAATAAATTTCAACTAATAAAATATCAACTTCTGAAAATTGTTTACATACATAAGAGAAACAAACTAACTCAGGCGAGGGTAGCTTATCTCTAGGAAAATATGTGACAACCACATGCATTCTAAATTGTTTTACAATGAGGCTTAGAGTCCTTATTTTTATTGAGTAACAATAGAAAACCTTAAAAATCCAAAAGCCTAACCCTATGAGTTGAAGCACCAAAAGTTTGTGGGACTCGTTGGGGTTATTTGGTACATCAACTTCCTAGGGTTGTAACTTTGGCATACAATCTTCATTTGACACGTACAATACCTCACTATAAAGAACTATTCTAGGAAAAATTTCAACTAAAACCCATGCCATATGCAATGGGGTTTTCCATTTTCCAATAAAATGTCGTTTAGGGCCTCAAAATGGCTTTGAAAGTTCAAGACCCGAAAAACTGCAAAAAAATAGTAAATTGTGCTAGAAATTAGGAAACTAAAAGGAAATAGTGTTGGGGGTCCAAGTGGAATAGGTGGATGGCCACCAATATCCACTTGGATCACTCTAAGCCTTGAACATTTTAGAGACAATGATTGTGGAGAGATATTATTAATATTGAAATTTTAATAGCTTAAGAGAATCCAATCATAATAGGAGCTTGATTAAATGTAATGTTGTATCTCTTATCCCTAATTAAGGAGAATATCTCAATCCAAATGTGATACTATATCGATTAAAAGTCCCCTTGAATAATGGAACATGTCCTTGTGAGGGATATATACCAATGGTCAATGGATAAACCTATAACATGTAGAAAATCATGGGAGAGACATTTAGCTAAATAATTTTTAGACACCTTCAAACAATCATGTCATACATGTAAGCTAAATACAATATAATGTAAACTAAATACAACAAAACTTTTAGATAGTCTCAAATTCATACCATGATTCAAGATCTATCTATGATGGAAACCTTCAATGGTATTACCCCATTCTTAACCAAACCCAAAGCTCAATCGAAGTATAGATCCATGCATGATCAACATTGGAAAAAGCATAATTTCAAGTATGGTTTTGCTACACTTAATGAAGTGGTCTAAAAATAAGGATGAGTCTCCAAGTCCATCATTCAACTAATGCATATTTTTGGTAGTCAATGTCTAGAATGTTTCAATGACTCTGAACTTTGCTGAGATCTAACAAATAAATTTCACCAAAAGTTGTACAAGAACAAAATTCAGAAGAAAACCTTGATGCCTTAAATTTGGATATGTCATTTTATCCAGATATTGATCTAGAAGGGTACCCTTTATTTTCCAGTAAACCAATGACTCAAAATAGGACATGTAGATTGAGTTCAAGCACAATATCCTCTAACTACATTAATGACCATTAAAAAAGAGAAAATGATTTCAACATTTCCTATGAATTTATAATTGGAATTAATGCAAAAAAAATTCTATATGTGGGAGTTTGGATAGGAAGTGCATAAGAGGTTGATCATATTCCTGAAATTAGGTGATGGAGTAAGCCATAATTGGATTTGTACCAACACTCATCAGATTGATTGCTGACATCTTGTGACCATATTTCTCAAGAAGTTCCATAATATTATACCAACACCATCATATCGGAAATATCAGTTGAACAAAAAAATCTCCAAACATGGTATAAAAATAATGTGAGAGCTGAAAGCTGAATATAAAAGAGATTTGAGACTGAAAAATTTCCACCACTAAAATGCCAGGCGGGGGGGTTGAACACATAGTTAAAACGAGATTTTTGAGTTAATTCCTTAATTTTGTCAAAAACAATCTAATTGACATTCACAGACCTGAATTTTTCCTTTAACATTATCCATGTGTTTCTTAGGGATACAACATTCTAAGCTACAATATATGTATGCCTGTAGGTTGTCTATTTCGACATAGGAAGTTTCCAGCGCCTACACTCCTTACAGTGGTTAGTCATGGTGCCAGTAGCGTAAATATACCCATGCTCCTCAGTCCACTACTACATGTAAAAAAAGGCTAAGTAACTACTCCATGTTCCTATATATTTCAAATGCATGCATAAAACTGTAATGACTTCCAAAACACATGGCATCCTACCTGGTAATTAGGCCTGATTTCTTACTAGTAAATTATAAGAATTAATGTCAATATTCCAGAATTCCATGTAGGTCTACCTGACATCGTTTCCATGGTTTAGATAGTTACTTGATGAGTCTTAACTCTCCTAGATATTTTGGTACAGTAGAATATTAGATACTCGAGGAACAATGTCCCATCAATACCCTACCATATACATGTATATGGATATATTTGTACGGTTCAATGCAATTCTTATTAAAATTTGTTGGCTATTTTCACTACCTTGGTGTTAAGAGGAACATATCATCCACATGAATTTATCCCATAGTTACACATATGTATATTTCCAGGTTTAAGTTCACAAGCCTACAATTATGTTCGTTTAATGCATAGATATATCTGTATATAAAAATGTAGTCAATCCATGCCTAAGGAACTTCCAAGCCCATAATTTATTGTTAAGACCAACCAATCATCATGTTGATTCCTTTACCTAAGATGTTGATTCCTTTACCTATGATGTTGAGCATTATATGTTCAAGCAACTCATCAAAAATGAGTTCCATTACACTTCATCGATGTTCTTGCAATATTAAAGACAATATTAACAACCAAGTAAACAACCATATAAATAATATGGCCTATTACTTCAATGAAATCATATAATTTCAACAAGCATAACCTAAAACATGAAAGATACTCATCTCAATTAAGATTGGGTTGCACTTTGGCCTTTCTTGCATCCTTATCACCCACAAGCCAAATTACAAAGCAGCGGATCTTTGCTCAAGGGATGATACCAACACTTATAGTTGAAATAGGGACTCTAGAGGACCATCCAATTCCACCCACCAACTGAATATACTACAGTCAATCTTAAATCATGGATTCCCAAGGTCTTCCAAATACACCTTAAACAAACATAAGGGGATTTATAGACCTATGTCTCCACCCTCAATCATGCACAATGGAATCTAGGGACCTTTGTCTCCACCCTTAACCAAGCACAAGGGATTACAGAGACCTCTGTCTCTAACCTTAACCAAGCACAAGGCAGTTTAGACACTTCACCTCTACTTTTTTATCGTATAAACCTAGTGGTTCCAACCAATGAAGAGAGTCCAAAACTCATCGCATAAACCAAAAAAACAAGCAAAAGAGAATTGTGAATTCTACATACTATGAATCCAAGGAACAATCTCCACCCTAGTTCTCAAGGGAATCTAGAGAAGACCATCTCCACCCTCCAGCCTATGATATCCCTTGACTTGGAGTTTTATATTGTAAATATGTATATGTTAGTTGTGTTTATTGTTCCGACTTTTAGAGACATATTGGAAAATTGGTTGATAAATGTTGTATCATTAATATGAATTTAATGTAAATCTGCATTATTTGTTATTAATAAAAAATAAAAAAATATGGAAATTAATGTTTAAGTTATACTTAGGCTGAAAGATATAATGTTTCATGTTAATGATGGAAAGTGATTACCCCTATTAATTAATTCCTAGGCGTCTAATCTAAATGATTAGATTATTAATGATAATGGAAATTATTGACTAAAAACTTCACTTAAATACATGACATTGTCTTTGAGAGTGGGGAAGTGGGGCTCATAAATGAGCTAGTAACTACTTTCCACCTAGTGGATGAGGTGGAGGTAGTTACCAACTACCAATTATTTTGGTAGTGGGGCATGGTTTTTTATTTTGTTGGATGAGAATTCATATAGGAAAATAACTGGGTGAGAGGAAAAAAGTGACAAAAACAAGAACAAAGAAAAAAATCTTGCAAACTTGATTGCTCGAGGGGACCCTTTTGGATAAAGGAGTCAATGTTGGGTGGATTTGGTTAACTTCACTCTTAATTTTCAGAGTAATAATTCCAAGTTAGTATCTCATACTCTTTGAATTTTTAGAAGATAAAATTTTAAATTTTTTTAAATTTTTGAGTGCAATTAAATAACTTTGAAACATAATGTTATGAAAAGAAAAAGAGAGTTGAAATCTTTTATTGTGAAAAACTGAATTTACTTGGGATATTTCGTGCATTTAGTACAATGGAAGTATAAAGTAGATGATGAAGTGAAACAAGAAATTTAAATAATTTATATTTTGTTTATGAGATATATAAAGATATTTGAATCATACAAACAAGTAGGTTTTAGTATCTAAAAAACAAAGTCTGCAAAACATAGCGTAAGTTACGAGAAGGGTTAATAGTTATAAATGGTTATTTTATTGATTAATATTTCTTTTTTACTAGTATGTTGGAATATATATATATATATATATATATAGGAGAGAGAGAGATAATTTGAAAGTAAGATACAAGATGTAGAGATACTATTTTTCTAAAAATAGAAACAAAGAAACACATGATTATTTTGAGGTTGAAAATACCTGAATTACTAGTGATAAACATCGATAAAACTTTAATTGTTGAGGATGCAATCTCTAATAAAAGAGATAATTATAAATTCACTATCCAAGTTAATCTATGTGAATATTAACTAAATGTTCGTAAAATACTAAAAGTAAACCTAAGTTAGTGTACAAGAGGAAATAAAGAACAAGCTTAAATAAACTTCAAATATATTCCACAAGGTAAAGAGTGAGTACATTGGATTAGTTCTACCTTTAATTGTCCATATATAATATATAAAGAATACTATATATATACATATCTCATATGAAATTACAGTAGTTTCTCTATACTTAAAATACAAACTTTGAGGTATAAAATTAGAGTAAATTTATATTGATTACAATTGAATAAGGCTAATATATAATGAGTTTGATAATGAACATATAGACTGCAAAAGTCAGTAAATGGTTAAAGGAAACAATGGTATTCATCGAAATAGTTACATATTAGGCATAGAATCCTATGGTATATAAACTTCCATCTAGGAAGTATCTCCTGAGAAGAAACTTATCAATTTAATTATAAAAATATTGGAACCTTGGTTTTCCATCCTTGATGAAAAATTCGAGTAGAAGCAGAGAAGTAACTGTTGATTTTATAGCATTGGGAAATGTTCCATGTCTCAAATTTTGTGGAGAGGCTTGGACAACAGATTTATAGAGAACCCAGAAACTGTTTTTCGAAATTCCACTCGGATTTTTCTTTATTAAAATAATTAATTATTTTAATGTAGCCCCTAATTCTAAACTTAGGGAAATTAAATAATTAAAGGATATTAATAAAGCAGAATGAGAATCTTCTAGAAAACAAAGATCAAGTCATCTTTTAATATGAGCCATTGATTAAAGATATGATCTTGGCCGTTGATTCCTAAATGAGAAGAATATAAGAATAGGCTTGAGGGTCATTTGGAAATGAAGCCAAACACATTCTCAATGCCCAAAGTAAATCAATTCTAAAGTAAGAGAATTCAATTTCAATGGGTGAGTTTGTAGAGGCGAGGTTTCAGAGACAGAGAAAGGAGGGAGAGATCAGCAGACGGAGAAGAAGCAGAAGGCAGAAGGGTGAAGGGAAGGCAGTGCTAAGCAGCAACATCAAGCCCTCCACGTAGAGTTACGTAGTCCCTCCTTGGACTGCATAGAGAAGCTACACAGAATGATGTAGAGGGTCTAGGAGGCCATCTAGTGTGTCAGGAATTATTCCAGGGTGTCTAGAAAATTCACATCAGGTGTATGCTATTTTATTTTTCTCACCAAGAATTCTGCAAAATATCTTTTCATTTCAGAAGATAAACACAAACCCTCATCTGCTACACTGGTTTTCCCGCATTGGGTTTATCTGGGGAAAATTGTCCAAAAATAACTGTGTTCATATGGTTGTTTCTATTGTGCTATATGTGTAATTTTTGTTTTTCTTCTTTTGATTAGAGTGAAGTACTGCAACTACGTTTATATTAAAATTTAATGAAGCATCTATAAATAACTTATCTAATAAGTACACGAAATAAATCAATTACTGCAGTAATAATTTTCAAATTGAAAATTTCAAATGACTCACGCTAAAGACAGAAAGGGATGATCTACCATGGACCAAATATCCGACATTCGGAAGGGCCCACATAGTCAGAATGACTCACGCAGTCCTCCAGGGAAGTTATAAAAACAGAGAGAACATGACATGACTGTACTGACATCCAGACTAGAGGAGGATTTAGCTTGTGTGTCAAGCATGACCCCTCCAGGTGTTTGGTGTATTGAAAGCAGAGCATCTGCCCATACGATAGGAGTTCAGGAATGTTTCTCGAGCTACCAAGAAGAGAAGATGACTTCCAGATTACAATGGGAAACAAGGCCAAGTGTACTCCCATTGGACGAGGTACCATAATATTTCAGACAGAAGCTGGAGACAAGATTCGGGCCACAAATTTTCTACATGTACCAGGGTTATGGATGAATCTACTCTCAGTGTCTTAGCTCCAGAACAAGGGTTATTATGTATACTTTATTGGAAATAAATTTTATGTCAAACATCATAACTGGAAAAAGAAGGCACAAATTGGAGTAAGGAGCCATAAACTCTACAAGCTTCAGCTTGAATCCCTAGTGGCCCTGATCGGAAGTACGTATGAAAGGGATCTGAATGAACTATGGCACCGAAGGATGGGGAACTTACATCATGGAGCCTTGAATATTCTCAATAAGACTATCATAGGAGATCCATAACTCTGTACAAGGAGAGATGAGGTCTGCAGGGGATGTGTACTAGGAAAGTATGCCAAAGAAACATTTCCAAGAAGCAGCAGAAGGTCAAAGGATGTATTGGAGATGATACACTAAGATATTTGCGGTCCAATGTCCACTACCGCTCTCTGTGGTGCAAATTATTTTCTACCTTTATTGATGACCATTCCATTAAGGCTTGAATCTACTTTCTCAAAACCAAAGATGAATTCTTTGAACGTTTCAAAGAATTCAAGGCATTGGTAGAAAAATCAACCAGAAAAAAGATCAAGAAGATGAAATCAAATAATGGTGGAGATTATATCGATAAATAATTCACCCATTTCTACGCAAAGGAGGGCATCAAGAGAGAATGTACATCTCCCTACAATCCAAAGCAGAATGGGGTTGCAGAGAGGAAGAACGGGACCATTATAGAAGTTACGAGGGCAATGCTATATGACCAAGACATGCCCAAAATTTTGTGGACATAAGCCTACAATACAACATTGTATGTGTAGAACAGGTTTCCCCATAGAGCATTGGGGAAAGTAACACCCGAGAGTGTGTTCATAGGAAACAAGCCAGAGGTGGGCCATATCAGGATATTTGGCAGTATGGTGTATTTCCATGTTCCAGATGAGGAGGAAGAAGTTGGATCAGACTACAGAAACAGGTTATTTGGTGGGATATAGTGAAAATGTTGTTGGTTTGAGGGGTCTTGACCCAGGTTCAGATTTGAGGTTAACCAACAAACCCTTGTACTACTGGCCCTTTCGGTAATGACCTGCTTGCACAAGTCAAGGTCTCACCCGAAGTAGTATGGGAGGGTGTTGGAACCAGGTTTCTGCACCATGAGAGAGAGAGATTTAATGAAGTGAGTGCCTTTAGATATAAATAGGCCTAGGATGAGAAAATCCCTAACCATAAACCCTTAGCAATGTACGTAACAAAATAACTTGTGCACAACCCGTAACTTATAATGTAATCGATTAACAGAGAAATATGACCAACCATTACTAGATTTATGCATTCATTACTCTTTAAAGTATCGCATCCAAGTGCACCATCAATTGTTAGGTCCCTATATTACTAGTATAGTCCCTTATTATTGCTAGTGTGTAACCCCCTTATTGTTATTGTTGTACCCCTGTAATGCCAATATTGTTATTATTGTGCCCTTAAATTATTATCGTTAGGTCAACTAGGATTATATTATGACCCCATGGACTCCTATATATAGAAGGGGTTTTTTTCATTTGTATCATCCAAGAATTGTTCATTTATGTAATGTATTGGAGGTTTCCCCCTTGAAGTGTCTATTTCTAGGGTGTTGATATCTCCTTTCTTCTATTTTTGGCGCTGGTTTCATAACATTTGGTACCAAAGCTTTGGATTCTAGGGTTTCGCTGCTCCAAACATGTCATCGTGGAATTTTCACTATAAAGTTTTTTATATGAAGGTTAAAAAGCTAAAAATTTTACAGAGCGAATCCGAAATCTAGAGGAACACCATGTAAAAATTTCAGATCTTGGTTTGCAATATTTTCGGCGATATGATCTGTGGAATTCAGGGTTTTTTCAGGCTCCCGAATTTCAACTAGAATAGGTCATAGTGGAATTTCCACTATAAATTTTCTTATAAGAAGTTTCAGAAGATGAAATTTTTACAGAGAAAAGCCGAAATCCTAAGGAACCTCCTGTAAACATTTTAGATCTTGGTTCGTAATATTTTTTGAGATATGATCTGTGGAAGTTAGGATTGTTTCAAGCTCCCAAATTTCATCCCAAAGAGGTGACCATGGGAAAATCCTCATAACCATCTCTTTGAGCGTCGGATTGGAATTCTGTAAAAATTTTCCGCAATTACATGAACTTTGGTTTCCTATGTATCAATTTTGGAGCCAAATGAGGAAACAGTGACACGTGGGAAGTCGTACAAGTTCGATCTACTGAATTAGTCCACAATTAGGTCATCATGGGAGATTGGGAATAACGTTGGCTTGAAGAATCCAAATCAGGTCAGACCTATGAAATTTGAAAGAATATTCAGAGGGCTATTTCAGCGACGAATTTTAGATATTGAAGATCTAAAATCATAGAGATAATTCAGTTTCAATATCGAGCTCCTCAAAAGAAAGAAAAAGGTGTGTATTTTTTTTCCGAATTGCATAAGTATTGTGTGAAAAATCAATTTGAAGTGATTCCAAGGGCATATTGAAGCATAGATTTTAGTATTGGGTTCTAAAATGCCACCTAAAAATAATTCAATACCCATTAAGACTTCAGAATGATCTACTATGACTCATGAAGAGGAAGAAGCACTACATGACATATCAAAATTACAAGAGTAAGTGCACCAAATTTCGCTCTCGCAAAGAGCAACAAAAAATGAAATGGAAGTATTGAAGAAAGGTGTGGAAGCTAAGATGCATATTTTGAAGAAAGGAGTGGAAGCTAAGATGGATGGTTTGAAGAATGACATGGAATCTAAGATCGATGAAAAAATGAAAGACAACATGCAAGAAATGAAGAATGATCTAAAAGAATACATGGAAGGTTTGATGACAAGGTTAATACAAGAAATGATTCCTAATGGCGGAAAGATAGTAGAGGAAACTCATGATGAGAACCAAATAAATGTTAATAATGATTTCATAAACTCTAATGTTGGATTGAAGAACCACCATATTCCAAATATGGATATGAGGAAGTTTGATGGAAAGGATCCTGTAACATGGATACTACAGATGGAGAAATACTTTGATCTCAATAATGTGCAAAACACACAAAAAGTACGCATTGCAACTTTACATTTAGAACAAAAGACATTTGTATGGTATTTATGGATTTGCTCCGGTAAAAAAATTGTCACTTGGTCAATTTTTATGGAGGAAATGATAGCACATTATGAGGATACAAAGAGCAACACCTTATTTATCCAATTGATAAATCTCGAACAAAAGGGTTCAATGGTGGAGCACATTGAGGACTTCCAAAAATTGAATATAAGGGTAATTGATATTCCAAAGGAACATAGGATTGATGTCCTCATAGGGACTTTAAAGGATAACATCCAACATGAAGTTCACGTTTGGGAACCTGATTAATTGGAGAAGGCATTTAGGTTGGCAAGAAAAATTGAATGTAAAATTATGGCGGCAAGGAAGCCTACCACTCACATCTATAAAGATGGAAGTGTTGCTACTCCTAGACTTCCATAACCTACAAGTTTTACACCACAACAATTGGAAGAAAAAAGAGCAAAAAGGCTTTGATACAGTTGTGATAGAAAATACACTAAAGGTCATAAGTGTGCTAAGAAAAAATTATTTTACATATATTGTGAAGAGGAGGAAGAAAATGAACAAGAAACTTCAAAAGAAGAGGATATACACCAAGAACCAACCCTAGAAGAAGAAGAAATGAGTCTGACCATATCATGTAATGCATTGGCAGGAATTACCACTCCTCAAACTCTCAAGATAGAAAGACATATCAAGAAGAAAAAGGTAATAGTGTTGATTGATTCAGGGAGTACCCATAATTTTATTCATTGTAAGGTAGCCAAGGAATTGAATTGTTTCCTATACTCTAGCACTGCATCGTTAAGTGATATTGCAAATGATAACTCTAAAATTTCTTCCTGAAAATGCTATAATTCTATATCAAGCTAAACACAAGGAACAAGGTATTATAAAAGCCATAGTCCAATGCTTTCCATTCCAATGGGAGGTGTTGATGTTGTACTAGGAGTACAATGGTTACAATCTTTGGGGACGGTAGCTTTTAATTTTCAAGAAATTTTCTTGAATTTTTTTTTCGGAAGGAAAGGAAATCGAATTACGGGGTATCGCAGGGAAGCCAGGAAAGATAATAAGCTCTAATGTCATGAAAAATCTTCTGAAGAAAGAAAGACAAGGTGTAATTGCACAATTATTCTCACTAGAAGTTCCAACATCAAAATTATCTATTTCTCTAGATATCCAAAAAGTCTTGGACAATCATTCCAAGGTGTTTAGAACTCCCAAAGGACTCCCACCTATTCGTGATCATGATCATGATATTCATTTGATTCTAGGAAGTGTTCCTCCAAACATCAAGCCTTATAGATATCCTTATGTCCAAAAGAGCGAAATTGAATGTATGACTGCAGAAATGTTAGAGGTTGGTATAATTCAACCTATTCCAAGTTCTTTCTCTGCTCCAGTAGTATTGATGCACAAGAAGGATGGATCATGGCACATGTCCAGATTATAGGGAGCTCAATAAACTCACTATTAAAGATAAATTCCCCATTCCTGTGATTGATGTATTATTGGATGAATTACATGGAGTAATTATTTTACCAAGTTGGACCTTCGTTCAGGATATCATCAAATTAGAATGAAAATTGAAGAAATTCAAACAAATACTTCGAAATCATGAGTGGTCATTATGAATTTTTGGTCATGGATTTTGGCCTTACCCATGCACCTTCTACATTTCAAGGGTTGGTGAATTCAATTTTTAAACCCTTCCTTAGAAAATTTGTATGAAGTATTTTTGATGACACGCATTCTCAACAACAGTCTTAGCTCATGTTTAAACATGTCAGACAGAGCTAACCTCATAGTGTCTAAATGTTTCTTGAGCATGAGGTGGAATATCTGGGTCATATTGTATCTCACGAGGGTGTTATGGTAGACCCTAACAAAATTAAATCCATTAAGGAATTGAAAGTCCCCACAACCATAAATTAGTTGCAAGGATTTCTCAGGTTAATATGGTATTATCACAAGTTTTTTAAGAATTATGGGAGAATAACAGCACCTCTAACAAAATTATTGAAGAAATATGCATTTTCATGGACTCCTGAAGCAACTAAGGCCTTTGAACATTTCAAAGAGGCAATGTGCCTAGCACCAGTCTTAGCTATGCCATACTTCACAAAAACCTTTATTGTGGAATGTGATGCCTCAAGAAATGGAATTGGTGTTGTTTTAATGCAAGAAGGAAGACCCATTTATTTTGAAAGTCGTCCAATAAAAGGAAAGTATCTACAAAAATCTATTTATGAGAAGGAAATGCTGGGTACACACATGCACTAAATAAATGTATGTACCTTACCTAATGGGAAGACACTTCAAGGTAAAAAATGATCATTATAGTCTTAAAATTTTTTTGGAACAAAGAATATCTTTAGAAGAGCAACAAATGGGTCACAAAAGATGTTGGGTTATGACTTAATCACTTACAAAAAAGGGAAGCTTAAATGTTGTTGGAGATGCACTCTCAGAAAGGATGAAGAGGTGGAAGCATTGCTTTGTGCTATTATTTCTATTATCCAACCAAACATTGACAATCAAGCAAGGGATGAATGGAAGAAGGACGAAGAAGTGTGGACACTCATTCAAAATTTGCAGCAAGATCCTAGTACATCTAATACATTCAGTTGGAGAAATGATTCCTTATGGTACAAAGATCACTTATATATTTGCAAGAATTCCCAACTAAAACAAAATATTCTTTTGGAATTTCACACTTCTCCTTTAGGAGGACACTCAGGATTTTTAAAAACCTACCATAGGGTGAAGAAATATTTTTTTTGGGATGGCCTTAAATATGATATCCAAAAGTTTGTGGCAGAATGTTTTTTTACCAACAAAATAAAGTTGAGACAATTAAGACCCTAGGTCTTCTACAACCTTTCTCCATTCCAATTCAACGTTGGGAGGATATTTCAATGAATTTTATCACATGTTTACCTAAGTTTGAAGGAAAGAGTGTCATAATGGTGGTAGTTGATAGAATTACCAAGTATGCACACTTTTGTGCACTATCTCATCCATTTAAAGAAAGTACAGTTGCTACTGCATTTATGGAAACAATTCAAATGCTACATCGAAACCCAAAGATTATTGTAAGTTCCAGAGATCCCATTTTTACTGGAAATTTTTGGACGGAATTATTTTCTTGTTTGGGTACTCAACTAGCTCATAGCTCATCTTATCATCCTCAATCTGATGGTAAATTGAGATAGTGAATAAATGTTTGGAAGGATATCTTCATTGTTTTGTATCTGATAAGAAAACACAATGGGTCAAGTGGTTACCTCTCGCTGAATGTTGGTATAACACTTCCTTCGATACTGTAGCAAAAATAACCCCATTTATGGCACTTTATGGATATCATCCACTGTCCATCACATCATATTTAAGAGAAAATTATAAGGTTCAAATAGTGGAAGATCACATAGAGCATCAACAAGAAGGTCTCCAACTGTTAAAAAATAACCTAAATTTGGCACAAAATCAAATGAAACAACAGGTAGATCAACATCGTAGTGAGATAAGTTTTGATGTAGGAGACTGGGTATTTTTACGGCTAAAACCATACAAAAAAAAGTCCCTCAAGCAAGATAAGAAGGATAATAAATTATCGCTAAAGTGCTATGGTCCTTACAAGGTGTTGCAAAAGATTGGTACTATGGCATACAAATTGGAGATTCCTGCTTCTTCGCGAGTGCATCCAGTTTTCTATGTTTCATGCTTAAAGAAGGTTATAGGGGAAAAAATTCTAGTTCAAACAATATTGCCAGAACTTGATGAGGAAGGAAAAATCATATTGAAACCTCAAGCAGTCACGGAAACAAGAACTCGACAGCTATGAAATCGATCAATTTCAGAGTATCTCATCAAATGGAAGAACTTACGCACTGAAGATTCTACATGGGAGGATGAGAATTTTATACATAAGCATCCGAATCTACTCAAGCATTGAGGAAAACACTTTTTTGAAGGAGAAGGGCATGTTAGGTCCCTATTTTACTAGTATAGTCCCTTATTATTGTTAGTGTAACCCCCTTATTGTTATTGTTGTACCCCTGTAACCCCAATATTGTTATTATTGTGCCCTTAGATTATTATTGTTAGGTCAGCTAGGATTATATTGTGATCCCATGGAATCCTATACATAGAAGGGGATTTTTTCATTTGTATCATCTAATAATTGTTCATTTATGTAATGTATTGGAGGTTGCCCCATCGAAGTGGCTATTTCTAAGGCATTGATCTCTCTTTTCTTCTATTTTTGGAGCTAGTTTCATAACATCAATTAGCTATCAATATTCAATATCACATAAATAACAGAGGATTAAAATGCACCGCAACCTATAACACAACACAGAGACATTCAAATATCAACAAAATGTCTGCTCATTCATTAATAGTTCAGATTCTTCTTACAAACTCTTCCACATACCCGCGCACAGAGCCAGCGGAGTCCACACATAGCAGGAATGAGGGTCTCAATGCACATAGCCAATAGGAGCCCTTACCCGGACAATTTCACACAAAAATCCTTAGAACATATCTATCATTAATAATCTTACCAAAACTTTCCCAAAACTACTTTCTTTGGCTCATCCTATAACCCTGTTTATACCTTTAGTCTGTGCTATACAAGGGTCTGCAAATCATGGTTTGCAGCCCCTATATCTACCCTTTTTTCCCATTAAAATGTATGAGGGACTTTGACCCACCCCAAAGTCCTTAACTTGTGTTGCACATGACTAAAATATTGCAAAATTACATTCAGGGGACCCTACTCCAACAGGCCCCCAACACAATCTTATGACTTGTCTCGAGTTGTTAGCCACCTATAATATTTGTTATAGAAAAAGGTGGCTAAGAATTTTTGGAGCCTTCAAGGCAAATATTTCATTGCTAAAAATTGTTGGCTCTTGAAGACTCTGGAAGGCCTCATGCCTATGTCCAAAATCTTCATTTCTATTCTCGTTTTATACTAAGAAATTCTGCTAATTTCATGAGAAAAGACTGCTGAGAAACCATCATTTTCCCCCCTTCTCTCACTCAAAACTAACCTTCATTTGCTCCCCTTTTTCTCCATAAAACTCCTTTGTTTTCATGATTTCTCTTCTTCCCTTCATGAAAATCAGTTTTACAAAGTTAAAGACTCACTCTTTAACCTTACCGAAACCCCCAAATCCATTGAAAACCTTGAAAAATTTCATGAAAAATACATGTTTTTTACATAAGGGATCAAGCCCCCTTGGGATGAGTTTCAAAACCACTTCCCCCACATGCCCACACCCTGGATCCCAAGCGCTAATCCTATCCGGTGCTTATCGCATCGGAAATTTTCAAATGTGCAAGTATTTCCCATGTTTCGAAGTTTCCGATGCAATTAAGCTTTGTATTGAAAAACCCCGATGCGATTAGCCCATGCTTAAAACCCCCGATCACATTATTTTGCCATATATCCTGTGGGCCTACCTCCGGCACTTAAAACCTTGTAATTTTTCTTCCCGGCGTTCTTTTTCCTTTGTAAAAAACAAAAAACCCATTTATCCAAAGTTTGATCTAAAAAACCAAAGTCACGTGTTTATATAAAAAATGGTTAGATTGAAAGATCGATCGCGCAATCGCATCGGAGGAATTCACAAATGGGTTAATTGAAAGACCCGCATCCAAAGTTTCGATGCGATTGGGTCTTATATATGTTAAACTCCCCCCCACCTTTTTGTTTCATATGACTTTCCCCCAGGACCAAGCATCGAAGTCCCGAAGCGCTCAATCGCATCGCAATATTTCAAATGGGTTGATTGAAAGACCAAGCCCGAGGCTCCAATTGCAATTGGCTCCTTTGAATATATATGCCCCGGGCCCATTACGCTCCATATAACTAAAGGCCCCGCAGTCGGGCGCCTATCCACTTTATATATATATCTTGCCCCGATCCATAAAAACCTTTGCTTTATTTAAACTTTGGGTTTTATATATTATAAGCGTTTTTTTCCGCCGGTTCGTTTCAAAAACTAATCCCCGCCGTTGATCATGAGCCGATCAAACGACCAGCTCTCAATCGCATCGCTCTTCTCAATCGCTGCGTTATATTTCTTCCCCCGATCAGCCATTCCCCCGATCCATTCTCCACCGTTGATCTAATCCTAAGATCGACGGTCTGCGCCACATCGCATCACAACTTTCGATCGGTGTATTTTCTTGCCTTCCCCGATTGCGATCCTCCGATTAGATCTGGACCGTCCACGTGTCCAGATCGGACGGTCCAAAATCACCCCATCTCGTTCATTCCCCCGCTCTTCTTTGACCTCTTCCAAAATAAATCTCCATCGTTGGATGCTTTCATCCAACGGCTACACTCCTTCCCCGCCTTTTGAAGCAGTTAAACCTAAAAACGCAGGATTTTCTAATATTTTGTGTATATTTGTAGGGATGAATGGTTTTTCATTATAACAAAAGAAAAGTCAGAGGCCGGGAAAGACGTTTCTTGTTCTTTTGATTCATCAAAAGAAGCTATTCATAGGGTTCAATATCTATGTTTTGTCGATACTCTATGAGCATTGATGCCGTGAAGAGACCTGTGCGGCCTGCACATCGACAAGACACTATGATTTAAATCACATTCAAAAGAGTATCAGTTTTTGAAGACATAGCACAACAGAATGAAGATTGAAGACAGATTTTGGAATTACAGCTAAGAATGATTATCAAAAGCCTAATTCCCAGAATTAAAACACCATTAAAAGAAAATCATAAGTGTTTAACAGACAGAAAGGCCTCCACCGTCACATTTGAGGCAAATTGATTCCTCTCGACTACCACAGAGCCACCTGTTGCCTCAAACCATTAAAACAGAGGCCAAAGTTATTGATTAAGAAAATATTTGCCTCACAGCGCAACCCAACAATTAATTCCGCTAAAGAAACTAATGCAAACAAATATCAGTGGATTTATTTTGTCCTGGATAGAGCCTAAAAGTCAATAAAGCTCCCACCGAGATTTGATATTAATTGTAAAACAATTAATACAGTGAAACACCTGTAAACTTCGTCATCGAGCCCTTTAAAGGCCGAGAAGTCATCACTCTGTATTAATTGTCCTTAAGATCTTTTGTTAGATCTCACCTCTTCATCCTTCTATAAATACTTCTGTAGAAGATGAGAAAATGTTGGTTGTAGAACTTTGAAATACATCTGAGCTTAAAATTCTGACTGTAAATAGTGTTCACTGGCCCTTGGAGCTCTGCTTGTAATAGATAAGTTAGGCTGAGATGAGTAGATGATTTCTGATCTAAAGCATTGGACTTAAAGCTGTAACTGGTTTGGAGCATCAATACAAGTTGATTTATGGGATCCTGGTCTATGTTGATGGTGATGTTTTTCTAATTGTAACTTGTTATTTTGTTTTTGTTTTCACTGTGTTTCATTTTCTCTTATAAAGAACAACATGCATAGAGTTAGGACCTTAGCTGAATAGGAATGTTATTTGAGAATGATTTAATTCAGTTTAAGCATAGGAATGTTGGTGTTCCATCGTCTTATTGCCTTAGCTGAATATTTTTCTTGAATGTTATGTTCAGTATTAGTTAAGTAGAGAAGAAATATGGAAGATATGGTGTGCCCTGGTCGTAGTATTATCCCCAAATACTGCTTGAATGTTTCTCTTGGAATGTGTTAAAAGCTGGCTAGTTCAGAAGTACTTACCAGATCTTAGGCCATTCTGTGTTATCTTTGTGTTGGTCTTGAGAGTAACCAAGTAAAGCAGAGCTAGGAGAGGATTTGTGGTGAGCCCGACCCACTAGTTTCTACTCCAAAAGTTGCCTTCAAGCTTCCCCTTTGTTTTAAAATGTTTTCTACTGAAAGTGTATCAAAGGCTGGCTAGTTTAAAAATACTTACCAGATCCTAGTTTTCTTTCATGTTCTTCTTAAGTGTTTGTCAAAGGCTGGCTATTTTAAAAGTACTTACCAGATCCTGGGCTGCTCTTTGTTCTGTATCTGTTTAATTTTCCTTCTTGTTGTATCATTTCATTCCATAAATCAATATTCAAAGAGATCCTTAGACATAGATGACTTGCCCCATGGACCACTCTTGCCTCTTGCTGTTCCAATTAAACCCTATTATGACTCCATAGCCCAATGGACTAAAACATGCAATTATCTATCTTCCTGGCCAAAGCTTGTTCTATTTTCTTGCAACTTCTCACCTTTGAAACTCTTTGCACTTAGGACTTTCTGCCTCAAATAGTAATCATGCTCAACCATCCAAAAACCAAAAAAAACCCTTGGCCTTCATAACTAGCCTAATATTATTACCCCAAACTTCAAAGACAAATCCATCTTTTCACTTATTGGAGAGATCCCTCTCTGGATTCAGGAGGGCTAGATCCTAGAATCCCAAAGTTGGTTGAAACGATGTTGTTTCTATGATTGGACTTTGCCAATCTTGCTGATTACAGATTCCTAACACGAGTCACAGTGGCAGTGGGGTCTTTATCTTTTTCTAGAGCTGTTCGAGGGCAACAAAAAGTGGTGGAAGGACACCCTCACTCTGCACAGCTGCGTTTTTCATGATCTCGACCAAATTTTGTGAAGTTGGCCTCTCAGAAGCTACAGTGACACTTTCCAATGTCGGATTCAATTGTTTGACTACCGTGTCTAGGTCCTGTGAGAGCTTCAATGCTTCGTCTGCCCAGGGATTCAGAGGATCACTGAGAACTTGATTCTTATGGAAAAGCACCTCAATATCATCCCTTAGATCATGATTGGAGCGAAGGCATGCTAGGCGTTGAGCTACAACAGGGGTTGGCATGGTGACTTCTAGCTTCTCGACTTCTTGCTCTTTTTGGTGCAACTCCTGAGTGAATTATCGAAGAAGGGGGTCTTGTTGCACTGTTGAACATAACTCCATAACAGTGTCCAGCAATTCAGAGCCCTTGGAGATTTTTGTAGAAATATTTTTGGTCGCTTCTTTAACCAACGCGGCTCGTTGGGCTCGCACCTTCGGATGGGTCTCAGGCTGCAGCTTGGCTTGCAGCGCAACAATCTAGTGCTTGAGGTCTACTTTGACAGTCTGTACTTCAGTCCTGGATGCCTTTAATGCAACCACCAAGCTCTGAATTTTGGCCTGGGACACAACAGAGGCATGAATTACTTCAGATAATTCTCCACATAATTGGTCAATTAGGTGCTCTAGCTCTGCCCGTTGCACGACTGCTGCATGCTGCTCTGCCTATGCTTGAGAAGATTTAGAAGCCTTGGTTGCAATTGTCTTCTCTGCTTTTCTCAACTATTACTGCGCACACACTTTTCTTTTTATCTCAACAGATATGAACAAGTGGAAAGCATGTAGATGGCCACTTGTTATCCTTGCAAGGTCGAGGCCGACCTCTGCACATGCTCGGACTTGCGCGCACAAAGCTGGCAGTTCTACGGTCAAGGTTGTGCTCGGGAAGGGTAAAATCCTACTTTTAGTTGTTGTCACTCATGGATGTGGCTGGCAGGCTTGCTTGAATCGACCTTGCTTGGTTCACACTCACTTGTAGAGAACCGGTTTTCAGCTGTAATACCTATAACTGGGCCTGCAAGGCCTCTACCGCGGCCTTGTTTTGATCTTCCATGGCGTTCCATTTGTCTTTTGACGTGGTGGCAACTGCGTCAGATATCTTCTCCAAGTCCTGAGTTAAGGTGACTTCGCAATCTCCGTCGGACTTGTCACCCTTGTGCTTCTTGCGCTGACCTTTGGTAGGCTTGCTAGTATGCTTTGTTCCTCATGGGGGATCTGCATCCTCCCCACCAACTCCTTTGGTCTCAATATCATGTTGCGGTTCTTGCTCCGTGCCCTTGGTGGTGTCTTTAGGAGTCTCCTTGGTGGTCTCTTTCTCAGTGGAGAGCAGCTTAGTTTCCTTTGCTGTACTCAGTGGAATGACATATTTTGGTTCTGCATCTTTGCCAGATTTTCTTGCTGTGACCGAAGCAATGGATTTGAGGCCTAGCTTCCACATAGGTGACCAGGTTTCTATTACTTGGTCGTCTTCTACCTCGGTGACCATGTAAGATAGATTGTACCATGCTGGGTCCTTGCGCACCCATATTTGCACATTGTGCATGGTAACATGGAACTCGACAATGTGCTTATACTTGTCATAGACTACAGGCGAAAGTTTTGGTCTAGAGTGTATCGCTGCAGCCATGGCACCTTCAAACAATACCCAAAATACTTTATTCTCCTTGACGCGCTGCGGGTCCTTGGAGTCCCATAGATTCGCGTAGCACTCCTTCATATATGCCTGGCTCGAGTTCAAGGGGCACCGGATCCTCAAGCGTATCCCACACAACTAAGGCAATCAACAATAATAGCCACAAATAGCAGAAGGGCTTGCCCGTATCCTACACTTCGTGCACATTGGCAAGGAACTCCTCACACAGATATTGGGACTAGTTATAGGTGACCCCCTTTTCACATTGTCCCACTAGCTGGATGACGTGCACAAGGATAGTTGATGGTTGACACTTCCTCATCATCTTACAACCGGGAAAGAGAGTGCTCATGAGCACTCCGGGGTCAGCGATGCTATTGACCAAAAAGCCTCGCTTGTCACGTTCCACCTTATACTTATCCTTGACAGTGGTGGTGACCTTCAGCTCGTTACTCTTTCCTGTCACTCCTTTCATGGGATTGGGCCCCTTAATAGGCAGACTGGTGATCCTGTGGATCGGTGCAATGTTAATAGGAATGCGGTCTTGAATCTAGAGACAACCGTCGTGGATCAAGGAAAGTAGTTTTTGCATGACCATCGTAGTGATAGGGTACTTCCCAAAATAGGGAATGCACAACAGGTTTAAGAGCCCTGATACATGAAATCCACACGCCCAAGGCATTGACTAAACCTTTGGCACGTCATCATATAGTACCCACTCCAAATAGAGCTTATGATCCAGATCTGGAAAAGTGTCCTCATCAGCCAAATCATGTTCGTCAAATTTTGTGAGGGGTATGTTGCAATATATTTCTCCAATGAGAGGGACCTCTTGTAGGACTAGAGGCATTTGGAGGTACTCCCGGATGAAATCTACATTTTTAGGAGTGCTCATTGTCAGCATGTGTGGCTTAACATAAGATGGTAGCCATGAGAGTGGCACTGCCAGTAGGGCCTCCTCATCAACCGTCATGGGGCGCTTTGATGGATCACGCATAGGGGAGCATGCCTAGGGCACCTGCCAGGGTGAGTGCACAATCTTGGGGGAGGTGCGTGGCTTAGATGAAGCCAACTTCGTGGATTTTTCCTTTCCCTTTTCTTTGCCCTCATCCTTTCCGTTTCCATTCCCCTTTCCCTTTCCTTTAGCCGATGTGGAGATGACCTCTTCGACTTTTTGGGTAACTTTGAAAACTTCTTCGGACCCCGGCTATGTGGAGGCCGTAATGGGTAGCAACTCTGTGGGGTTAGTGGTAGTTATCCTTTCCTGAAATACAAACTTAGGGTTGCTACTGTCGGAAGGGTTACTTCACCCAGACATACAAATCGTGCAGTCACAAGAAACACAGAAGTCACAATAAGGCACAGAGCATAATATATTCAGAGAGCAAAGGAATCGATTATGTCCTGCACCCTTCCTTTTATAGGTCACCATGGGTAAAAATGGTCAGATTATCATTAAATGTGACTTACCATTGAAGAAACGATAAAAAATCCTCCAATATCACTGCATTAAATGCAAAACACCCGCTCCATCCAATGGTAACATCATTTTTTCTCCCAATTTTACTGTTCAAGTGGCTATTTTTTCTAGCCATGCACTACCGATGCACCTTAGTCGCACCTTCCCGCACCTCCTTTCCTATGCACTACCGCCATGCTCCTATCACACTTGCTTACGCCTTCTCCTCATAGAACATTTAGATCCTTTAATGCTGATACTCTGGCCATATAGTCATTTGATAGGCATTGAGCTGCCCCTATAAGGTTTCAGATGACTTCCATTAACGTACCCGGGAACGTGGTCTCCGTGCAGTGTGGCGAAGTGCACCACATTACCATTTGTAGTCTATTTTACTATATATGGTCCCAACCAATTCTTTTGGAACTTCCCTGGGTGGCGCGCAAATTGGATATCATAGAGAAAAAATAATTCTTCTTCCTTATATACCTTCTACCGAATGTGTAGATCATGCCATGATTTTTCACGTGCCTTCTATGATTATTGATGAAAATTAGCGATAAACTGATCTTCTTCCAAGGAAACCACCTGCGCCAAGTGTTCCTCCATGATGTCAGGCTCTGCCATATTTGTGAAAGCAACAATGCGCAAGCTGGGGACAATATTATCTATGGGCATGATGGCCTCTTGTCCATAAACCATCCAAAAGGGAGTCTTCCCAGTCAAATTCTTGCATGTATTCCTGTAGGTCCATAGCACTAAGGAGATGTGCACGTCCCAGTCATTCTACTTGGTGTTACAGATCTTGGTAAGTGCATTCTCCAAAATGTTGTTGAAAGCCTCTACTGCGCCATTTTCTTGTGGGTGATATGGGGTTCTTTTAAAGTGATGGATTTGAAATTCTTCTGTCAAAGATTCAATAGTTTCATTAACAAAATGCATGCCTCTATCACTCATCAAGATATTCGAGCAACCAAACCTGGTCAGAATATGCTCGAATATGAACTACGTAGCAGTATCTATTGTACAATCCTTAACAACCTTCGCCTTTTCCCATCTAGTCACATAATCAGTGGCAGTAATGATATAACGTGTGTCGGTCTTCTTCCCCAGGGGATTGATTGCTACCGTAAATTCTATATCCCATTTATAAAATGCCTACAAGGCCATATGTGGTTGCAAGGTCATCTCATCTCTACAGGAGGGATTCTCGGTTCGCTGACATGTATCATAGGCTCGACAATACTCATGCACATCATGATGTAATGTGGGCCAACATAATCTAGCACATGGCACCTTTTGTGCAATGGCTTTCCCTACGTAGTGGCCTTGTGCCACCTTGTCATGCACCTTAGCTAGGATTGCTTGTCTCTCATGTTCTAATACATATTTCTGTAATACCTCATCAACTCCCAAGTTATACAGTTTCCCTGCAATCAAGGTGAAGATAGCTACATGGGCCACCAACTCTTCCTTATGTTGTACTAAATATTTTGTAGGTGTCATTCCAGTTGTTACGGAGTGAATAATGGCCGAAAAGTGGTAATTGACCACCTTGATAGTGAAAATTTGTGCATCAGGTAATCCTTATTCCAGACTAGGTTCCTCTTCTCCAGTCTCAAATCCAGACAAGTGATCATGTCCTACATTCAATCTCCCAGGCTTCACAATAATGTCAAAGTCATACTCTTGAAACAATAGCAACCATCTACAAATCCCCCCCCCCCACAACACAGGCTTATTGACCAAGTATTTTAAATATGAATGGTCAGTGAAAATTTTTAATTTCCCTCCCAATAGGTAGTGCTTGTATTTTTGCAGGGCATACACCATTTCCAATCCTTCTCATTCAGTAGTAGAGTAGTTGCACTAGGTTCTAGAGAGTTTCCTCCTAGCAAAAGCAATTGGATGATCAATGCCTCCTTCTCCTGGTTGTGCTAAGACATCCCCCAGAGCTATTCTTGATGCATCCACATGCACATGAAATACCTTAGCCCAATCTGGAAATATTAGAATAGGTGCAGTGACCATATTTTCCTTTACCAACTCAAAAATTTTCTAACATTCTTTATCCCAGAAAAGGGACACATCCTTCTTTAGTAGCTTTTCCATCGGTGTAGTGATCAAGGCGTACCCTTGAAAAAAAATTCTATAGTACCATGTATGTCCTAAGATGGAGCGCATCTATTTCTCATTGGTGGGGACTGCTAAATTGATGATAACCGTAATCTTGGTTGGGTCAACCATCAATCCCTGCTGACATACAATGTGCCCCAACAAAATTCCAAAGGGTATGCAGAAGATACACTTCTTCAAATTTAATGAAATCTGGTGTTTTCTGTAGGTTTCCAACATCATGCGTAGGTTTGACACATGTTTATTTACCAATATGAATACTAACGAGTCATCAAAATATACCTCCAAAATCTTATGCATAAATTCTTAAAATACTGCTACAACATGTGCGAGAAAATGGCAGGGGAATTCTTCAATCCGAAGGGCGTGATAGTGTACTGGAAGGAGCCCCATTCGGTTGCAAAGGTTGTCTTGATGCGGTCTTTAGGTGCAATTTAGATCTGATGGTACCCTGAAAATCCATCAGTGAATGAGTATGCTTCTTGACCTCCCACATTATCTAAGATTTCATCCGAGAATGGCATAAGGAAGGGATCATGCACACATACATCATTCAATTTATGCAAGTCTACGCAGATCCTTAAATCTCCTTTGGTTTTATTTTCTTGGAATACCATTGGGCTTACTCAATCAAACTACTCTACGAGCTCAATGGTACCCGCGGCCACCATCTTATCTATCTCCTCCTTGACTTTCTGCTTATACTTAGGGTTCAGCCAATAGGGTCGCTACTTGATAGGGCGTGCATCCAGCTTCAAGGTGATCTTAATAACTCCCAGATCTCCTTCAATTCCCTTGAGTTCAGAGAACTTCATAGGAAATAGGTCCTGATATTAGGTCAGTAGATCTGAAACCTTTCCAACCGTATCAACGTTCCAAAAATCCCTAATTTTGGCCAACTTAGGTTGTTCCTCTATCCCAATGTTGACTTCCTTCAACTTCAATGGCTTGGTAGCATCCACTGTCTGTAATGAGGGTCTCGCGACTGCGCGTTCTCCTTCAGATTCTGGGATTGTGATATTCTTGAGATCTTCATCATAGTCCTCTACTAAGAAATTTCTACAGTTGACAATATCTCGCATCTTCACATCCCAAGCGGGTGCAGCACATTCCTTTCAAGGAAAAGACTCATCAAAGACAAAAGCATCTATATCTTGCAGGGCTTCATCCAATTTTCCCGTCCCTCCAACTAAACTGAACGTCGCCATTAAATCATCTGTCATTGTATCCCGGTGGTGAGTGCATTGGTGAAGCTCTACATCTAAATATCAGGTGGTGGGGATCAACCCTAATGTGTGAATAAACATATGGACCCATTCATTCTAGGTCCTTTCATTCCATACCTCCATCCACATAGCCAAGTGCTTGCACGGATCCCCACGGCTAGAAAATATCTCCATCAGTGGGTTGAATAGGGGTTCAAAGCACAATATCGTCATCTTTCGACATTCCCCCAAATCTTAGAGAGCCCCCTTGTGTGTTTCCCACCATTGCGCAGGGGTTGCGCGCATGGCCAAGCCAAGTGCCTAGAAATTCCATTCCTTAGGGACATCATTTTCTAAAGCTTTAAGAAATTCCTTAACACTACCAGAACCATCAAAGTAAGGTAGTTCTCTTACCTCTGAGGAGATGTATCGGAAGCTCTTTATGATCTTGAGGCAGCATAGTGTAGAGATGTCATGCAACCGGTTGTGCCAATTTTCCATCTCGACATTCGAATCTGAGAAGCATGAGCTATATTTTTCCCAATTTAACATGCCAACAGTGGTAGGATTGACCCAATAATCATATCACAGAGTTAGTTTGTAAATTTGGTCAACGTCCTCCTCATCGCGCAATGGCTCTGTATATCTTTCACCTTCAGCTAGATCTAGATGTAATATTAACCGCGTACCATCATTTTCAAAGATCATGCTCCTCCTTTTTAGGATGATGATACCTCCCATGTTAATAGCCCAGTCCAGTCCTAATAACGTAGGGTAAGGGTCTGCATCATCCACAATCTGGATTACTTCAAAGTCTGCATATACTTTAACTCCCGCAATTTCTACCACAACCTTAGGCATACTTCCCAATGGAATAATATTTTTCCGGTTAGCCATCTGTAGCTGGATGGTGGATCACTCCAATTTGGGCTCTCCCATCCTTTTCCAGGTTTATTTGGGTAGGACATTAGCATTAGATCCTAGATCCAAGATGACCTAATCCATCTTGTATTCTCCAATCTGTGCAGTCATATGCATTTCTTGACCGATCCTCTTCTTGTTTGTATAAATATTGTTTACAACCTTAATATCCCTTTAAGGGGCTTCTTTTTCTATGCAGTTATCGATCAATGCTTGGATATTCTCTACCACCTTTTGGTTGCGCAATAACTTCATACAGGCTTGAAGGAATGGCTTGATTGCTTCATCAGCCTTTGGATCCATGACATCTTTTGATGTTGATGCTTCCGCTGTGGAAAAATCCCTTCTAGCCTCTATAAAATTTTCCTTATCTTTGTTCATGTCTAAGTCTTCCTTCTTATCAGATGCCTTTATAATCCATGTCTCTGCAACAACGTGCTCTGAAGGTCCTCTAGTTCCCATACCACTACATGTTATTGCGTTTACACTAGGGCCATCATCACATGGTTCAACTTTCACCATCTGTATGTTCTGCGTAGGTGGATGTTGCTTCTCCTGCATCTTAGCTAGCAGAATGGGACCTTCCTCAATGAAATGATCAATTTGGATACAGTACCTATATGAATTTCACGCAGGGTTAGGGAAATCGCGTGTGTAATGTCTTGGGTCTCCTCATTTATAGTAGATTAACTGCCCTCTAACTCGTCCTATGCCTCCACCTCTCCCCCCTCCCCTTCCTCTTAGCAAGGATCCTCCAAGTTCCAAGGGAGATAATGGTGAAGAGGTTTCATCCTACACCCTATATAGGTTTGTGTTTTCCATCATTAAGTCATACGTCCGATAGTTGTGCTCGTCATGACCAACCGAGGAACAAAATGTAAAATATTGTTGCTTCAATTTTGGCACATAGGCTCCCAGCCGGGGGCAGTGGTCAGTATCATGCTGGCCAGCTACCCAGAAATCAATGCACCATAGGGTAGGGTTGCTAGGCCCCGCAACCCTAGGGCCCGCAACCCCCCTAGGGAATAGTGTATTTGGCCCTCCAGATTGCAGGTAGTCCATAAAAATTGCAACATATGCTCCAGAAATCTGCGCCAACCTCTTTACCCTTGTCTCTTCGTAGGTTATATATATCTAAGTGCATGGATTCCAACTAACTTTTTATTTGTGGAGTCCCAAGGGGAATATCTTCTCTAGGTGCAACCTCTAACTTCATAGCGATCTCTAGGGCCTCCTCCTGAGTAAAAATATTCTGCTATCCCATAGGTCCATGCAGATGGGTTAACAACATGGTGATGAACCATTTCTTATGCTGATCATCATCGTAAAAAATCCTCCGTCACTGATAGTTTGCTTCAGTCGCTGATCAAATTCCTAGAGTGATTCTTTTGCCAACCATTACCAAGATCAATATGACCAACCATTACCAGATCTATGCATTCCTTACTCTTTAAAGCATCGCATCCACATGCGTCGTCAATTAGCTATCAGTATTCAATATCACAAAAATAACAGAGGATTAACATGCAACACAACCCATAACACAACACAAAGACATTTAAATATCAGAAAAATGTCCGCTCATTCATTAATACTTCATATTCTTCTTACATAATCTTCCACATACCCGCACACACAGCCAGCGAGGTCCACACACAGCAGGACTGAGGGTCTCTGTGCACATAGCTAGCAGGAGCCCTTACCCAGAAAAATTCGCACAAAAATCCTTAGAACATATCTATCATTAACAAGATTACCAAAACTTTCCCAAAACTACTTTCTTCGGCTCATCCTAGACCCTTATTTATACCTTTAGTATGTGCTATACTAGGGTCTACAAAATGTGGTTTGCAGCCCCTAGATCTACCCTTTTTTCCCATTACAATGTATGAGGGAATTTGACCCACCCCAAAGTCCCTTAACGTGTGCTTCGCACTACTAAAATATTACAAAATTACATTCAGGGGACCCTGCTCCAACAAATGCAAAAGCTTATCGCATCTATGTCCCAGAAAACAGAAAGATCGTAGTGAGGAGGGACGTGAAATTCATGGGAGAGAGAGACTTCAGAAGGTCCCAGGAAATGACTAAAAATTCACAAATTAAGGAGGATCCACTAGTTCTACCGCAAAGGCCTACCGAGGATGGGAAGAGTGCCATTCCATGGCACAACGATTCCGAGGAGAGTTCCTCTAAAGAAGAACATGTAGGAGAGCAGGTAAGAACTCCCACCACCAGTGGAAGACCGAGAAGATAACTCTAACAAATTTATAGGGATGTAAATGATTTTGTTGGAGCCCCCAGAGATGGGAAGAGGGTACGAAGGCAACCTGATAGATACCAAGAACTGGTAGATTAGGTTGGAGAACCCTCTAGCTTTTGGGAGGCAGCTCAACATCAGGTTATATGCAGTGGTGGAAGAGTATAGATCCATCATGAAAAACGATGTCTGGGAAGTTGTCCCTAGACCACAGGACAAATCAGTTGTAGGATTAAGGTGGATCTACAAGATCAAGTATGTTGCAGACGATAACATATAGAGGTTAAAGGCTAGATTTGTGGCTAAGGGGTATGCACGGAAAGAAGGGAACAATTATGAGGAGACCTTCGACCCTGTAGCTCAATACACTTCTATCAGATCAATCATCTCTCTAGCAGCACATATGGAATGGGAAATTCACCAGATGGATGTCAAGACAACATTCTTGAATGGGGTGATAGAGAAGGAGGTTTACATAGAACAACCTAAAGGCTTTGAGACCCATTAGTAGAAGACTCATGTTTGTAGGCTTAAGAAAGTCCTATATGGTCTAAACAAGCCCCCAGAGCATGTTGTGAAACCAGCTCCAAAAAGAGAAGAAAAGAGATATCAACGCTTTAGAAATAAGCCACTTCGAGGGGGAAACCTCCAATACATTACATGAATGAACAATTCTTGGATGATTCAAATTACAAAACCTCCTTTATATATAAAGGAGCCCTTGGGGCCACAATGTAATCCTAGTGGGGCCATAATGTAATCCTAGCCGACCTAACAATAATAATGTAAGGGCACAATAATAACAATATGGGGGTTACAAGGGTACAATAATAACAATAAGGGGGTTACACTAACAACAATAAGGGACTATACTAGTAATATAGGGACCTAACATGCCCCTCTCCTTCAAAAAAGTGTTGTCCCCAACGCTTGAGTAGCTCTGGGTGCTTCTGTATAAAATTCTCATCCTCCCATGTAGAATCTTCAGTGGGTAAGTTCTTCCACTTGATGAGATACTCTGAAATTGATCGATTCCGTAGCTGTCGAGTTCTTGTTTCTGTGACCGCTTCAGGTTCCAATATGATTTTTCCTTCCTTATCAAGTTCTGGAAATATTGTTTGAACTGGAAGATTTTCACCTATAACCTTCTTTAAGCATGAAACATGGAAAATTAGATGCACTCGTGAAGAAGCAGGAAGCTCCAATTTGTATGCCATAGTACCAATATTTTGCAACACCTTGTATGGACCATAGTACTTTGGCGATAATTTATTATCCTTCTTAGCTTGCTTGAGGGACATTTGTTTGTATGGTTGTAGCCGTAAAAATACCCAATCTCCTACATCAAAACTTCTCTCGCTGCGATGTTGATCTACCTATTGTTTCATTCGATTTTGTGCCAAATTCAGGTTATCCTTTAAGAGTTGGAGAACTTCTTGCTGATGCTCGATGTGATCTTCCACTGCTTGAACCTTCGAATTTTCCCTTAAAGATGATGTGATGGATGGTGGATGATATCCATAAAGTGCCATAAATGGGGTCATTTTTGCCGCAATATGGAAGGAAGTGTTATACCACCATTCAGCGAGAGGTAACCACTTGACCCATTGTGTTTGTTTATCAGATACAAAACAACGAAGATATCCTTCCAAACATTTATTTATTATCTTAGTTTGACCATCAGATTGAGGATGATAAGATGAGCTATGAGCTAATTGAGTACCCAAACAAGAAAATAACTCCGTCCAAAAATTTCCAGTAAAAATGGGATCTCTGTCGCTCACAACAACCCTTGGGTTTCCATGTAGCTTTTGAATTGTGTCCATAAATGTAGTAGCAATTGTACTTGCTTTAAATGGATGAGATAATGCACAAAAGTGTGCATACTTGGTAAGTCTATCAACCACCACCATGATGACACTCTTTCCTTTGGACTTAGGTAAACCTGTGATAAAATCCATTGAAATCTCCTCCCAACGTTGACTTGGAATGGATAAAGGTTGTAGAAGACCCGGGGTCTTAATTGTCTCAACTTTATTCTGCTGGAAAACCAAACATTTCGCCACAAACTTTTGAATATCAGATTTAAGGCCATCCCAAAAAAATTCTTTCTTCACCTTGTGGTAAGATTTTAAAAATCCCGATTGTCCTCCTAAAGGAGAAGTGTGCAATTCCAAATGAATCTTTTGTTTTAGTTGGGAATTTTTACAAAGATATAAGCGATCTTTGTACCATAAGGAATCATTTTTCCAACTAAATGTATCATATGTACTAGGATCTTGCTGCAAATTTTGAATGAGTGTCCACACTTCTTCGTCCTTCTTCCATTCATCTCTTTCTTTAGTTATCCAATCTGGTTGGGTAATAGAAATGGTACAAAGCAATGCTTTCACCTCTTCATTATTTCTTGAGAGTGCATCTGCAACAACATTTAGCTTCCATTTTTTGTATATTATTTCAAAGTCATAACCCAACATCTTTGTGACCCATTTTTGCCGCTCTTCTGAAGATATTCTTTGTTCCAAAAAGTGTTTAATACTATCATGATCAGTTTTTACCTTGAAGTGTCTTCTCATTAGGTAAGTTCTCCATTTATTTAGTGCATGCAGTATTGCTAACATTTCCTTCTCATAAATAGGTTTTTGTAAATACTTTCCTTTGATTGGACAACTTTCAAAATCAATGGGTCTTCCTTCCTGCATTAAAACAACACCAATTCCATTTCCTGAGGCATCACATTCCACAATAAAGGTTTTTGTGAAGTCTGGCGTAGCTAAGACCGGTGCTAGGCACATTGCCTCTTTAAGATGTTCAAAGGCCTTAGTTGCTTCAGGAGTCCATGAAAATGCATCTTTCTTCGATAATGTTGTTAGAGGTGCTGCTATTCTCCCATAATTCTTAACAAACTTGCGATAATACCCTGTTAACCCGAGAAATCCTCGCAACTTCTTTATGGTTGTGGGGACTTTCCATTCCTTAATGGCTTTAATTTTATTAGGGTCTACCTTAACACCCTCGTGAGATACAATATGACCCAGATATTCCACCTCTTGTACTCCAAAGAAACATTTGGATGTTTTTTCATATAATTGTTTCTCTTGCAATAGTTTGAGCACCCTGTCAACATGTTGAACATGATCCTTCCAAGACCTGTTGTAGATTAGTATATCATCAAAAAATACTAGCACAAATTTTCTACGGAAGGGTTTGAAAATGGAATTCATCAACCCTTGAAATGTAGAAGGTGCATTGGTAAGGCCAAAAGGCATGACCAAAAATTCATAATGACCCTCATGAGTTCAAAATTTTGTTTTCGGAATATCTTCAGTCTTCATTCTAATTTTATGATACCCTGAATGAAGATCCAATTTGGTAAAATAAATTGCTCTATGTAATTCATGCAATAATTCATCAATCACAGTAATGGAAAATTTATCTTTAATGGTGAGTTTATTGATCTCCCTATAATCTGGACACATTCACCATGATCCATCCTTCTTGTGTACCAATACTACAAGAGCAGAGAAAGAACTTTGACTAGGTTGAATTATACTCGCCTCTAACATTTTTGCAATCATACATTCAATTTCGCTCTTTTGGACATAAGAATATCTATAAGGCTTGATGTTTGGAGGAACACTTCCTGGAATCAAATGAATAGCATGATCATGATCACGAATAGGTGGGATTCCTTTTGGAGTTTCAAAAACCTTGGAATGATTGTCCAAGACTTTTTGGAGATCTGCAGAAATAGATGATTTTGATGTTGGAACTTCTAGTGAGCATAATTATGAAATTATGCCTCGTTTTTCTTTCTTTAGAAGCTTTTTCATGACATTAGAGCTTATTATCTTTCCCGGCTTCCCTACAATATCCCGTAATTCGACTTCCTTTCCTTCTGAAAAAAAATTCAAGAAAAGTTCTTGAAAATTACAAGCTACTGTCCCCAAAGATTGTAACCATTGTACTCCTAGTACAACATCAGCACCTCCCATAGGAATGGAAAGCATTGGACTATTCAATACATATTCCCCCATGGTTAGCTTGATATTATGGCATTTTCTAAAGCAATTTATATTTCCTCCATTTGCAACCATCACTTGACATTCTGGTGCTAAGTATAGGAAACAATTCAATTCCTTGGATACCTTACAATGAATAAAATTATGGGTACTACCTGAATCAATCAACACTATTAACCTTTTCTTCTTGATATGTCCTTCTATCTTGAGAGTTTTAGGAGTGGTAATTCCTGCCAAAGGATTACACGATATGGTCGGACTCAGTTCTTCCTCTTCTTGGGTTGGTTCCTGGTGTATATCCTCTTCTTGTTCATTTTCTTCTTCCTCTTCACAATCTATGTAAAATAATTTCTTCTCAGCACACTTATGACCTTTAGTGTATTTTCTATCACAATAGTAGCAAAGCCCTTTTGCTCTTTTTTCTTCCAATTGTTGTGGTGTCAACCTTGTAGGTTGTGGAAATCTAGGCGTAGCAACACTTCCTTCTTTATAGAATTGAGTGGTAGGCTTCCTTGTCGCCATTATTTTACATTCAACTTTTCTTGCCAACTCGAATGCCTTCTCCAATGAATCCGGTTCCAAAACGCGAACTTCGTGTTGGATGTTATTCTTTAAAGTGCCTATGAAGAGATCGATCCTGTGTTCTTCTAGAATATCAGTTACCCTTCTATTCAATTTTTGGAAGTCCTCAATGTGCTGCCCCACTAAACCCTTTTGTTTGAGATTTATCAATTGGCTAAAGAAGGTGTTGCTCTTTGTATCCTCATAATGTGCTATCATTTCCTCCGTAAAAACTGACCAAGTGACAATTTTTTTATGGGAGCAAAGCCATCGATACCATACAAATGTATTTTGTTCTAAATGTAAAGTTGCAATGCGTACCTTTTGTGTGTTTTGTACATTATGGAGATCAAAATATTGCTCCATCTATAGTATCCATGTTACAGGATCCTTTCCATCAAAATTCCTCATATCCATTTTTGGAATATGGTAGTTCTTCCTACCAACATTAGATTTTATGAAATCATGATTAACATTTATTTTGTTCTCATCATGAGTTTCCTCTACTATCTTTTCACCATTAGGAAACATTTCTTGTATCAACTTTGTCAAACCTTCCATGTCTGCTTTTAGATCATTCTTCATTTTTTCCATTTTAGATTCCATGCCAGCTTCCATGCCATCTATCTTAGATTCCATGCCATCCATCTTAGATTCCACGCCTTTCTTCAAACCATCTGTCTTAGTTTCCATGCCTTTCTTCAAAACTTCTATGTCATTTTTTGTTGCTCTTTGTGAGAGCGAAATTTGTCGCACTTGCTCTTGTAATTTTGATATGTTATGTTGCCATTCTTCGTCTTCATGAGTCATAGTAGATATTTCTAAAGGCTTAATGGGTGTTGAATTATTTTTAGGGGCCATTTTAGAATCCAATATTGATATCTATTCTACAATATGCCCTTGGAATCAATTCAACTTGATTCTTCAAACAAGACTTATGCAATTCGGAAAAAAAATACACACCTTTTACTTTCTTTTGAGGAGCTCGATATTGAAATTGAATTATCTCTATAATTACGGATCCTAAATATCTGAAATTTAGCCCTGTAGTAGCCCTCTAAAGCTTCTTTAAAATTCCACAGGTCTGATTTGATTTTGATTCTTCAAGGCAAAGTTATGTCCAATCTCCCACAATGACCCAATTTTGGACTGGTTCAGTAGAGCGAACTTGTACAACTTGCCACGTGTCACTGTTTCCTCCTTTGGCTCTGAAATTGATAGAACAAAAACTATAGTCCGTGTGCTTGTGGCCAATTTTTACATCATTCCAATTTGATGCTCAGAGAGAGAGCTATGAATATTTTCCCACAATCACCTCTTTGAGATGAAATTCAGAAGCCTAAAAAAGCCCTAAATTCCACAGATCATATCTCTGGAAATTTTGTGAACCAATATCTGAAATTGTTTGAAGATGTTCCTCAGGATTGTGGCTTTTCACTCTAAAAATTTTAGCTTCTGAACCTTTGTAGAAAAAAATTTATTACGAAAATACCACGATGACCTGTTTAGGTTAAATTTAGGAGCCTGCAAAATGACCTAACTTGCACAGATCATATCTCTGAAAATATTGTGAACCAAGCTCTGAAATGTTTTGACGATGTTCCTTAGGAATTTTTTCTTCGCACTCTAAAAATCTCAGATTCTGAACCTTCATAGAAAAAAAATTATAGCAAAACTACCACGCTGACCTGTTTGGAGCAGCGAAACCCTAGAATCTCAAAGCTCTGATACCAAATGTTGTGAAACCAGCTCCAAAAAGAGAAGAAAAGAGATATCAATGCCTTATAAATAAGCCACTTCGAGGGTGAAACCTCCAATACATTACATGAATGAACAATTCTTGGATGATTCAAATTACAAAACCTCCTTTCTATATTTAGGAGTCCATGGGGCCACAATGTAATCCTAGCTGACCTAACAATAATAATGTAAGGGCATAATAATAACAATATGGGGGTTACAAGGGTACAATAATAACAATAAGGGGGTTACACTAACAACAATAAGGGACTATACTAGTAATATAGGGACCTAACAGAGCACAGTATGGGTGAATTGATAGCTATTTGCAGAAGATGGGGTTTGTCAAGAGTGATGCGGATCCCAATATATACTACTTAAGAGTAGGGGATGAGCCATTAATCCTGGTGTTATATGTGGATGATATATTTCTTACTGGATCATCTAAGCTCATCAAGGACTACAAGGAAAATCTGGCTACTCAATTCGGCATGAAGGATCTGGGGTAGATGCACTATTTTATTGGTTTATAAGTCTGGCAACAGAAGGGATAAATATTTTTTGGGCAAGGAAGATACAATAAAAATATTCTGAAGAGGTTTCAGATGGAAGATTATAGACCCATGGAAATGCTAATGATTATAAACTGGAAGAAAATAGATGCAACGGAGGATGATGAGGCTGGCCCTACATTGTATAGGCAACTCATCAAATCATTAATGTATCTGGTCAACACTACACTAGTAAATTTGGTCAAAATTTCGACACTTTAGTTCTGACACTTTTGACCAAATGTCGGAAATTTCCTCAATTTTTATCAATTTTTCAAATCTGGCCCACAACTATTTCTATACCGTCATTTGGAGACAAGTGTCAGTATTGTGACACTAAGAGATAAGTGTCGGTATTGTGACGTTCAGAGAAAAGAATTGGTATTGCGACGGTTTGGAGAAAAGTGTCGGTCTTGCGACACTTAGAAATAAGTGTCGGTATTGCGACATTTGGAGTAAAGCGTCGGTATTGCGACGGTTTGGAGAAAAGTGTCGGTCTTGTGATGTTACAGAGAGAACTATTGATATTGCGATAGTTAGGAAAAGTGTCGGTATTGCGACAATTGGATCAAGTGTCGGTATTGCGACGGTTTAGGAGGAAAGTGTTAGTGTTTAGGAACAATCTTAGGGTTTAGGGTTTAGGAACAATGTTTGGGAGTTATATTTTAGGGTTTAGGAACAATGTGTCGAGTCATGTGATTGAGTTTATGGTTTAGGAACAATGTTTTGGGTCGTATGAGGGCACCCAAGGAAACGCGTTCGGGCGGGTCGAGTTAGGTCTTGTCAGGTCATGTCGTGTGAGGCCGCCCAATGAAACATGTTCGTACGGGTCAGGTCGAGTCTTGTGATGGCGCTCAAGGAAACGCATTCGGGCGGGTTGAGTTCGGTCTAGTCAGGTCGTGTCGTGTGAGGCCGACCAAGAAAACACATTTTTACGGGTCGGGTCGAGTCGTGTCATGATGGTGCCCAAGGAAACGTGTTCAGGTTAGGTCAGGTCAGTTCATGCTATATTGTAAGGGTGCCCAAGGAAACATGTTTGAGTGGGTCAGGTCGGGTCGGGTGATCGGGTCAAGTCGTGCTGTGTGAGGCCGCCCAAGGAAACGCGTTCAGGTAGGTCAGGTCTGGTCGGGTCGGGTCGTATAAAAAATGTTGAATTGTGACCACCCATGTTTCTTGTGCACGTTTGTGTGATCCATTTTCCATTTGCTCCCTCGTGCACCCTTTGTTCAGGCGGGTCGGGTCGTGCCGTGTGAGGGCACCATAGGAAACTCACTCGGGTCAAATCATGTGAGGGAGGTGATCGTATCAAAAATGCTAAGTTGTGACCACCCGTGTACCTTGTGCATGTTCATGCAACCCATTTTTCATTTTCTCCCTTGTGCCTTCGACGTCGTTCAGGCGGGTCGGGTTGGGTTGGGTCATGTGATGGCGCCCAAGAAAAAAGCGTTCGGGTCGGGTTGGGTCGAGTCATGTTGTATCGTGAGGGTGCCCAAGGAAACATGTTTGAGTGGGTCAGGTCAATTCAATTCATGTGAGGGTGCCCAAGGAACATGTCCAATCGGGTCGGGTCGTGTCGGGCCGTGTCATGACTAGGGCGCCCAGGGAAACGTGTTCTGGTGGGTTGGGTCGAGTCGTGTGATGCCGCCCAAGGAAACGCGTTTGGGTCAGGTCAGGTCAGGTCGTGCCATATTGTGAGGGCGCCCAAGGAAACATGTTCGGGTGGGTTGGGTCAAATCCGGTCTGGTCAGGTCATGTCGTGTGAGTAAGCCCAAGGAAATGCATTCGGTCGGGTCGGTTCGGGTTGGGTTGGGTCATGTGAGGGTGGTCATATAAAAAATGCTAAGTTGTGACTACCTATGTTTCTTGTGCACGTTTGTGTGATCCTTTTTCCATTTTTTGATCCCTCGTGTGCCCTTCATTCGGGCGGGTCGGGTTGTGTCGTGTGAGGGCGCCACAAGAAACGTGTTTGAGTTGGATCGTCTAAGGGGGGTTGTATAGAAAATGCTAAGTTGTGACTGCCTATGTGCCTTGTGCACATTCGTGTGACCCGTTTGTCATTTTCTCCCTTGTGCCGTCGACGTTTGGGCAAGTCGGGTCAGGTCGGGTCATGTGATGGAGCCCAAGGAAACGTGTTCAGGTCAAGCCGGGTCGGGTCATGCCGTACTATGGGGGCGCCCAAGGAAACATGTTTGGGCGGGTCGGGTCAAGTTGGGTCATGGCAGGCTACCCAAGGAATGTGTCCGGTCGGGTTGGGTCATGTCGGGTCATGTGAGGGCGCCCAAGGAAACGCGTTCAAGTTGGTCAGGTCAGGTTGGGTCGGGTTGTGTGAGGGCGCTCAGGGAAATGCATTCAGGCAGGTCAGGTCAGGTCAGGTCGTGTGATGGTGGCTGTATCAAAAATGCTAAGTTGTGACCGCTCATGTTGCTTTTGTACATTTTTTCGATCTGTTTTCCATTTTCTCCCTAGTGCACCCTTCGTTCGGGCGAGTCGGGTCATGTCGTGTGAGGGTGCCACAAAAAACACGTTCGGGTCGAATCATGTGAGGGAGGTCATATAACAAATTCTAAGTTGTGACCACTCGTGTGCCTTGTGCACGTTCATGAGACTCGTTTGTCATTTTCTCCCTCATTCCTTCGACATTCGGGTGGGTCGGGACGGGTCGTGTGATGGCGCCCAAGGAAATGCGTTTGGGTCGGGTCGTGTTGGGTCATCATGTGAGGGCTCCCACGGAAATTCGTTCGGGTTGGTCTGGTTGGGTCGGGTCGGGTCGTGTGAGGGCACCCAAGGAAACGAGGTCGGGCAGGTCGGGTCGGGTCGGGTCATGTGAGGGCGCCCAGATAAATGTGTTCAGGTGTTTCGGGCCGGGTCGAGTTGGGTCGTGTGAGGTTGTCCATATCAAAAATGCTAAGTTGTACTAATCGCCTGTGTGCCTTGTACTGCATGTTCGTGTGACCCGTTTTCTGTTTTCTCCCTCGTGCCTTCGACGTTCAGGTTGGTCGGGTGGGGTCAGGTCGTGTGAGGGTGGTCATATAAAAAATGCTAAGTTGCGACTACCCGTGTTGTGTCGGGTCGGGTCCTTCATAAAAATATGGTATTCAATGTGGCTTCCCTGCCTAACAAGCTCTGCAAACTCTGTGGATCTTCTACATAATGTTCGTAAGTCATCATGCTCAAAATCTTCCACCCCTCTTCAAGTGCAGCTAATTGAAGCTTGAAACCTGAATCCTCAACCCCTTCCAGCTTCTAAGTAATTCAAAACTTAGGAGAAGTTTGGAAAGGTCCAACCTCCTCATCAAAAACAACTTCACTATTGAAGCTTACCCTATCTGTGGCAATATCAATCAACCTATAAACCTTATAGTGTTGTTGTACCCCATAATCATTATCTTTGTTGTACCCTTAAATCCATAAACCACTAACACCTAAACCTCTAACCCATTAACCCCTAAACACCTAAACCATTAATGCTTAACCCATAACCCATTAACCCTTCACCCCTAACCCCTCAAATCCTTAACTGCTAAATCCCCTAACCCCTAAGCCCCTAATACCTAATCCCTTAAACACTAAATCATTATTCACCTAACCCCTAACTGCGCCTAAATCCCCTAACCCCTAAGCACCCAATCCCTAATCCCTTAACCACTAACTCATTATTCCCCTAACCCCTAAATGCGCTTAAATCCCCTAAACCCTAACCCCCAAATCCCTAACTGTTTAACCACTAACTCATTATCCCCCCAACCCAGATCCCTAATCCTTTAATGACTAACTCATTATTCCCTTAACCCCTAAATGCGCCTAAATCCCCTAACCCCTAAGCTCCCAATCCATAACCCCTTAACCCCTAAGCCCCCAATCCCTAATTAGTTTATGTGAGGAGCCATGTTTAGGGTTACAATGACTATGCGCAACAGCTGTAAGCCCATTATTTTATTGATTCGACACTGATTCAGGGGACTTCATCTGATTTACCAACAAATGTCAGTGGTGATATAAATGTTTTTACTCATGACATATTCAACATCTAAAGGGTATACGCTCATAGTTGAGTGTCCTCTTCCACAACTCATCTTGAAATTAGATATTTATTGATTTCAGAAGGGGTCAAATATGTTCATGTATACACATATGCATACATGCTGTAATGTGCCACAACATAATGAATGGATTCATGTGCTTTACCTTTCCTTTTACCTGGTGTTTTACCATATTCAATGAAGGATTGTGCAATGCCACTACCATAGGAAGTGCAACACTGAAATAAAATTATGATACCAAACAACACATAGTGATGAAACAATGCTTGGTGATGAACCAATGATCCAACTCGACATAAACGCAGATTATAGGGGTATCATTCCAATGAACCAAGGGAAAAATTAGAGAGAACGCAGTGGGAATGGAGGGGATATCAGGAAAGAATATAGGGAGGAACGTTGAAAAGCGAGAAGAAATCGAGGGAAAAAATCAAGCATGCTGATGGTAGAGCTCGGGCCCATACATCAGTGGGATAGAGCTACAAGACTTGGAGCCCTTCGCCGTAAACTCACCAGTGAAGTTCACCACACTGAATCATGAAAATAACTGATATATAACTCAACATACGAAATGAAACATTTATCAGATGTGAGCCAAGGACCTGCCAAACACCAAGTGTAATGCTTCTCCCATGATTCTTCCATCCCAAGAGTGCACATAATGGTGAGGTCATAAATGAACCTCAATCATCTGTCAGAGGAATTCAAAACCATATCCAATCCTATGTATGATCTCTCCCCTTGACCTACATCGATTAAAAAATAGATATTTCATAATCCTTTGTAATCACACATAACCCATCTCCCTCCATCATGAATTTAATGAACCTCAATATTTTGTCAGAGGAATTCAAAACCATATCCAATCCTGTGTATGATCTCGCCCCTTGACCTACATCGATTAAACAATTGATATGTCATAAATCCTTTATAATCGAAATAACCCATCTCCCTCCATCATGAATTTAATGTGAAATATGGAGGCTCTACATAACCTGATGTGTAGCCACACATGATATGAATCCCTCCAAGTGGATTCCATGGCACGTTCACCAAGGCCTACTTGAAACTTGGACACACAAACCGTTTGCATGTCAATCATGAGCGAGAGGATAAATTTTTCACTAGAAAACGGAAAACCAATGGACTTAAGCTGAAATAACATCCTCATAAGGGAATCATTCACTTTATCCTTAAAATCACAAATTTTCAACACTGTCCTTTTCTAAATATAAAGGAAAAAGGGGTTGTAAACCTTAAAATAATTAATGATAAATGAGATTCCATTATTGCTAACCCAAAAAAAATTATTGCAAGATGGAAGTCATAGCCCAAAAATGAAAATAACTTTCCACTACCCTACCACTAAAAGCATAGATGATCCCATATACAACATGAAATCCTTATATCTTCTTCCTAACTAGTTCCTTTTTGATGTTGTAGGTTTTAGATATTTTTTATTCTAAAGAGAAATTATTTTTTCCCATTGTTGGATATTTTTCTTCACTGTTGCAAAATTGTTTACTTTCCCACATAACTTGCATCCTAATTAAATTCCATATTTATTAGCAGTAGAGATTTTTTTATTTCTGCAATTAATTTTCCACATATATCATTTTAATAAACCCAAAGTACAATGTTTGAATCAAACCTAAGTTCCAAAGTTTTTATACATTGGCATTTGAAAGGTTTTAATACCTATTATGGTGGAGCATTACCATAAACTATGGTTTTAATATCAACAAAGGCATTTCAAACGAATTACATGGTGGCATATTCATTAACCTATGGTTCGAAGGTTTCAGATTTCCAAAGTTAAATGTGTATTAAACAGTGGAGATGTATTAATCGTGGGCCTTTCAAAATTTTAAATTAATCACTACAACTACCCCATGTAATCACTACAGCTAATTTCCACCTCCATAATCGACCAAACCTTAGCAGTACTATTACTGAAAAATTAGCAAAAATAGTTATATGCCTCCTGCTGCAAAGAAATTCCCACGAAACATGCAAGAAACTCCAGAAGTATGCCATTTTAAAAGAAATATGGATACAATTTGACAATTTTCTCATACATTTAATAAATCGAATTCTTTCCCACGACGCACTATATTCTCCTTCCTTGGAAGCTAGACCTTACTCTTACTGCAGGCCCTTCCTCCATCAGCAGGCAAAATGGTAATGTGGTTTATTCATTCTTCAATAGTATTTTTTTTGTTGCATGCAAAATGTTTGAAGAAAATCTGCTTAAAGCTCCTCAATTCCCCTAGGCTAAAATGAGAGCAGTCCTCATTTAAAGTAACTTTACACCAGTGTTCCCACAGAAAACCAATTGCAGTCAGCCGAACTGTGTGCCACAAAGATTTACAGCATATATTTGTCCACCACTAGCAAAGCTAAGTGTTCACAATAACTCCAAATTTATTTCAGGGATGATAGCCTGCCTCCTGCTCACAACTTGATATCAAACTGTTTTAAAAATTTCCTAGCAACTCGTCTAGCACCAACGAAAGGGCCAAAAATTTCAACATATGCATAGCCATTTTTCAAGTCGAAAAAAAATCAGATGATTATTGATTGAATACAGAGAGCTTGAGCTATATCAAGCAAGGTCAGGGTAGAGCTGAATTTCAACTTATATACATATAATATTTCATGTTTCGAATCCAATATACACCAGAGTAGACTGAAATTTTTTGAGCATCAGAACAATCATAAGTCTATAGATGCCAGCCTGATAATGCGGGCTTATAACACAAACCTAACAAACGAAAGTTCCTGTTTCCTGGAAAAAGAGGTTCACTTGGAAGGCTTTTCCATGTGTTGTTGTATAAATTGAAAGCAATTGCACATGGGCTTAAATGTGTATCAATGCACAACTAATCCCCTATTTCAAAACATACAAATGGAGAATAAAATTTGAGAGGAGCCATGAACTCTGAATAGATACTTGGAGGCATCTGTTGAAGCTCAGTCCAAGCTTTAATATCATGACCCACAGATTGCAATTCCAAAATCTGTATTTTTTCAATATCTTTATTAAGGTTGTTAACCACTCTCCCAACCATGATTAGGTGGCCATTTCTCTCTGCAAGGACCGGAGTAGAAACAGAGCATGGCATGGCTGCATCAAGTTTAGACTAAATGCCACTCTCGGCATCAAATCTAACAACTCCATATGGAATCTTTGTGATACAGTAGAACAAGCCTTTACACCACACTCTTGGATCTGACCCAAATTTTGCATTGGGTAGGGGGTTGTCTACCATTCTACAGTGGCCAATAGTGGAATCATAAATTTCAGTATAAAGGGTATATACTCTGGAGTTTATGGGAACAGAAATAATGCTATTCTCTTCTCCTGCTACTACAATTGTATATGAATTGGCATCCTTGTTTAGACACATGGTTGCTTTGTGTATGAGCTGAATTCTGAAAGTTGGAGGTAATTTCTTCACCGTCTTCTTAGTTGGATTGTAGATTTATAATATCTTGCACTCTGCAACGAGATTCCCCAAACATAAAATGCTTCCTGCTGCAGCAATAATAAACATCCGAGGGATTTAAGGGTTGGGAATCTTGTACCAACGGTTCATTTCGAAGTCAAAGGCACATGAGAATTTATCGGTTGTGCAGAGTACACATTGTTATTCTAGTAATAGCTCAATTCAACAGAGATACTTCATGATCATAGTTGTTTAAGACTTATAGCTATTAGTTCAATCGGTTCAATATCATTACTTGTATCAGTGATAGTTATTGTATTCATTACCCTTATATGCTTGAATATGGAATAAGAGCATATGTTCAAGGTATGATAACCATTGTTATAGTTACAGTAATTGAATAAGCACAGTACTAGTTACATATTAGAGCTTATAGAACTGCTTCTCCTTATGTAATAACATGAGTTTCATCTGGATTCACTTATACTGGTAAAGCACAAGGACCTACGTAGTTCCCCTAATTATTGGACATGGATTGAGCTTAATTAAGCTATCATATACGTTTCACCCACATGTATAGAAAAGTAATCACCATATCTATGAAATCCATAACCTAGTACTACAACATCTCTATATCATAGAAATATCATAACATAATTACAATAATCATTACACATAGGGAATGTGATGAATTACCATGGATTAGCTATCATAGTTAATAGTACAAGTGATTATCAGTGTTTATGATGTAGTATTCCCATTACTTATAGCTTAGATATTAACTATGATCATCTAGCTCATAACTAGTCTTAGAGAATCTATATTCACAACTGCTTAGTAAGCATCATCATTAGACCATAAACATGCAGCTTATAACTGATATTGACCCTATGTAATCATGTGAATCACAAAGCAGCTTATCTTCATTATGGAAACAATGTGAATCGTTTCATCTAACTAACCTTTACTAACACGGTTGAATAGTAGAAGTAATGTGAACACTGGTGATAACATAATACAAGATGATGATTGGTTATGGATAGTAGTAAACCCATTGCACTTGAATCTTACATCAATGTTGCCCCGTATAGAGATTCCACAATGATTTCAGTCTAATCATACGATCTACATAACATATAAGGATAGCTTTATTACTAGTATAGCTTGGTTAGCTTAACTATGAATACTATACTGCTTTTAATAGGCTTGATATGTGATTCCAGATAAGGGTATTAGTACTACATGATGATTCATGCTTATGAGTGCTTTATACAAACTATGAACTTTGATAGCTCTATGAATATGAGTAATACAATGGTAATAGCTCTTATTAGGTAATGATCTTTAGTTGTAATACTGGTGTTATCATTTCTCAAAGGGTATTGGTTCTCTTATTCACATAAGCTCTTACATAAGTGTGATGAACTAACCCCATGAAAGTAGGCAATCCTATCGATTCATTCTAATCACATGCGTTCAACCATGAATCTCCTCCTGCTACTTGGAATTGGGTATCTGTATAATATCATGAATACCATGGACTTACTACTATTCCATCAACCATGAATGTTCACTTGCTATCATAGATTCCAGTATGAGATACCAATGGTGTCGAATAGAGGGAAACGTATGGATTGCATAGAATAGAACAATGGTTGTCTATTATGCAAATACATCTAGTACTCATCATATCCAGTAATTATGGAATACAAGGTAGCTATCAGATTATCTTAGCCATTGCTTGTTACTAATGTCGTATATCAATAGGGTTTAACTTGGAGCTATTCCATTGAGTAATCACATATTACTAGTAATTCCATATCAATGGTGGTATGAATCTAATCATCACTGTTACTATTCCATTACTTTAATCATGGCTCGTAGAAAGATGGAGATTCAATGGAGTTCGTACTCATAACACAAACCAAACGTGAGGTATAAAGATAAGCAAGCAGGTTTATGTAACTAATACTGGTTATTACAATCACAAAGAGCTCAATCATCTTGATTATGTAAATAAGGTATACTCTATTCCGTAATCATAGCTATTCCATTGGGTTTATGGTAAAGATACTAGTAAGTTGAACAAAGCACGTATTACGTATAGTTTAAGCATGAAGTACTACCAATAGTTACGTATTCTACATAATTAGCTCTATTTTCTAAGATAGTATCGATACTGATCTATTCCCATTATGTGTAAACGAGCTTACTCTGAATACAGGTCAGTACTATGTAGTAATACTAAGCACGATATAGTGTAATCATAGCATTAGTAGTAATACAAGTGAATCATTGTACATATGCCTCTTTACCTATAGCTAATACATGATGATCAAACTCCATTACCTTTATATATGTATACAATGATCACTAGTTATAACTTAATTGAAGGCTTACAACTAGCTCGAATGTGTTACAGTCCTTGTATCATCTATGTTAGTTACATATAATAAGTAATCCCATAATATTAGTGGAATAGAAACATGAGTGTAATCTGTGTTCAAGTTGTTGCAGTCTATCTAATACTGAAACTAAGCTGTATTTTATTACCATATCATCTTAGCTTAAAGGATTTTATTACGAGCATCTACATATTGGCATACTACTAAGACCATTGTGATTATTAGTCATAATATGCCTATGCCACTCTTCATTTATCACTGGATACGCTGTGTGTAATGTAAGTTTATTCATTGACATTATCCTATGTGTTTACCTTTGTTATGGAATTACTTATAGATAGTAGTGGCATTGATTAGCTTATAGTTATGTTAGAAGTGTAACCCATTGATTAGACTACATGCATAGCACCTGTTTCCCCTTATTCGCAATGGTTCTATCTCATAGCACCTGTTTCCCCTTATTCGCAATGGTTCATCGGTTAATTAGTACTAGTAAGTGATCTAACATAGAGAGTATATAAATACAACCATTCATTATGCATAATACGTAATGGGTTATATATATCACCATTTTGTCCCTATTTGGGCATGTATAAGACTGTTGACATATGAGTGCAATGAATATGGAATAAAGGGTGAACATTTACCCATATATAGGAAGTGGTGATTAGACTCAGCCCCATAGTTATACAGATTAAGCTAGGTGTACTATGAGTAAGTAACAACCAATGACCAAACACAATGACTAGTATCAGCTTGAACTACAACATCATGTAACCATAAGTTGGTATCGACATTATTCCCATAATCTTCATCATATCCAGGTAATGACGTATGCCACTTCTATGAGCTTAGGCATATTGAATATGGATAAGCCTATAACCCTTTCCATGATCATTGAATACTAAGAGCTTAGATAAAAAGGAGTGCCATATGTAACATATGAAGATGATACGATCTAACCCTACCTAATCAATCACACATAGTTACCATACCTTATTCACAGTATTCCAATACAACCATCACTATTACTTAAGCTTCTATACCTAATATGTAAACAATTATCACTAACACTAAGCTGGACTATGAATACCATAGATACTAGAAGATGATGTATGTTCTGTACACACTAGTCTGTACATGATTACTTGTATATATTACATAATTAGTACAGAGTAATAGCAGTACAGCTTAGCTTATGTGCTAGTTTCATATTACACATGATTAACAAGGGTAACCATTCTATTATGTTCAATGATTCCACCTATTGTATTTATGTAATCTCTAAGCTCATAATTACAATGGTAGTAAGCTAATGTAATACAAGTGATTCCACTACTGGTTATGAAGGTTACACTTATCTAGTTTCCCTAATCAATATAGGTTAGTTATAAGCACAACATAAGTTCATATAATATAGTGTATTTAAAGCTTATATCGGTAGAAGTAACATAGAGTTCAATATAGCTGTGTTTAATATGAAGAGTGAAAAGCCTATTCAAGCTTACATGGTTCGAATCCATGACCTGAACTATTACCATAGATAACACATGGTTAACAAATCCAATACAAATGAGAAACAAGCTTAAGTGTTCATAGTTAAGCATAGTGTAATAGAACTCCATAAGTAGTAGTATTATGCATAATCTACATATATATGAAACTGTAATCATACTAGTCTTAAAGCTCGTAATGAGTGAATATAAGATAGTGATACAGTCCACTAGTACTTGTTGAATAATCTGTGTTAGACCCTTATCTAAGCTTATGGACCTATGACTACCTATCTAGACTAGTATAAGCACTAAGCTCATGAATAGTACCAGTAATCACCTTGTTTCCCACTTTCTTTACATCACTTGTATAAGATGAACAAGAGCCATTGATTAGTATAGGTTCAATATTGTATGTAAACACGTAGTCTGTTATATAGCAATGATTCTGTATTCAATGTTACTAGCTTAGAGTATGATAATGATTCATATTAGTGTAGTTTGTTATGCTTTACTCTATATTGGTAAGGTATACGCAAGGGTTCCACTTCGAACATGGATAGTTTATATTAACTCTTACTATTATGTGTCAATAATTAGCATGAAGCTGAGCAATGGAGTTAGCTTAGGAAAAAGACTAGTATGTAGATTAAGCATAAGGAGTGCCATTAAGTAACATGATGATAGTATGGTAACTCAACACAATAATATGGGTATCATTCTAGTCCCTATATGTTTTATATGAAATAACAAAGTTGTTGTAATGAGGGAGGGGAAACAATGAAGATCAAACTTAAACTTTGATGCTCAGAAGAATCCCATAATTACAACAAATTTGTTATGCCCTAAGAAGAGACATCTTATTGCTGGTAGAACCGATTGAGAGAGCTTGGTTTTAAATTCTAGAGATTCAGAGTATTTTTTATTTCTAGGAGTTAAAACAGAGTGCACTTGAAACCATTGTTGGGGATTGTCCTTGGCACCTTCAACAAATAAATAATGCCTTTCATCCAAATCTGAATAGAGCATTCATGTTGTTTAACGAACAATAATTGAAGGAGCTTGAACTCGATGGTGATTAATTGTAGAGAGTGAAAATCCATGCTGCTGAAGCAGATGGGCCATAGGACCAATGTTTATGGATAAGAAGTGGCGATTGATGTTAAATTTCCTTTTTTGATGTGCTAATATCCAAATGGGAGGATGGTATGTTGGAGAACCAGAGGCATAGGAAAATTATACATACTGCCAAATATCTATGCATTGACTCCAACCACCTTCCAATTAATGATTTGGTAATCAACACACTAGTAACAAGGGCATTGAAATTCAATGAAAATATATTCATAGACTCAATTAACCTTTAATAGAGAAACCTACCCACAACTAATAAACAAATCAAAAGATAAATGGCTATTTATTAGTTACTCCTAGCTCATTTATATCCTTGCCAATAAATGCATTATGATATCTCCTTGAAGTGGCCCAAATATAAGGGAACATTCAAGGCATTCTTCTTCTTAGTGATGGTCAGTTAATTAATCTTGATTTAATTGAGGATTGTCTTCTCACTTGGATCTCACATGGAACTATTTTAAAGGACACATGACGTATGGACTTCTTTGTTAAAGTAGTTGGAGATGTGGTGAGTGAGGAAAAGGTATAAGCTCTTATCTTGGTTATGGAGATATCAACTTGGCTTTTCATAAATTTAAAATCTATTAATCCTAATCATATGATAAGATACTTGGCGTCTCTTTTGGTACCAATGTATCCCCTAAGATGTAGCAATGGATTTTGAACAAGTTTGAAATCAAGCTTCTAAATTGTGAAGCCTACAACTTATCATTATCAGGTGGAATTACTACATGATTTCTATTCCTATTCTTTGTTCCTTTCTTCTAGTTGTAGGAATATGAAAATGATTACAAAAAATTCTTGTGTGGGAAGAATGGAGGGAAGGAGATCTTCCTCTAGTTTTATAGGCATCTGTACTTTTACTAAGGGAGAGCAAATGCCCTGGTTTGATTGATGTGTGAGCTTAGGGAGTAGTGTTGACAATTCAATGGTCAGTGCAATGAGTGGTCACATATGGTGAATTCTTGTTCAACATTTCATTTACAATGATACTCTTATAGGGGTTATTAAAGGTCCATTTGGAATCTATGATATAACCGTTGGTGGTGTTTCTCAAGGTTTCTGGATCAACTATCCTTTAAAAAAATTGGCAGGCATGGTATTTAGTGTCCAATCACCTACATTGGTACTTTGCAAGCCATAGAAATGAGTAGCATATAGCAGTGAGATCTATTTATAGCCTCCCATTGGACATGGATTTAATATCTTTTTCTTGTAGGTAAGAAACTAATAACAAAAGATATTGTATGTGGGGGAATTTGTTTGACAAGGCAATGATCACTTTGTTACCATGGAGAGTATTAATTGGTCTCAATTGCTACAACCTGCTAACAACGTTCCTTTTCAAAAACTCTGCAAGATCATTTGGAGTATAGTTTGTTCAAGATGAAATATAGCACTCAACAAATTTTTTTTACACATGGAAATGGTCTTATGGGAAGCCCTTTACATATTAGAAAAATAAAGAAATTTTTCTATGCTCTGTAACACTACTCACTAGTTGTGGCAAGTACTCAACATGTCAACATTGCTTGCCAACATGGTGAGCCGACTTGACATTTGGTCGAATCTCATTTAATTCTAGACAAACTTGGTTGGACTATTTGTAGCTAAACTAGCTTGTTCAGGAACAAACTGGTTCAAAGGACTCGATGTCTTCTTGAACATTTAGGGTTAATCCATTTCAAATGGTGAACTTATTTTTTGTTTTTTACAGGTGTGCTTGCATCTTAATATAGAATCTAGGAAACTGTTTGGGGGAATGATGTGGATATGCCAAATTGGTTGATTGCGACACGTAAGAGTTAGAGCTATTATTATTTTGCATATTTTCCATTATATAGTTATGATGACTACCCCATCTGTGGATACCATTCCAAACTTCACTGAAAATCCCTTTAGCCTCATCTAATCTACCTACTTTGCAGAAATTTTCTACTAGCAAGGTGTAAGTATAAAAATTTGGCTTACAACCCTTACTTCTAATTATACTCAACCACTCCAGGGCCTCTTTAATGCACAAAGTTTATATATTAGAAAGGTATATTTAGAAATTATTTCAGTTTTCATTTTGTGTTTTCAAGTTAGATATTATTTTCAAGTTTTCACATTTCTAATTTTATTGCAATGTGGCAGACTAATCAAGGCAGTACAGGAACAACCCCGAGACAGGATGATTGTGGAAAGGGGCCAACGGAAGAATATGTAAAGTGTTATCATTTCTCTATCTTCAGGTATTTTAGTTATTTACACAATTGAAATAATATTAATTTTGTTCAAATATGCAGACACCTGGCCATGGTATGCCTAATGATTCCCTTTACGAGGAAGATCTTTCTTCATCCCCATGTCCATTGTTGTTGCTGCGAAAAAAGGTGCGAAAAGAAAAGTTGGAATTTGAGAATTTGGTAGACGCTTCGCCTCAAACACCTGAAATAGCAATGAGGATAGAGATGCTTATGACCCAACTAGAAACATATAAGGTAATAATAAAAAATCAAAAGGATATTTTTTTTGTTATGCATGAGATGAATTGTGATAGTTTGATTTTTAATTTTTACATTAACTAAACTAATAAAAAAATTATTTTGTATGTAGCGTTATCTGACACCTGCTGCACCCGGTGTTGGTGGTAGTGGGACACAAGGGCAAGAGATTTTCGAGTGACCCTCTCATACACCTTCTACGCCTTTAGGTGGAAGACAAGAAACACACCCTGCCCAAGAAGACACCCAACCAACCGCTGAACGTGTTGGTAGTGATGAGTCTGATATGGCCAACTATATTATTGCATTTCCTGGAGCTACACATTTAAGCTCCATGGGGACCATTGATGGCACATTTTTGGTGAACGATGAAGGTGTCCCTATAAAGCATGTACAACTCCCAGGTAAGTTTTAATATTTTATCTATTTCATGTACTCTATCTAAAACATATTTTATCATGATTTTTATTTTTAAATTAATGATAATATCGTTTTTCTGTGTAGGAAATAATGAGTTCTACAGGTTTTTGGAGAGCAAGGCGTTGATAATTTTTGGCCCAACCATATGCACAAGGTGGAATTCATAGAATTCCAACCTGAAAAAATAACTTCTAGATTATCTAGAAGCCCTTTTTGGGGTGGGCACATTTGACAGAACAACGGTGGCTCCGGTAGTTGGAAAATATTTGAAATATACCAGGGACACCTATAGGATGCAATTGCAATTTAACCCTAGATACGAGCGTCCTCTCACAGTTCCAGAGAGTGAGTGGAGAGCACTCATCCATGACGAAAAAGAGAAAATGGCAAAGAAAGAAGGAAAAATGCCAACTAGACCCACAAGTTAAATTACAACTTTAATTAAATAGCTTTAATTTTCTCTATGTCTAAAATAAAAGTGTGCTACGTCATCTCTAACTTCAATCTTTTGATGATAGGTTTCCTGACACCTTGAAGGCAACCAAAGCTAGGATTGAAAAAAAGGGCCATCACAAGCTAGGCCAGGGCGGCTACTTGAAATTAGCCGCAAGAATTGTAAGTAGCTAAATATCTTATAATTAATTGTATCGTCTTCCAACATTTTTGTAATCCCATCAAATAACATTAAAAATACACAATCATATGTAATGTAGGGTGATGAATTTGGAACGGAAACTACAAAGGAAGATAAAAAGATCACTTTCCATTCTGGATATGAAGCTGTAGTTGAATATAGTAGAAGCTTAGGACAAGTCCCAAGATCCAGAATGCCTGATAATGTAAAACGTTAACCTTTCAATATGTTTGTTTTCGTCCATAAATTTAATGTCTAACAACTTTGTTTAAATCAGGGGAGAAACACTTTCAACGAGTCAAATAACCCAGTTGTAGAGCAGTGTGTTGAGAGCGAAATATTGCCAGAAGAACATGTTCCTCACGTGCAACCTGATCATTGTAGTGGGGACCAGGCCGACAATGCTACTGTCAGTGAGGGCCATGACGATAATTAATTTCCACTTAGAATGTTTTCTAATTATACCTTGATGGTTGTTCTTATAACGTTTTTTGTTTAAATGACAGAGAATGTTGTACTTGAGGATCTTACCACTAGAGAGGAAGATAGAGCAACGGTCCCAACGGTGACAACTGGTGCACTAGGTAAATATTCTCATTGCAATTTTTTTTATTAATATTACTGAACTAGTTCAATGATATTTAAAAACTGACAATTAAAATTTAATATTATCTGTTTTTGTAGGCGATGCCCCGTCACTGCATGAGACTAGACATCGTGACTACGCAACTAGGTCAGCTCTGCGGGAAAGGCACAAAACAGGAGTAGAGCACAATGATGTTGATGATGTAGTTAGGAGCTTTAGAAGTAGGAAGAAGAAAAAGAAAATTTGATAATGTAAAATTTTGTATTATTATAAGAAAAATGCTACCATACTTGGAACATTTTTTGCGTTATATTAAAAACTCATTTATCATACTATTTTTATGTCAAGCACTTTCAATGTTTTCTTGCGTACTTTTTGTTGCATTGTTTTTTTATTAGTTATTGAATTTTATTTTATTTTATTTATTTATTTATTTTATTTTATTTTATTATTATTTATTTATTATTATTATTTATTTTTTATTTTATTTTATTTTATTTTATTTGCTCATGAAAGTAAAAAATGAAATATAGATTGGGTATTGGGGAATTGAGAGTGATGTGGGGGGGGGGGGAGGAGGAGCCATGAGAGCTTCCACCTTCACGTGGTTGGCCATGTTTAGTAGAGAATAATTTATTGGAGCGATTTAATCTTGGAGCAAACCTCCCTCGATCCAACATAGCAACAAAAAAGTCACTGTTGACTTAGTTGCTACTCTTTCAGATCATGGGAGGCTTGTTCCAAGTTTAGGCGACTCCAATAAATTTTTCTTGAAATGAAGAGGAGCTTATTCAGGTATGTTTTGACATTTTCAACATATGTTCTAAAATTATCATAAGAATGCATCTTAGAGCAAAAAATACTACATCAATTACTTGTATTTATTGTATAGATAATTATGGATTTTGAATGACTTGGCAGCGCAGGTACAAATACTCTTACATCATGAGCAATACAACTTGTCAGCCAGGGTCATGTCCAGGATATTTTTGCTTGTGCGCTTGACCAGGTTCGTAGTGTCACATTTTGTAAGCTCCTTTACAGTTCATAATTCAATATTAAGCTTGTTCATGATTATTATCTAGTTTTTTGTATGTGTTTTTTCATCTATTTGATTGTAAGCAACTCTGCATGTTTCCTATTGTTCACTATGATTTCTCCATTTACCACTCTCAGGATGAATCTGACTTTATTGTCCAATTTCAGCAAATCAAGCTGAAGGTTGTCCAATTTGAGTTTCTTTCTCTTTTCATAGAATTCAAGATGGATATGATAGAAGTGCTCCAAAACTTGCTCAGGGGTCTCATATTTATGATTGATTCCCTTTGAGCCAAAAATATGCATGTTACTTGTACTGATTGTAGTAGTCAGTTTGAATTTCCTTAAAAGGCCCTCTTGAAGTTAACTCTTCATATTCTCTTCAGACAATGACACCTCTAAATGGACCCCGGTATCAGTATTGTATTCCTTGTAGTCCCTTATGAATGGTTCTTTAATCTTATCATTCCCAGTCATCAATGCTTCCAGAAATTCCTTGTAATCATGAGTCCACTTGTGAATAGTCAACTCTATAATTCTTAATTTTGTCTCATTAATTTTCTCTATGATGCCACTAATCGTGTAAGACACAAAATTATCCTTTATAGTTGTTCGTTCAATTGTACCCTTAAAACCCTTGTACCAAGATGCCAAGCCAATGGTGTAATTTCCAGTGCTCTGAGATGTTGAAATGTCCCTTAATCCTAGGCCAATGAATATATCATAATAAAGTGATAAAAAATATACATATCGTAGTATAGGCTCAGATAATATCTGGATCCATAAGCTTGTATAGTTTATATGAGGATAGTGTTTCCCTAATCTACATTATCTCATATTGGTCTTTTATAAAAAGTACGTTTCAGTGTTACTCTAGTGTATACTACAATGTCCATATTCATCATACAGGTTAAGGATAGAGTAATAGCATACAATATTCTACCTAATAAATAATCTTGTATTTCAATAACTAATGTGGACATAGGTGTAATGTAAGCTCAATACTGAGATATGCTTGTTCATGTTCTAGCTCGATATCATTGAATACGCTCTTTCCATCTTTGATTAATGAAAAGAGTTGGATTAGCTTAAGATGAGTAATGTATTCACCCTTATCTCTCTTCTATGATTCCCATGTATTGGTTACAATGATAAAAGTTATATGGAACTAAAAGCAGATTGGTATATATAAGAGACTGTATCATACCTATGATGCCCATCTTAAGCTTAGTAACTATCACTATATCACCTTACTTAATCTTGTAGTAAGCTCTATTGAATCTATAAGCTTATTGATTTCACTATGCTATTAGTACTAATGAATCAGTGACCAAGCTTTTCTTGATGTAACTACACGTAATGGAATAACACATATTCGTATAAACATGATATCCTTAATACAGGTCTTAGATTACAGTGACCAGGAACTCCATATTCAAGCTAAGCTCCTTGTTATGACATAATGATCTCTATTTCCCTATTCATTTCATACCTTATTAACGCTGACTGGAATCATAGTAATAAGGACATAGCCTTACTAGCTCTATGCCAACATGTGTATATTATAAACCTTAAGTAGAAACACAATTTGATTGCTAATGTTTATATAATAGCTAATCTTGTATGATTGGTAAAGATTAGCATTGATATGAGTGAACCATTACACAAGACATAGTGAAAGATCTCTACCTATATCATGACCATATGAAGTTGATCTCTGTAGCAGTCTATGTTTCCCTATTCAACACTCTCTAAGCTATATCTTAACCATATTCAAGCTATTACACAGATCAATCTAAGCTTAGTAATTGATGTTGATGCTGATCCACCCAGATATTCTCTCCATGATTCATACTCAAGCATGGTATAGAAAGACAATACCTGTCACATTACCAACCCTCGTTTGACTTCCGGCTAGATCTCGTCCTACTCAAGGGGGGGTTCTCCCTAAGATAGGATTGCTAGGGTTTTAATGGTTTTGAAGATAATTTCTATATTTTTGTTCGAATGGTCCTGTGGTTGATTGAAAGGCTTAGATCAACCGAAATAACCTCAAGAAAGGTTCCCAAACACACACAATCAAGAAATTACAAGGTGATTTTGAAGAATAAACCCCTACAAAATGGTTTAAAACATCTTTAAAAGGAAAAAGGTGACGGGCGATTGAGGATCAATGCGTTAGTTTTCCAATATATTTTTTGTGAATATGGAGTTTCAAGATTAACATGGTTGTAGATAAATTAGAATGGATTTAGGTTTAAAGACTAAGGGAGACATTACTTGTATCTGTTAGAGGTTTGACCTAGACGTTCTATAGTCTTTAAGGATGGTTAAGGGAGGGAGCTTTCACATAAGTTGTGATCGCATGGGTGCCTTGTGCACATTTGTGCGGCCCTTTTTCCATTTTCTCCATTGTGCCTTCGTTTGGTAAAGCGTGCTGTGTCGTTTCATTTGAGGGTGCCCACCCAAATGCATTCGGGCATGGTTCTTAGAGTCACCAAACCAGTAAAATTGAATATATGTCTTGTTGCTGCATATGCACATATTGACAGTAAAGAGAGATTTCAGTTCATGAGCATGTGGCATGGGAACAAAACCTATGTAATCCCTACGTGTGGGGTTAAGTAACCCTATGCCTACAATGTTTACTGTTTTCATATCGGATTATGTGGGGGTAGATAACTCGTAGCCATATCACATATGCCCCATTCACTTATGAAGGTTCCCCAAACTCTGCCCCTAATTTGGTTGATCTTGCTCAACTTTCAAATTTTGAATTTTCATTAATGATTGATTTTCCTCACTCGAATGCAAAAGGAAGATGAATTTCATATTTTTCCTCCATAATTTCCACATTTGACATCTATTGTAGCTATTCATTTATGCTCATTTGGAATCACCACAAGTTGTACTTTTTTTTTGCAATGGATTCTTGATGTTGATCTCGACGAGATTTTTCCTCCTCAAAAAACATATCCTAGTTGTAAGCATGGTTGTGGTATGTTGATATTCAGATGAAAAATACAACTTGTAGCCCTTGATTTTCTAGGGGTTACCTTGATATTAACGGTAGTGTATTCATACTCCTTTTGAATAACCAATAAAGGGTCAAGGAAATTGTCCAATATGTTGTCAAGTTTTATCTTATCCATATCTGGGGCAAGCTGCTTTTCGGCTAACTTCACTGATTTTGATCTCAAATTTTCCAATTGCTTCCTTCTCTCATATGATACTTGAGCCTTTGCCTTTCTCTTCCCTTCTAATTCCGTAATAGTGTCATAGTGATGCCAGCCAAATTCTTTTCAAAGCCTTCCTAGCAGACAATACTTGTGACCTGGCTGAAGCCTCAACACTTTCAGAGCATCTGGAATGACCATTCTCTTCTTCCGGTCATATGGTGGGGGAACCCCTTCAAAAGCCCTTAGCCTAGAAATTTCTACAACACCATGCTTGGTTTTTTGTGGAATCATTCCTCTAATTGTCCAGTAGTCAAATCCTTCTCTTACTTTATTGTCATTTTCCCATACCTAACCAACGAGAGCACAAGAACACCTATTTCTATAAAATCACCTATAAATTCTCTTACTTTATTGTCATTTGCCCATAACTAACCAATGAGAACACAAGAACACCTATTTATATAAAATCACCTATAATACTTTTGTGGGTTTTACTAATATCCCTTTAGTTAGTGTGTGCATAGTAGCCTAGATCCTAAAGTGATTCCCGTACAATGATAATCCACTAGGTGTATTTGTTCTTAAAAAACTATGCATGGATAGATGTCCCATTTATGGCCAAGTTCCACCAAAATGGTTCCCCCTACCTACCTAGTAACTACATTACATTTATTTCATGACAAGAATACCCTACAACCCACCAAATTTCTATCATATCCTTGACATCAACAACAATTTGTTGTTCAAGATATAACTAAGTTGGAACAGAATTAGCTCTAGAGCTTAGGATATTTTTCCACCTCTAATGTTTATAAACTAATAGATATAAAATTTCTAAAGCATGTGGGAACCCTTTAAGTATCACCTTTCCTATATTGACTCTGTCTTAAAAATCATGGAAAATGTCCATAGATGAGTTAAATTTATGTGTTTATCCAATGATAATGCAATGCCATTTAGGTTTCTTTGGTTATTTGTTTGCCCATTTGGTTTTGTTACTTTCTACTTCTGCCCATTTGGTTATGGTTCATTTTATTAGCTATGAGAATTTTTGTTTGGCTTCTACGGCAATGGCTATTTGGTTTCTATATGTTTTGGTTTGCTGATATGCCCATTTGGTTATTTTGTCTATGTTATTCTAATAAGTTATTGTTTGCATCCGCGGAAATGGTTGTTTGGTTTCTCATTGTTTTAGTTTGCTGATATGCCCATTTGGTTAATCTTTCACATGTAACTGAGAAGTTTTGGTTTGCATCGTGCAGCAACGCATATCTAGTTTCAATGTGTTTACGTTAGGTGATATGCTCATTTGGTTACTTTTCCCTTATATTTGCGAGAATTTTTAGTTTGCATTTGTAGCAATGGCTATTTGGTTTCGATGTGTTTTAGTTTACCCATAGGGTTTTGATGTTTTTTTTTTCGGCATTTGCTCCAATGGCCTTTTGGGTTTTGATGTCTTTTCAGCTCTGGAGTGTCTGGTTTTCCTAATGGAGAACATGGAGTTGGTCCCAGGACCCAATACCTCTTCCTTGACTGATTTTATGGTTATTCCTGTCCTCCCAAAACTTGTACCAAGTGAAGAAGTAGACAAGGATTTTGCTAGAAATGTGAAGAGGAAAAACAAGAGGAGAAAAGAAGTTATTGATACCTTGATTGAGCATATTTTTACAACTTTTTCCATCTAAAACCAGACAAGGCAGATGAGAATAGTAGAACTACTTCATGTTTTCTGGACATCCATATAAAATGCAACAGGTGATTGACAACACATAAAATTGCTATGCAAATTCACATTAACAGGCTCACACAGTCACAAATCAAATTTTGCCACTCTATAGTTGATGCTTGCGTGCTACAAAAGGGTTCATAATCCAACTGAGCACTTTAAATTAAATTGGCACACTTGCATCAACGTTCTTGAAGGGCACATCTTTGAATATCTAGCACATTAAGTCCTCAGGGTTACACTATTAAACTAGAGTCTACATTATACATCTAATAGCATACCCTTCAGTTTTCGGCCTCTCGCAAGATGACATAATACCCTATACTGTGCTTCACATATGTAGCATTCATGTCATGCAACATAGTACACATCACTTTTGTCCTGGATGTTTTGTCTTTGCATACATCACTAAAGAAAATGTGTCCAAATACAACACTGCATGTTGCAATTTCCTGTTATATCACCAATTATCACCACATGAGCATGAGCCCTCCCTAAAATGATGGAATTGATTCGTATCCCTTACAACCAATTCTCGTCCTACAATTCTGGAGATGAACTTGATAGTAGTATGACAGTCCCCACACACACTTATTTCTAGCCATTTCCAATTAAAACTGACTGTGATTTGGTGGAATGACTTGAAATTTCATGAAATACTCTAAATTTGAGCTTAAGAATGTCTATTTTGTCCTAGGATTCATCAACAATGTAGAGAAACCACAAGCAAAAGTTATATTCATTGATTTCATGACTGGTATCAACGTACAATATTTCAATTGAGTTCTTTCATAATTTTTAAGGGTAAACCTGTAAGCATAATAAATGAAGATGTGAGAAGAAGAAGTATCTATATCGTGAATCCGTTAGCTTTGTGAATGAAAATTGAAGTTGTTGTGCATGGCTGAGTTCAAGAGACATAACACAACCACTTAATTGACATTTTGTTTGGTTAACCAGGCGATAATATGAAAACCTCATCCCCATTGTACCATTGATCCATATACTTGTTGAGATAGGTCGTGCTTCCACTCGCGTGTTATTTTCATGTGGTAGGAGCTTCCTTGTTGGCTAAGACTGTTGAGTGTAGGACTTACCAAGTGGCGACAAGTCAAAACATTGACCTGCTAGTCCCTCACCTACTTTCATTGGCATTTGTAAATGGTTGAGACACAATAGTTCATCGAAATTATAATGGATTTTATTTCAATAAATTTCGTGAGTGAAAGAAATAGTTATTGTGTGTGAATCTCATGGCTATGTAATCAATGGGTGTGGATGGAGCGAAGCAAGGATGTGAAGAGGAGATGCACTACTGAATTTGATTTTTTATTTTTGTAAACCAAGTGTGTGGCATTAGCCTTATAAGTAATATCCTGGATGGAGGAGCCATTACTAATGTCTGATTTCAATAGAGGTTTATCTAATGTCTTATTTTAATAGAGGTTTATCTGATGTTGGAGATTCACTTCGTGAAGATCTCACAACAATCCACTAATCATGGTGGCTTGTCATCCAATTAGACAAGATAGCAACATCTTTAACTTTACAAGCTGCAACCAGTGCCATGAATTTGTCCTTGGGGGAAGGCTTTGGGCATTGTTCACTTGATCTATTCATCTCTGTATTGCATTCCCCAGTTGGGGTCGGGATGCTGAGTGACAGAGTGAGGGTAGTCTGAGAATAATTGGGGGGACGCGACCTCGTGGAACACTAGATTGGTTCTTAGAGTTCTTGGATAAAGCCTTTGACTCTTTACAATCAATTATTGATTCCTTTGAAGATAAATATGGAGATAAATAAAAGGTCAAAGTAAAACTAAAGTAAAATAAATTAAAAGGTTTGAGAATGGACTCATCAAGGAATTATCCCAAATGGTTAAGGATATGAAACTCAATCAGGTGCAGGTAATTAGGGGAATGGAAGCCAACCAAGCTCAACTCATAAGAATATCGGCGGCAATTGTGTGAAGAATCATTAGGTAGTAATTATCTAGCAGGAAATAGTATTCTACTCCACTGTTGTAGAAAATTCAAGACCATTCTCATTGGTTGAGTAGATCAGATGTAATAAAGCATTGACTAGAGCATGGATAGGAGGTGTCTGAGGCTAGGTATCCATGGATTATCATAAGGCTCTTGGCTGGAAAGCTGAAATAATAGGAGAAATGTTTTCTCATAGGGGTTACCCACTTGGGTAGGAAACAATCCCTTTATATAACATGATGTGACCATAACAAACATGTTATAAATTATAATAATCTAGTTGCTTCAACCATATCTGTAACAATATCGTAAAATATCGCAAGTGATCCCATGATATTCTCATCACTAACTTCTCTCTTTGTTTTCATTCTTGGTTTGTCTGTACTCATTTGTTCATGATTTACATTATTAAATATCTTCTTTGTTTTCATATTTGGTTTTGTATTGTACCCATTGGTGCATAAGTTACATGATTAAATATCACAAGTATGAATTATTCCTTCATAAATATGCTTTCATTTGCTAGAAGAGTTGTTTTAAAATTTTTAATTTTGAAATCTAACCACCTATAGAAATAAATAATAGTTTCCATTCAAGTGTACATGCCTTAATTGATAACAAACTTTGTGCACATGAAATACAATAGTAGGATAGAATATTTGACATGGCATGACTCCAAAACGTACATTAATGGGTGTTTATTTAAGTGCTTGTTGTGGAGGGTTTGACTAGTGTTTTGCCTTCATTGTCCTGATCCTCTAGCTTCAATGTCCTTTTCCATTATAAATTATTGACATGATGCTCAATGTTGACCTATCTAGATCCTTGCTGGCAGTAATTAGTGAGGTTGGTGTTGGACTATCCATTCACTTATTTTTTTTTCCGTTTCTTATGTTGCATCCATATTAAAGAAATCACTTTGTTGGTTATAACTTATAATAGTAGCATAGCCACATAGGTTACATAACAATACTTGTAAAATAATGCAAATCAATTTGATAAACTAGAGAAGCCATTGATGGCTTACATGATCTCAAATAATTTAAAGGGATAGGAATATTGGATTGCTTTGCATTGGCATGCTTTTCAATTGTTGCATCCAAACTAGGTGAATTTGGAGATTGATAACACATAATTGTAATCTTAATCTCAGTACTGTCATTTTCAACAGGGCAATAGATATACCTTTGTTGTTGGGTTGGCAATTTGGAAAACCTTACTACTTTGGAATTTTCTGCTATCACAGTTATTGTGTCAGTAATTTCCTAGTTCTTGGGGAATTGTTCTGAGTTTTGAAAGAAAATGTAGCTAGACCCAGTATTCTTGTCAGTCATTTTCGCAAGGTATTAAATGCAAGCTTTTATATTTCATTATAACCGTGCCAGGTTCATGAGCATGTTTGATTCGTTTTAATAACTTGCATGTGTCTGCCATTATGTGATATTCTAGCTTTTTTGGCAGAAGAACATGAATTCAGAATTACGAATCACTAAGTGTCCAAAGCATTATCGGCATTTTCATTTTTACTTCATCGTCAATTCTCTCATGATAGACTGGAGTGCTAGAGTCAGAATTTCCTAAATATCCAAATTAATGTCATATAAGGCCATGAGAAGCATCTGATCCCAAGTTGTTGTGTTACAGGATTGATCGACATTGAGGCAAGAAATTATGAAACACAATAACCTCATTAAATATGCTAAGAATCTGAAAATTAAATTCCTTGAGGCAAGCAGTTTATCGCCACTTCCCAGATTTGTTCCAAGATTTGCGAGTAGCTTAAGGATAGGTAAGTCACAAAATTCCTATGGAGGTGAAAATCATTCATTAACATAAAAGAGCAGTAATAAATGATAGTCTTAGAGGTGAAGGATGATGCCTAGAGGCCAAAGGAGAGAACCAAGGTCATCCATGTGGGATTTATCTAAATAATTTTTTTTTAAATATTTTTTTGTTTCCATCAGAATTGCGATGGTGTAAACGTAGGAAGACATTTTCTATATTCGTCGAAAGAGCGACGCTAAAGCTGTCAGAAGAGAGACGCTACCGCCTTTGTAAGTGCGACGCTTTAAATGTCAGAAGAGATAACTTCAGACTTGCGACGGTATAAATGTAGGAAGAGAGTTTCTATATTTGTCGGAAGAGCGACACTAACATCGTTGGAAGTGCGATGCTTTAAACGTCGGAAGAGCGATGTTAAATGACATTTAATGATGTTTAATTTTCGTTAGTAGAGTGATGTCTAGGTTCCATCAGAAGCACGACGTTTAATTTTCGTCGAAAGAGAGACATTTTTTTTCATCGGAAGAGTGACGTTCTGTTTTCGTCGGAAGAGCGACGTTTTGTTTTCATCGGAAGATGGACATTTTGGATAACGTCGAAAGAGAAACAACGGCCTGGAAACATCGGAAGAAGTGTCTCTATTCCGACACTTAATTGAAGTGTCAGAATTGCGACTCTAAGGCTAACCACGCTTTGTCCCGCCTCATAGTGTCGCTCTTCCGACAACGATGTGTTGCAATAGAGACACTTTGGCTATTGGAAATTGGGCCAAATGTTCTAGTGATAGACCAGATATCTATTATGAAATGAATACCATCAGTAATTTCATGGTGGAACCAAGGAGGGCTCACTCGGAAGCAACCAAACACGTTCTAAGATATCTAAAGGGAACATTCGAATATGGATTGAAGTACACCAAGGGAAATGAGGTCCAGTTGAGTGGGTTTACAAATGTAGATTGGTCTAGAAGAAAAATGGATAGGAAAAGTGCCAATGGGTATCATTTCAGTCTCATCTCAGGAATTACCTCCTAGTGTAGTAGGAAACAAAATTTTGTCGCACTGAGCTCAGCCGAGGTGAAGTATATGGCAACAAGCACAACTTCGTGCAAGGGAATATGGCTTCGTAAGTTTCTCTTGAACCTACTCAATAAGAGGATGGAACCGATTAATATTATGTGTGATAATCAGAGTTGCATCAAGATCTCTGAGAATCTTGTGTTTTATGACCGGTCAAAACACATTGACATTTGGTGCCACTTCATCAAAGATTATGTCCAATGGGGAGAAGTACAGTTGAGGTACACTCCTACTGGAGAACAGGAGGCATATATTCTCACCATGGATCTGAGCAAGGTTAATTTAACTTACATCAGAAAGAAGATGGGGATGGTCAAGAACCATTTTTAGTAGAGGAACGGGTGGTCTACAGAGTTAGAGGGAGCTGCAGTACAGATGAGGCAGTGGCAGAGATAGTGTCACAAGCAGCAGTACAAAAGGAAACAATGCATATATGAGGGGTAGTATCCAAGTCATCAACAACAAAGAAGATGTAGAATCATAGCAGTATAGATAGTACTTTTCTTGAACACTTTCCTCGCTAGAGGGAGTGTTGATTTTTTAGCATCAGGAAGTGTCCCAGGTCTAAAATTTGGTGGAGAGGCTTGGAAAATAGATATACAAAGAACCGAGAAACCATTTGTGGAAATTCCACTCAGATTTTTCTTTATTAAAATAATTAATTATTTTAATGCAGTCCATAAGTCTAAAATTAGGGAAATTAAATAAATAAAGGGTATTAATAAAGCAGAGTGAGAATCTTCTAGAAAACGAAGATCAAGTCACCTTTTAATCTAGCCATTGATTAAATATATAATCTTGGTCATTGATTCGTCAATGAGAATATTATAATAAGAGGCTTGAGGGTCATTTGGAAATGAAGTTGGGCACATTCTCAATACCCGAACGAAATTGATTATGAATTAAGAGAATTCAATTTCAGTGGGTGAGTTTGCAGAGATAGAGGAAGGAGGGAGTGATCAGCAGATAGAGAAGAAGCATAAGGTAGAAGGGTGAACGGAAGGCAGCGTTGAGCAACAACATCAAGCCCTCCACGTAGAGTTACGTAGTCCCTCCCTAGATTACATAGAGAAGCTACGCAAAATGACGCAAAAGGTTTAGGAGGCCATCCTGTGTGTCAGGAATTCTTCCAGGGTGTCTGGAAAATTCACATCAGGTGTATGCTATTTTATTTTTCTCACTAAGACTTCTGTAAAAGATATTTTCACTGCTGAAGATAAATACAAACCCTCATCTGTTGCACCATAAATACAAACCCTCATCTGTTGCATTGGTTTTCCCGCATTGGAATTTTCCGGGGACAATTCTCCAAAAATAATTGTGTTCATATGGTTGTTTCTATTATGCTATATGTGTAATTTATGTTCTCTTTCTTTTTATTAGAGTGAATTACTGCAACGATGTTTATTTCAAAATTTACTGAAGCATATGTAAATAACTTATCTAATAAGTAGGTGAAATAAATCAATTACTGCATTAATAATTTTCAAATTGAAAATTTCACAGTAACTAAGGGTTTCGGGATCATCCAACCTAGAATGAAGAAGTTGAATTTCCTGTGAGTGACAATAAGGCTCCAAAGAATAATCTTGAAGGAAAATATTTCAAAATTATCCCAAGGATGTAGTTACTTACAAACATATATGAAATATAAATTTACTTAATATTTATTAAAGGAATAATAAACTGAAATACCGAGCAAATCAAAGAGAGATGCCTGAATAAAAATCACCTGAAAGATATTTTTATAAATATAATGCTTTATCCTAACTCTATAAGACAAATAACTATATATGAGTGGGATTCAATTTTATATTTTTGGCTAAATTTAGAAAATGTGGAAACCCTTTTAACAATAAATTGAAATTCATTAGGGTTTATGATCCCGGTGGATATCGGTGGCCACCCACCTATTCCATTTGGACCCGCATCATCAATTCTTGCAACTTTTCACATTAAGCACAACTTACTATTTTTAGCAGGTTTTCGAGTCCTGCATTCCCGGAGCTGTTTTCTAGCCTTAATGATCCAGGTGGACATTGGTGGCCACCCACCTATTCCATTCGAACCCCCACCATTAGTTCTTTCATTTTTTAAGTTGCAGCACAACTTACTATTTTTAGCAGTTTTTCGAGTCCTGAACTTCCGGAGCTGTTTTGAGGCCCTAAACGACATTTTTTGGGCATCATTTGTTAGGCAAATATGATTCCATTCCAAAATTGATATTCGTGGCTATAGTTGTAGTCCTCAGATAGATATTTATAACGATGTATCATATGTGTCAAACGGAGATCGTATGTCGAAGTTACATCCCCGTGAAGTTGAAACACCAATTTACCCAAACGAGGCCCACAATTTTGGCGCTTCATCTCCTAGGGTTAGGTTTTTGGACGTTTAGAGTTATCCATTTTTTCTCCATAATAAATAGGCCCTCGAGCCTCATTGTAACACAATTCATAGGCATGTAGTCGCCACATCTCTTCTCAGAGATTCGCTACCAGCACCTTAGCTATTTTATTTCCATTATGTTTGTAAGCATATTTCTTTTATTTGATATTAATGAAATGAAGCCTTATTTCTGCTACATCTCTATTTTTATGGTTATTTTTGTAGTCTGTTGCATTCCTGCATAAATCTGGATCAGTGGTATCAGAGCAGTCTGCTCTTTCTTTGTTTTTATTTGCATGTCCCCAACGCGGTCAGGGTATAAGGGGTTAGGGCTCGATCTGGTTGAACCCTTGCAAGATCAGCCTTGCAAACCCCGATGACCTCCCAAGGCGGAAGAAAAAAAAGACAAGGGAGCAGGAGATCCTATCAAAATATTGCTCGAGGAGGTCCTTGAGAAATAAAGGAACGCAATGATGGATAACTTTGCTCAAATCCTTCAACGACTGCCCACCTAGCACACATCTGCATCCAACAGCCACTCTGGAGGTGCCAATCCCTTCAAGGTATAGGTAAAATTTGACATTCCTGTATTTGAAGGCTAAATAGATGCAGATGCCACAGATAAACGGTTGAATTTGCTGGAAGGGTATTTCTCAGTCCATGATTTCTCTGACCGAGAAAAGATTATTTTTGCACTCCTCAAAGCTGCCCCCCATGTCAAAGACTAGTGGTAAACCTACTGTGAGTAAGAGGACGAAGGGGAACCCTCTCTATTCTCAGCCACACCCACTTGGAATTCGTTCCGAAATGGCATCAAGGAACAATATTACCCTGTGGGGAGCTATGAGGAAAAATACATCCAATGGACCATGCCGTGGCAAGAAAGGGATCAAGATGTGCACGAACTAACGAATTTGTTCCATACCCTGCGCACAAAGTTGGGTATTAAAGATTCAGAGAGACATTTGGTGCTCAAGTACCACAGCTGTCTGCACAAACAAATTTAGGAGGAAATGGAGTTCCTCGACATTACATCGCTTTGCATGACATATCGCTATGCCACCAAGATCGAGCAGAAATTTAAGCAGAAGAAGCGAGACTTTGGATCTTCGAATCTGAAAGGTGCCCCCGAACCGAAGAAAAAGGGGCAAGGCCAAAGCAACATGACTCAGAACAACACCACAAATCCAAAGAAGGACATAGGGAAGTGGTGTGAATTTCATAACAGCCCCACTCACAGCACAAATGAGTGTCGGGCCAAATAGTCATTGGTGGCTGAACTAAAGGCACCTGAATCATATGCATTTTCTGATCCTGAGTCAGAACCAGAAAAAGGAAATGAAAAATGGAATCAGATCATTGATTTGGATCCCAGTGCCATTGTTGCCACCACCAAGATCCAGAGGGAGGATCCAGAGGATCCAGAGGAGGGGGAGCGCCTCTTCCATTCACAGATGTGTGTGAAGGGTTCTCCGCTACAATTTCTTGTCGATAATGGAAGCCAAAAGAACCTCATTTCAGTAGAGTTCATGAAGTTTCTCATCCTACCAACCATAGCACACTCGCAGTCGTATACCATCGGATGGCTCCACCCAGGGAGAGATCTCGGCATCCGCCAGCAGTGCCGCCTTCCATATAGTATCAAGCCATTCATGGATGAGGTATTGTGTGATGTTGCTCCTCTTGATGTAGCTGATGTATTATTGGACCAACCATACTTGTGGAGGTGACATGATGTGTATGAGTTTAGGCCTTGTGATGTTGTTATTACTTTGGGAAATAACTTGTACAGGATACTGGAGGTAGTACTGCCTCCTGTCATCTCTTTGACTACTTCAAAACAACATATAAGATTGTTTCCCAAACCAAGAAATTTATTTTCCTTAAAACTCGCTCATAGAGAAAGAATAATATTGTGGCCACAACCTCGAAACAAGGCTCCCCTACACGACTGCAGTAGATGGACAAAGTCATGGAGGAATACGAGGAAATTTTCTCGTCACTCATAGAGGTTCCTCTACACTCTTAGGACAAGCACTCCATTGATCTGGCCCCCAACACATCGCTGCCTAATTTTTCCATACCTCATGTGACTACACAGATAGAATCCAAACATGTACTGTTTAAGGCTGATAAAGAAACCAAATTTACTAATTGCATCCAGCATGTCTGCCCGAAGGTCCATAACATCTTCGACAACAGAATGTGCCTCATATCGTGGAGGATCTCAACGCAATGGGGACCAATTATTCTTAAGGAGGGAGGAATGATCTAGGTGGATATCGGTGGCCACCCACCTATTCCATTTGGACCCGCACCATCAATTATTGTAGTGTTTCACATTCAGCAGAACTTACTATTTTTAGCAGGTTTTCTGGTCCTGCATTCCCGGAGCCGTTTTGGGGCCTTAATGATCTAGGTAGAAATTGATGGCCACCCACCTATTCCATTTAAACCCCCACCATCAGTTCTTTCAGTTTTTAAGTTGTAGCATAGCTTACTATTTTTAGCAATTTTTCGGGTCTTGAACTTCTGGAGCCGTTTTGAGGCCCTAAACAACATTTTTTGGGAATTGTTTGTCTGACTAATATGATTCCATTCCAGAATAAATATTTGTAGCAAAATTTTTATTCCTCGGATAGATATTTCTAATGATGTACCATATGCGTCAAATGGAGATCGTATGCCTAAGTTACGTCCCCGGGAAGTTGAAACACCAATTTACCCAAACGGGGCCCACAGTTTTGACGCTTCATCTCCTAGGGTTAGGTTTTTGGACGTTTAGAGTTCTCCATTGTTTCTCCATAATAAATAGGCCCTTGAGCCTCATTGTAACACAGTTCAAAGGTCTGTAGCTTCCACATCTCTTCTCAGAGATTTGCTACTAGCAACCTAGCTATTTTATTTCCATTATTTTTGTAAGAATATTTCTGTTATTTGATATTAATGAAATGAACCATTATTTCCACTACATCTCTATGTTTATGGTTATTTCTATAGTCTGTTTCTCTCCTACATAAATCCGGATCAGTTTATAACCCTGTAAAAACCTTATTCCTGAATTGAAGAGAGATGAAAAAAACTGCTATGATTATATAAAAATATTCTTGTGAGGTTCAAAACCTAAGGAATGTTTAACCAAACTCTATACAAGAGAATTACCAAAAAAAAAATCTTACGACCAAGCTCATGTAGCTTCTTTAATGACCATGATGATAGTTTAGAGCTAACTCGCTCTTAATGTTTACTACAAACCATGTATGGTTAGGGTTTTCATTTATGAAAACCTACCCTTGATATTAATAGAACGAAAGTAAATGTTCACAGGGTCTTGTATAGATGATGATCAGGTGCTTTGTTAAGGTAATGATGTGAAGTCACTTGTTTAATTCTCTACACTGATTGGGGTGATATGTTGGACATGCTGATGAAAATGTAGTCCTACCAAGCTTACAGAAAAATATAATTAAAGTCAATAAAATAAATTGAAAGAAAATCTACATGTACAAGAAAAGAGATTTCCTAGTATTGGAATTTTGTTGGGAAAATTCGCCATAAGATAAAATACAAACACTAAATAGAAAAATAGCTCAAAAAACCCTTACGGGGCCCTACAATGAATGGTCAGGGTTTAGATTTTGGTAAACTAATTATGTGAAAGAAAAACCCACAAATATTTCAAAGGCATGATTCAAAATGATACATGCACTGGTTTGAATAAATTATAAGTGCAATGCCACTAAATGCATTAGAAGCATTTAACTGTTGGTAAGAAAATTTGAGCCAAAAATTGTGGCCAAAAATGAAATCATAGCCAAACCAAAAGTTATATTTTAAACCTGTACGCAAGAAATAATAAATAGTTGGTCAGATAAGAGAAAATAAGTTATTGTGATAAATAAGAGAAATGTCTATTGAGTTAACTAAAAACCCTTGTAAATAAAAATACTTTTAGTCAGATCACTAGATAAAGATAAGATAAGTTAATTATATTTATGTCCAACGAATGACCAAAAATTAGGTCAAAGGGATTGTTGATTACAATGATTTCCATACAATGCGGGAGAACCAAACAGTCTCCTCTAAAGATACAATGCATGAATATAAAAGGTACATGGAAAGAACATAAAAATACAATGTATGGAATGCCCTGGTGGAGAAGATCCAGGAGCTAATGGGTCTGAGGATCAAACCCATCTCTCTTGACATCTAAGGCTATATAAACACTGAAGAAACTCCACAAAGTTTGTTGGCCCGATGAAGGGCCGATGGAAAGTGTGGACTGACCGCTAGATCGTTGCCTAGGGGAGTTCATGCATTGTTGAGTTATATATAGGTTCCATGATACAAAATATAATGATAGGAATATTTATGATTGTATATCATTGGAAAGTATACAAAAATAAAAATAATGTCAAATGTTTTATTATCTTTGTTGAGTTAAAAAAAAAGGGGGTGTATTGATTAGGGGTTTCTTATACATCCCACAGGGAGCCCAAAGATCATTGTCCTCACCTGAAGGAAATTTTGTCACTACTTCTATTGCTCAACTGAATTTTTTTCCCCTCTGTGTGCTATAAAAATGCAGGATGCCTTTAATTTTATTTAGAACAAGGATGTACATGGACTTCCAGTAGTATATTGCATGCCATTTATAATTCAATGATAGATTATATCCAAGAGTTGGCCTTGAATTCCGCCAATGGCCATGAAATTGGAGTAACAAATTCTAAAAGCCTCATACCCTTTGAATCCTCTGAAATAGAAATGAAAATCACAATTGAGTAACAATGAAATAATCACTATACTTTGGGATCAGCGTATTTACATAGTCCTACTCAGGAATTGATATCGGAAGATCCTTCTCCCTCATAGCGATGACCACTGAATCCACCATCCCTGTATGGACGTTTGTCAAACTTGTCCTCTAGAGCATGCATTTCTCATTGGGTAATATCCCTTACCTCATGAAGCATAATATCTTATTCCTCAACCTCAGGAGAGGATGTTACTCCACTACTAAACCATTTTGGTATCCCTATTAAGCAACACTATTGAGGTAGAACATTTTAGATAATAATAAAATACTCTTGGATACCACGTGAAAAGCTTCGTAAACGTCTCACAAAGACGCATCTCCTCATAGAAGAAATTTAAATTTTTTCTCTGAAGTTTCTTATGAATAGTAAGGCTCAACAACTCATGATGGACACCCACAACATGCTTCTCTATTACAATACCCTTAGGATCAAGATTGGAAGAATCCTCATAAGGAGACACATATGGGGGCCTCTTCCATTCCTCCATTCATGAAATCACCCTATTCATGTATTCATACTGTTAGTATGAATTCTTCGTCGAGGTGTACGAAAAAGAACCACTTTAGCTACACATAACTAATAGCCCTAACAACAATAGAGGCTGCCAAACATCTTCAGATCTGCGATTAGTGATTAAAATGCTGCAACAAACATATCTATAAATGGAAAGACATTAAGTAGTAAAGTAAAGGGTTTTCTCCATGCATCCAACAGACAAGACAAGAACACGATTTTTTAAAAGAATTTTATATTACAGGGCACCTGGGAGGAAAACAAGAAGGTGTATCCAGATCTCCTCAATGGGATGGGTTCTTTGTAGTCCTCAGCACTTCAGATCTAAGCTTTCTCTCTCTTGTAGGTGTAGAAAACCCAATGCAGAAAATAGAGCTCAATGGGAGCAAATGATGGAAAAATGAGATCAAGTGTATAGATCCAGAGTGATCTAGTAGGCAACAAAAGGTGAAGAATGATGGGGAAAACCCTCCTATTTATAACAAAATATTGGGTCATTCTAGATCTTGGTGCATGATTAAAATAATGTTAACCAAATATAGATCCACCTTTATGGAATATTTTATTATATTTGTTGGAGGGAAAGGGTGTTTGACTTGGGTCAAATCCCTTGATTAGTGAAAAATAAATAAATAAATGATTTATTTATCTTTTTAAGGAAGTGGTTAGGAGATAATCAAATAAATAATGATTTATTTGATTAATGGTGGGTGATTTGGTCATATTTAACAAGGAATATTATCTAAATAAGATTTAAATAATTATTCCTAGAAAATAACAAGTCTTACTTACATGGTGTACTTGGGTCCATCTAATGATAAAAGGTTAGATGACCAAAAAATGGTGTAACAGATTACCCCCCAGCGTGCGAGTGTCAGGAGAAAATCGTATGACCGAAGTACGTTGTAAGAATACAATCACTAGACAACAAAAAGGGATGTCAGAGAGAGAAATGTGAGGTAGATAGTGTGCTGGAGGACTAGACCCTGAGGAGACGAGACTCGCAGGTGCAACAAGTCTCTTTTTATGAGAGGGTACCTGTGCTGAAGGCGGCGGGGGAGGCATACCTATGCCCGCCGAGACAAATTACAAAAGAATAGTGTGTCCAGTAATCAAGGGACCGAACCATAAAGTACAGCTGGCATAATCATGAGCCAGATAAAAATACAATGAGGAATCCCATATACATGCTGTGCCTGGGATAACAGCCAGGACTTGTACAATAATATCTGAGTACATGAGATACAAATACAACCCAAATGCCCCCTGTAAATGGGGAAGGGCTCAAAAAATCTGACTGATACATGCAAATCAAAGAGGCGTTGCAAGTGGCTAAGGCCAACATCATCAAATATCTGGAGCTGCATCGAAGGCTGCAAGGAGGAGGTCATCCGGGCATGTGGGGGGCTACCTGCAGGGCCACCCCCTCATGAGGGTTGAGACATCTCACACATACCCGGGAATCATCAAGAGCTGCTGCTGGGTCACTGGACCGTCCAGTATACGAATCTCGATCATGCTGAAAGGAGCTGGAGAAACAATCAAGTCAAAGGGAAATGAGAGATCCCCCTGCCTGATCCGAGGCACCGAACAAGAGTGGAAGATGGAACCAAGGTACACCGCCCTCTAGACCTGGCTTCTAGAATGAATGAGCTGATGTCAACAGAGGGAGGTCCGCCATAGGTGAGGCAATGAGAGATCCTCAACTAAGGCACGAGAGAAAATAGTAGAGCGAGGGACAGACGGACACTAATGATGATGGCGAAATGGAAAGGATGGGGTGGCGAATGGACGACTTCCCTTGTTAGAGCATAAAGGGCATAAATGACATGGCAGCGACTGACACAATCTCAGAAGGGATAGGGGACAGTGGGGCTGAAGGTCATGATATGCGACACAAGAGAGGAACCAAGCAATGAAGAATGGAGGGCTATAGTGGGGTACAAAGGGATATGGTATAGACTCCATGGATGCAAGGATGACTCAACTTGGATGCTCTAAACAAGGGCGACTCAGTGGTGCTGCCATACAGCAAAGGCCCCAATGGGGGACCATGAAAGCATGAGTTAAAGGTGGGAACTCATGACGAAAATCGACACGAACATGGACGAGTAAGGGGGCAGTATGGTGCCCCCAGTACAAGTGGCGTAGGTGAGGAAATTCGATTTTAAATGGAGGTGAGGTAACTTCGCGTGGACGAAATGGGTCCTGGTGAAGTAGGAAAAATGAAACAACAGATTCTAGCTATCTAAAAGAAAATAAAATATGCATTTCCGAGGGGAAATGCTAAGGGTAATATTTCTTAAGATAGAGTGCATTGCGAGGGTTAGGAAGGGGATGACCTTCAAAATCCTTTAAGAGGTATGCCCCTTTGCCAAGATCCTTACTAATGATGTAAGGGCCTAGCCATAATGAGTCAAAATTCCCATGACCTAGGACATCATGGGCCTGGTCATAGACTAGAACAAGGTCGCCTTCGTGAAAAGTGCGAGGCTGGACTTTTCGGTCATACTGAGCTTTGGTGCGTTTTTTGGCCGCTTCCATGGTTTGCAAGGCAATACGGCGGTCTTCGGAGGCACGCTCAAGCATGATAAGTCGTTTTTCTAGCGGTTGGGTGTCAGGGAGAAGTTCAACGGCTAGTTGCAGAGAAGGAATTTCACACTCAATCGGTAAAACTGCCTCCTCTCCAAAAACGAGGTGGAAAGGAGTGAACCCGGTGGCGGTTTTAACAGAGGTTCGATAGGCCCATAAGGCAGGAAAGAGCATGAGATGCCAATTGGTTTTGTGCTTATTCACTGTTCGTTGAAGCATGGTCTTGAGGATTTTGTTGACTGCTTCAACTTGGCCATTACCTTGGGGGTAATAGGAGGAGGAATATTGGTGCTCAAAACCCAACAGTGAGGATAGCTCACGCCATATCTCATCTTCAAAATGTCTGCCATGATCAGAGACCAGTTGCTTGGGAACCCCGAAGCGAGCTATAACATGGTTAAATAAAAAGAGGGCCGCAGTAGCTGCCGTGTTGTTGAACGTTGGCATGGCCTCGGCCCATTTGGTGAAATAGTCGACCGCCACGATGATATACTTGTGGCTACCAGAGGATGGCGGGCGACACTCCATAAAGTCGATGGCCCATTTACAGAAGGGACCAGTGGAGATGACCGGATGGAGGGGAGCTGGTGGATCTCTCGCCTTAGGGGCGAAATGTTGGCAATTGGGACAGTGTTTGACTGCCTCGATGCAATCACTGAAGAGGGAAGGCCAAAAATACCCGGCGCGCATTATTTTTTGGGCAGTAGCAAGACCAGAGAGGTGGCCACCGCAAGCACCGCTATGGCAGGCATTAAGGACCTATTCAGCTTCAGCGTGTGTGAGGCAACAACTAAGGACAGTATCAACCCCGCGACAATAGAGGTCGTCACCGATAAGAAGGTATCGGGGGGCCTGGTGTCGGATACGTCGGCGAGCCTCACGGTCAAGGTGGAGGGCGAACTTTTGGGTTCGCAAATAAGTAAGAATATCGTTGTACCACGGGTCAGCGGAAGTAATGGCAAACAGGTGTTCATCAGGGAAAGCGTCATTAACGGGAGGGTCTTGCGATCTGGTAGGTAATTCAGAAATGAGCTCAGCGAGGGCTAAGCCTTTCTTACTTTTTGGGGTGACAAATTCAAGGTCGAATTCCTGAAGAATAACGACCCAACGAGCGTACTTCCCAGTAAGTATACGACGACTCAATAGGAAAGCCATAGGGTTGGAATTTGTCACAACCTTGGTGGAGCACAGGAGGATATAATGATGAAGTTTTTGGACTGAGAACACGACAGCCAGCGCTAATTTCTCGTCATAGGAGTATGAGACAGGGGGTCCCACAAGGTTCTTACTGACATAGTAGATCACATGCTCAATGCCATGGTCATCCTCTTGGATAAGGACTCCAGCAACCGAATAGGTGGAAGCGGAGATATATAGGATGAAGTCCCGATTAAAGTCGGGAGGGCGAATTAAGGGAGCAGATGTGAGAGCCTGTTTGAGGGCATCGAAAGACTCGTGAGCATAGGTATCCCAAACAAATGGGATGTGAGAGCATAGGAGTCTAAGGAACCCGTGTGCAGTGGTGGCATAGTCAGGGACGAACCGACGAAGAAAATTAGCTTTGCCTTGGAGGCTTTGGAGCTGGCGGAGGGTACGCGGGATGGGGAGTTCAAGAATGGCTTGAACTTTAAAAGGGTCAAGAGTGATACCATCCTTAGACACGATGAAGCCTAGGAGACGGCCGGCAGGAACGCAAAAAACGCATTTCAACGGGTTAAGGCGGATATTATACTTGCGACATCGGAGAAAAATGGTGCGCAGATCGTGTAGGTGTTGCGCCCGATGCTTAGAACGCGCCGTGAGGTCGTCTAAATAGGCAAGGATAATATGAGCTAAGTCGTGGAAGCAATAAGACATGGCCCATTGAAAGGTGGCGCCGGCGTTTTTTAGGCCGAAAGGCATGACCCGGTAAGAAAAAGTTCCCCACGGACTAATGAATGCGGTTTTTAGTTGATCAGCAGGACGGATAGCAATTTGGTTGTATCCGGAGAAACCATCCATAAAGGATAGGACCTCATGCCCCGCACACTCGTCAATGATTTGGTCGATGAACGGTGTGGGGAAGTTGTCTTTGGGACAAGCTTTTTTCAAGTCGCGAAAGTCCGTGCAGACACGAATGGTGCCTTGTTTCTTGAGAACGGGAACGGGGTTAGACACCCAAGTGGTGTATTCAATGGGGTAAATGAAACCAACCTGTTTGAGCTTATCGATTTCGGCTTTGATAGCGTCACGTCGGGAAGGATGAATGGGTCTCATCTTTTGTCGGACTGGTTTGGCATCAGGCCAGGTGTCGATATGATGTTCGACAATGGCAGGATCGAGTCCGGGCATTTCAGAATAGGACCAGGCGAAGATATCGCAGAATTATTTGAAAAGCTTGGTGTAAGCTTCAATTTCTTCCGGGGTGCATTGGGCACCCAAGATGATGTATTCTTCAATTCCTGGTTTGACTGAAATGTCAAGTTTGATGGTAGACGAGATATTGGCCATGTTTTCTTCTTCGAAAGCATCAGGTGCAGGGATAGGGTTTTTGAACCAATCGACTGCATGAGGAATGAAGTCTTTGGTTTCCACAGCGTATTGGTCATGGGACTGCTGTGGGAGGAAATATGCGCGATGGTGCATATCATCCCAGGGAAAGTCGGGGTTGGTCATGGCTTCCATAATGTCTTCGTCAGATTGGAAGATGGGAAGACTGGAGGAAGATGGGTCACCCGAGGAAGTAGTGGTGTTGGACGGGTCATCATGAGGAGAAGGGCTCAGATGGGCGATATCAACAGATCCAAGGCCGGCTCAGGAGCTGAGAGGGTCGGTAGGTTGAATGGCCGGTGAACTATATCTCAAGGATGATGACAGGTACAAAATGGTGGTTGAGGGCTCCGTTGGCTTAATAGTGGGAGGAGGAATGTGAATGGGGGTAGGAATGTCCTCTGGTCTGATCGAAGCGGCCTTGAATTGGCGGTACATGTCCAAGGAAAAACGATACTCGTCAAGGCGGGGACAGAGGTGGGTGTAATGGCCGTGAAAATTGCACAAGGCACAAGGGTGGTTTGTGCGCAAGTGTTTGAGTTTTGGGATAGAGTCGGGGATAGTGACGTAGACTTCTGGGATGTCAGAGTCTGGGAACGTCTCATTGACCAGAATCTTGAGGTGTGGCAATTTAGGACACATATGGGTGGCGTGACCGACGATATCACACAAAGCGCAACGGATGGCGGGCTTTGGTAAGAGTTTTCGGGGCGGCCTGGTCCTGATGGGTTGCCCCCTTACGAGCTTTGCCTTTCTTTCCGGGGGCTGGCCCCACAGGGGTAGGGTCCTGTGGGGGTGCGGGGGGCCCGGAGGAGGTGAGGGGGACCGGTTGAACCGGAGTCAAAGCTAGGTAAGGTTTGGGGTGACCGGGCGGGGTAGCGGCTGGAGGGTCCATGTACCAGATGGGTATGCCAAGGGTCAGGTTAGGGAGAGAGAGGGTGGCCCTGACGGGGACAGAAAAAACTCCGGGAGGGGGAGCCAGGAAAGGTATCCGCCCGGCAGGGTAATGTCCAGGAGGGACGGCGCCGAGGTGGTTGAGGCCAGGGGGAACCGTGCCAGGAGGATAAAGGGGTTCAGGGATACCAGCTGGAAGGGGAGGGCCAGAAGGAGGAGGTCCGGCTGGCAGAGATGAATGGCTATGAGCAGGTGGCGGAGGGTGAAGGGGAGGTTGCTGACTAGCCGAAGCAGGCTGTGTATGGGCGGCCTGGGTCGATTGCATCAGGCAAACATTCGATAAGCTGGGATCAGTGATAGGGGGAGGGGGAAGACAAGGAAAAGTGCCAAGGAGGGAGGAGTCCTTGTAGACGCCGAGGGAGACACTGGTCAAAGAATCGACGGTTTGCTTGTTGGCTACAGAAGAGATGGTCGTCTCGGAGGAGGGCTGAGACGGCGGCTCATGATAAGATAGCTGGTCGATGGTGACTATCTTCCCATTATGTGGGAAAGACATCTTGCGGAAAACCGCGGATGGGACAGCAGACATGGCATAGGTGTAGCTTCGTCCCAATGGAATGTTGTAGTCTAGAGGGGCGTCAATGACTTCAACGTCAATGCAAACGGTCTTACCGGCGAGGGTGAAGGGGCAGTTATGAAACAGGCCAATGGGCTGGGAGGCATGACCATCCCACGCTCGAAGGGTGATCGTGGACGGGGCCAGCTCAGGGGATTCGAGTTGCTTCCAAACCGAAGCGGACATCACGTAGGTGGATGCCCCCTCATCAATTATACACCGGGATACAGTGGCGTTCCGGATTTTGACTGGGATTTGGAAAGCGACGGAAGGAGGAAGAGGGGGATGGTACGATTGGGTGGCGTCGAAAACAATCATTTGGTCATCAGCAGGATCGACAGCACCCACGGCAGATAGTAGAGCCTTCTTTTGGGAAGGGCACGACTGGAGGAGTTCCAGTGTGGAAATGGCAGCAGGGGATTGCGCCAAATCATCTACTATGCTATACGACTGAGCGGCTCGACCGGAAGCAGCATTTCGGCGTAATGGTCCCTTGGGAATCTTTGGATGAACCTCAACTTTGGGTTGAGGGATGTGTAAGGGGCCACTGGATGTCGAAAGAGGCTCTGTAGAACCTGAAGAGGGAGGCTCGGGAGCAGACTGAGCAGGAGGCTTGGGGTACTGGCGAGACCGAGTTTGAAGGTGAAGATCGATGGATGGGGAAGGATCGGAGTGCATCATAAGGATCTGGTAATCAGAGGAACCAGAAATGGAAGGGGGGGCGGCTACCTGGCTGTCGGGCGGTTGGGTAGCCACGAATCCCTGTTGAGGGAAAGGATCAGTGAACACAGCTGGCTGGGTAGTGGCCACATTAGGAGGAGCATGAGGGCAGGCGTGTTGTCCACGCAATGTGGCTTGAGACTCCCACATCTGCCGCATCTGGGGTAAGAGAGGACAATCGTGAGTGTAATGACCATAAACACCGCAACACGAACAGGGCTTATTTGTGCGAAGTGGCCTGTCTGGCTTGGGCGGAAGGCCCTGTTGCTGGTTGCTAGTGTTAGGGTCCATACCAGAATTGGGTCCGCGGTTACCAGGGGCAGATTGGTTTTGGTTGCCTCTCCACCTTCTTTGAGAAGAAGGGGGATTAGTCGCGCCCTGCTGTGCAAATACTTGCCCTGGAGGAGGCTGTAAGTGCTGTTGCGGGTTGTGAGGAGGCAAGGGAGGTGGAAGCGCATATGCTGGAGGAGCTGGCGCACCAGGCTATGGATAAAGGTAAGGGTTGGGTTGAGCAACATTGAGGTAAGCAGGAGGTTGGGCAAAAGGATGAGGCATGCCGTATCCTGGATACATGTTGCCGGGTGGGGGAAGAGTGCTCGAGGTGCTGGCCCCTCCCTGAGGGAGACCATAGCCCATAGGAGGATGAGCAGATGGATGGGAAAGAGATCCAACGATACCGTCAGTGGAATGAGATGCCCCCGGGGCGTTAGCGCCACCGGGCCTGGGGATGTCAGGAAGGACGGTATAAACATAACCAGATTGAGCGTAGATCAGGTCATATTTTAAGGCTATTTGGAGGGCGGCTTCTTCAGTTTGAGGAAAGTGAGAGGTGACATCTTTGCCGATGGGAGACGGAAGGGTGCGAAGGAACCAGTCCATGTAAACCCGATCTTCAAAGGGAGGGGCTCGACATAAGCTCCGTCTTCGTCGCCATTCCTGAACATGGGCAAAAAGGCGTGTGGAAGAGGATTGCTTAAATGAAGTCAAGAGCTCCGTACCAGTGTCGTATCGGAGAGGGAGCTGGAAGTACGACAAGAAGGCTTGGGCAAGAGTCTCGAACGTGGTATGGGAGGAAGTGGCCTGCTCGACATACCATTTAGAAGCTTTGCCGGTAAGCGTGCGTTGGAACAACCGAAGACGGATGGAGTCATCGGTAATGGAGTTGGAGGAACACCACATGTGGAAAGACCGGATGTGATTGGTTGGGTCTTCGCCATTAAGGCCCTCGAACTTAGGGATATCAGAGGGTAGCTTGGTGGGCATAGCGGGCCAGGTAGTTTTATGGTGAATGGGGTCATTAATCAACTGATGGAAATCGGGGAGGCTGAGGCCTGCAATGTACGGCAGCACAGGGGTGGCCGGAGTAGTGGTTGTGGCGGTTCCGCTAGAAGTAGGGCCGGCATTGGGGCCGGGAGAACCGCTAGCGTTAGGCCCTGGACCAGACATAGTGAAGGTAACAGGGGGAGAACCAGAAGGAGAAGGAGGACCCGATGAATCAGGAGAGGAGTCGGAGTGCGGACACGAAGGTGGACTGGCTCGACGACGGCGGTGCGGAGCAGGTCGATCAACCGGAAACTGAGGGTGAAGGCCAAGAAGTCTCCGGGAAAGGCGCCTTGGGGGCGCAATGATGACAGGAAGAAGGAAACCGATAGGGGCAACAAGGGGACATAATCAATTACGGTCAAGGGCAGAAAAGGTGCAGTGACAATTGATTTTAGAGTCTTTGCCGGGCGGTGTTAACCAGGCGCTTCTTCACTTAGGGTCGGTGTGTGGCGTGCGTTAATTTTAATTTTTAAACCCTTTCCGTTGTTGAGAGCAAGAAAAAGTGTGCTGCGTAGCTGAAAATAAACCTACAGAGAACAGAATATAACACTGAAATAACAGAAAAATAACAGCTACGTATGCATCTATCTAACCCAAGAAGGTGGGTCTCTCACAACTATGCTGAAAAGAAAGGGAAAAACTATGTAAAACACACACAAAGGAAGCTCAACAGATCTAGGGTCAAAAGGGACAGAGATCTGGAGGATAAAGCTGCAGACAAGGGGTGCAGATCACAGCCAAGAGACAGAGGCAAGGTGGCTGGAAAAGGGAAATCAGCAAAAAAACGGGGGGGCAAGGCAGAGGCCTTCAGAGGAGGTCCAAACAAAACGACAAGAGGTGATTTGAAAGGAAAAGAGGCTGATTTCAAAGGATCTGAAAGTGAGGTAACAGATCTGGAAAAGAGGGGGCTGAAGCTCTGAAACCGACGGCTGAAACAACTAAAACTCTTCCACAAAAAGTGGAGGGTACTAAAGCCCTAAGGGGCTGGGTTCCCACTTAGATGAGTAAAAATAGATCAGATCTTGGTCAAGGCGGGCTGAGACAGAGGCTGGAAAACCCTGACAGAAGCTGTAGCAGAACCCAGAAAAAATGCAGAAAAATTGCTGGAAAAGTGGCAGGTCACAGTTTCTGACCTGATCTGAGTGTAGGTCGCAGAAAACAGGCTGAAAAGTGCGACCTGGAGGTCCAGGTCGCAGGTTTAGGGCCAAAAAGTGCGACCGTTCCGGTTGTCTCGGCGGCAAATTTTCAGAAAAGTTGTCGTCTCAGTTGCGGCTGGTGTCGCTTACCTGCGCAATAAGGCCAGAAACACACGGAAGTTAGAAATTTTAAAATTTTAGGGTTTTAGGTGAGAAAAATGACATAAAAAGAGGAAAAATAAGCAGCTGAAAAGAAGCCCTAGGGCCTGAAGTAGCTGGATATGCAGGAATATGGAAAACGACAGCTGTCGTAATTTAAAACTCGTGTGGAGTCGCCATTTGTTAGTATGAATTCTTCGTTGAGGTGTACGAAAAAGAACCACTTTAGCTACACATAACTAATAGCCCTAACAACAATAGAGGCTACCAAACATCTTCAGATCTACGATTAGTGATTAAAATGCTGCAACAAACAGATCTATAAATGGAAAGACATTAAGCAGTAAAGTAAAGGGTTTGCTCCATGCATCCAACAGACAAGACAAGAATACGATTTTTTGAAAGAATTTTATATTACAGGGCACCTGGGAGGAAAACAAGAAGGTGTATCCAGATCTCCTCAATGGGATGGGTTATTTGTAGTCCTCAGCACTTCAGATCTAAGCTTTCTCTCTCTTGTAGGTGTAGAAAACCCAATGCAGAAAATAGAGCTCAATGGGAGCAAATGGTAGAAATGAGACCAAGTGTATAGATCCAGAGTGATCTAATAGGCAAAAAAAGGTGAAGAATGATGGGGAAAACCCTCCTATTTATAACAAAATATTGGGTCATTCTAGATCTTGGTGCATGATTAAAATAATGTTAACCAAATCTAGATCCACCTCTATGGAATATTTTATTATATTTGTTGGAGGGAAAGGGTGTTTGACTTGGGTCAAATCCCTTGATTAGTGAAAAAATAAATAAATAAATGATTTATTTATATTTTTAAGGAAGTGGTTGGGAGATAATCAAATAAATAATGATTTATTTGATTAATGGTGGGTGATTTGGTCATATTTAACAAGGAATATTATCTAAATAAGATTTAAATAATTATTCCTAGAAAATAACAAGTCTTACTTACATGGTGTACTTGGGTCCATCTAATGATAAAAGGTTAGATGACCAAAAAATGGTGTAACACATATCCCTTTGGAAAATTCATCTCATAAGTCAAATATGCATTAGATTTGAAGTTCATGTATGTTGTATGTTCTCCTTTCTCCCCAATAGCTGCATGAATTCCTCCTTCAACATGTTTTTCTCCCTCTTCCATTTTTCCGCTACCCTCTTCCTTTACTAATTCTCCCTTGCACTGATGCTCAATCCCCTCCATACCCCTTCTTCTCTGCCTGATTCAGATCACCTTCAGGTAGTTATTTTTTGTTTAGCCATATTCATGCAAGCTAATCACATTGGCACCACATAGTTATTTGTCTCCGGATTTTTATTATTTGTTAACTTCTCATTGCAGTGGGTAGCCAACTCACCCCTGCATGCTTCCAGTCATTAATGGGCTTCCCCCTGAATGACCACATCATCATTAATTATTTATCTCACTAGACACCTGCCAGCCTCCTTGGTTGTGACGAGACCATAAAATCCTAAGAAAATAATCCCCATCAACTTTAGAATATGTGTCCCTTGACTCAACCCATTTATTTATATCAAGATATTTACATTGTTCACAATAGTGGAGAAGAAACTAGGGGCTATCACAAACCCCTCCCCCTTGGGGTAACATCATCCTTAGTGTTCTATGACCATCTATGATGTAAAAAAAAACAAAAACATGCTTAGAAGAAAATACAATTTTTTATGGAGCTTTATAGACATAGCTATGTACAACACTTACAAATAAATTTTATATGCATGGTGGCTTGCCCAAAAACCAAATGGGAATAATATTAATTAATTAAAAAATCTTCCAATGGCCCTTTTTTAGTATTTTAGTGCTTCCAATGAACCTGATACAATTGGTTGACTTGTTTATTGGAGTATTTCCTGCTTGCATGTCTAGCATACTATTTGATCATTTAATACATTCATTATTGCCAACTTTAAACCTTGCATCCATCTCATTAGCATATTAAATCATAAGTTTCACTTGAAATTTTTATTTAGATGCTAGTTTTTTTAGTGTCAACCTTGTAGGTTGTGGGAGGCTAGTAGCAGCGACGCTTCCATATTTATAGTTGTGAGTGGTAGACTTCCTTGTTTCCATAATTTTGTTTTCAAATTTTCTTGCCACCTTGAATGCCTTCTCTAATGAATCAAGTTCCCAAATTTTAGCTTCATGTTGGATGTTATAATTTAAATTCCCTATGAAGAAATCAATCCTATGCTCCTCTAGAATATCATTTACCTTGATATTAAATCTTTGTAAGTCCTCAACGTGCTCCGCCATTGAACCCTTTTGTTTTAGATTTAGAAATTTGCTAAAGAAGTTATTTCTCTTTGTATCCTCATAATGTGCTACCAATTATTCCACAAAAACTGTCCAAGTGACAATTAGTTTACGAGAACAAAGCCATCGATACCACACAAACTGATTTTGTTCTAAATATAAGGATGCAATGCGTACCTTTTGTGTGTGTGGCATGTCATGTAGATCAAGGAATTCCTCCATATGTAGTATCCATGTTACCATATCCTTGCCATCAAACTTCCTCATGTCAATATTTGGAATGTGGGAGGTATTAAACCCAACATTGGAGTCTCTAAAATAATAATTCATACTCCTTTTGTACTCATCATGGATTTCATGGATTGTCTTGTCACCACTAGGAGGCATTTCTTGCAACAACTTTATCGACCCTTCCAATTTGATATTCATTGCATCCAAGTCTACTTTAAAAACTTCCATATATTCTTGTAAACCATCCTTCAACCCTTCCATGTTGCCTTTTATTTTTTCTTCTAAACCATCCATCTATATTCTAGTTCATTTTTTGTTACTCTTTGCGAAAGTGAAATTTTTAGCACTTGGTCTCATAATTTTGATATATCACATTGCATTTCTTCCTCTTCTTCATGCGTCATAGTAGAGCTTTCTGGTTTCTTACTAGGAGTGACCATTTTTTGTTTCAAGGCATTTTGGAATCAAACAATGTTATATATGCTTCACTATTCCTTTTGAATTGCTTCAAGATGATTTTTCAAACAAAAGTAATGCAAAAAAAAAAAAAATACACACCTTTTTCTTTCTTTTTAGGAGCTCAATATTGAAAATGTTGTATCTCTGTAATTTTGGATCTTCAAGATATGAAACTTCTTTTGGTATCCATGTGAGTCTTCTTTGCAACCCCACAAGTCTGACCAAAATTGGATTCTTCAGGAAATAATTATGCCCAATCTCCCATGATGACCTGATTATAGACTAGTTTCATAGAGTGAACTTGTACGGAATTCTGATTGTCATTGTTTTGACCATCGGCCTTGAAAATGATATAAGAAAAACTACAGTCTATACAATTTCAATATTATTTTAGGAAATTCAAATATGATGCTTATAGAGAAAGTTATGAAAATTTTCCCTACGTCACTTGTTTGAGATTGAATTTTGGAGCTTGTAAAAACTCTAAATTCATCAGACCATATCTCAGAAAATATATCAAACCAATATCCGCAATTTCTACACAATTTTTTCACCAATATTTTGAATTCACATGATCAAAATTTCAACTTATGAATCCTTGTATAAAAATAATTATAGCTAAAATTCGAAGATGGCCTGTTTGAAGCAGTGAAACCCTAGAATCCAAAGCTCTGATACCAACTATTATGCAACTAGATCACAAAACATAAGAAACTATATATCAACGACTTGAAAATAAGAATATTAGAGGGAGAAACCTCCTTTATATAACATAAATGAACAATTCTTGGATGATACAAATTGCAATACCTCTTTTATATATATATATATATATATATATATATATAGGAGTCTAAGGGGTCACAATATAATCAGAGCCTACATAACTATAATAATGTGAGGGAAAAACAATAACAATAGTGGGCTTCTATGGGGCACAAAAATAACAATATGGGGGATACATTAAGAATAACAATAGAAATAAGGGGAATACACTAGTATTATAGGGACCTAACAAGCTCTAGTTGCAAACCAACTTCCACTAATAAAAAGGTCGCTTTTCACGGTAAATATTCCATTTTGTGTGGGAATTTTCGTACAATGTGTAAGATAGATTGACTACAAGGGGCATCTCTAATCCCTGAACATTTTAGAGTCAATTATGGTAAAGAGATATTATCAATATTGGAATTTTAATATCCCAAGATAATCCCAACACAATAGGAGCTTGATTAAGTATTATAGTGTATCTCTTATCCCCAATTAAGGACAATGTCTCAATCCAAATGTGCTACTATGTTGATTAAAATTCCATCCCAATAATGTAACATGTCCCTATGAGAGATATATTCCAACAGTCAATGGAAAAACGTATAACATGAAGACAATAATGGCAGAGAAATTTAGCTTAATAGAATAGATTTTTTAGACACCTTCAGAAAATCATGTCAAAATGTAAGCTGACTACAATAGAATGTAAATTGAGTGCAACAAAATTTTCATATAGTGTCAACGTCCCACCATGATCCAAGGTCTATATATGATGGAACCTTCAATGGTATTACCCCATTCTAAACCAAACCCAATGCTCAATAAAAGTATAAATCCAGGCATCATCAACACTGAACAAAGCACAATTTCAAGTATTGTGTGTCTACACTTGATAAAGTGTTCTAACAACAAGGACAAGTCCCCAGGTCCATCATTCAACTATTGCATATTTATAGTAGTCAACGTATATGATGTTTCAGTGCCTATGAAATTTGTTGAGATCTAAAAAATAAATTTCACCAAAAGCTGTGCAGGAAGGGAATTCAGAAGAAAAACTTGATGCTTTAAGGCTGGATATGTTGAAATGGGCAATAAGAAGGGCTTCTAAATTAATTTTCCCTTAAATAAATTAGAAGGAAATTGTAATTCCACATCACATGACATCTTTTATGAGTTCACCAAGTTAGGAAGACTTATTTAGCTCAGTCATTTCGAGTTGGGGGTCAAACTAGAGGCACGTAGAGTTCACTTTAAGTTTTAGATGGTCCAGTTATAGTTTATTTAGATTTGTAATTGTTTAACTTGATTATTTGAGTTAAAATTAGTTTAACTAGTTCTAACTGAGAGATGAGCTAGTGAGAGGTCCAATGGATTAAATCTAATTTAATTCACATGTAGTGATAAATCAAGTAACTGATAATTCGCTATAAATAGTTGTTTCATGTTAGTTCTATGAGTGACCCAATTGAGATTGGAGTTAAAGGGAAGATAATTGTCAATTGTATAATTATAAAATCGTACAGGTCATGCATGAGGTCAATGGGACACCTTAAATGAATTTTGTAATCAATTCTTTGGAATTTCCTAATTAATAGTGGCTCAATTCCTCCAAGAATGCGTAAGAAAGGTTGCACAACACAGAGGTGGGAAATTGGTTAAGTATCAGACCATACTTGCTAGAATCATAGTGAGTCAGTCAGAGATAGTGCAAAGGTTTCTCAGGAAGGGAAATATCATTGTATTGTTTCATATTCTTGAATTAATGCAATATAAATATAGCAGGTCTTTTAGCTAAGGCTTTCCCCAGATACATATTTGTGTTGTGTGATTGAAATTCTCTCTTTCTTGCTCATGTGATTGTGCGATCGTAATTGGTTTTTGTAATTTGTAGAATGGATTCAGTATTTTGTTTTAGCATATTACAAGATCAGTTGAATCATTTAGATTTTATATATGGTATCAGAGAAGGAACCACTATAAAAGAGAAGAACTAGAGTTTGTTTTGAACAGGTGAATCGAATTTGCAAATTTATTCTTCAGGAGCAATAGTAGATCAAGATGTCTTTCTCTAGATCGAGACTCAAATATGCCCTTGAGGCTAATTCGAATTACATATCATGGAAGGACATGATGGAGGCATTTTTGTAGGACAAAAAACTGAAGGAATTCATATCTATTGATATTCCCTAGCCCATAAGAATAGATGCTCAACTTCTTGATGCATGGAGGAAGAATGTAGCAAACGCAAGAAGGATTCTGTTAGAAGGAGTTTGATATCATATTGTCTCGAAAATCCATGGAAAGGAAACTCCATATGCTATGTGGAAGGCCTTAACATATATGTTTCAGAATAGCAGCGACCATAGGAAGTTGGCACTGAAGGAAAATCTTATAAGGATCAATATGGATAAAGGTGACATGATACAAAAATACTTGATGAAGTTCACTCAATGTCGAGATGACCTTGGAAGTGTTGGTGTGATAGTTTCCTAGGATTATTTGGTGATCCTAAAACTTCTAGGCCTTCCCAAGAGTTGGAATTGCTAACCAGGACTCATTCAATGGGAGGAAGAAGCTACCAGAGTGGGAGCGATTATGGTCTGACTTGGTACAAGAAGAGATTCAGTGGAACACTACATATTGATCCTCATCAAAGACTGATGATGAGGAGAATTTTTCCTTGGCTGGAAAGGAGAATAAATGGAAAGGGAAGGCATCCCATTCCAAATTGGATTCCTTCCAGGCGGGCAAGAAGTGATACTTGTCAAAGGTAAAAATATTTCACTGCCATGAGCTTGGACACTATGCTACAAAGTGTCCGCACAAGAAGACCGACAAGAAACCCTTAGGAGGAGCTACAGGTGAAGCACTTGCTTCATATTTCGAGTTGGTTTTCACCCTCATCGCATGTATGGTGTCATCGGGGATGAGTTTTGTGTTGTACTTAGATATTGGAGCTTCATTCCGTATGTCCAACAACAAATAATTCTTTAGTAACTTGGAGGAGAAGGTGTTGAGAATTCAATAGGGCAGTGAATAAGTTAATTCTCTTTCTTTGATAACTATTTATGTTATCTTTTTACTTCTTATATTTGTTCCTTATTATTACAGTGTGAAATACATCAAACAGTTACCAAAACAATAAGAATAGGGACACAATATATAGGTTGCAATCCAAGACCAAATCCCCTCCTCTTGAGGGGAAAACTCGTAAATCTCTTCTCTTCTTATAGATTATTCAATTGACGAATACCATGACCTAGAGACTTAGACAAATACCATCCAATATCAATATCAACATGACCTTTAGTTGCAAATTATTCGACCTCTCCCAGAAAATATGAAAATTTTGAATTACTACAACTGTTGCAGCTACTGCAACTTCTTCGACCTCTCCCATAAAATATGAAAATTTTGAATTACTACAACTGCTGCAGCTACTTTAACTGCTACAACCACACAAGGAGACTTTGATCTCCTTGTAGAGCTCCCTCCTTCCCTTTTCTTGCCTTTACTTTAGATGTAGGACTATAGAGAATCCCTAGAATCCATTTTCTTGTATTCTTTTCTTCTTCTCCTTCAATATCGAACTTAAGATATCTCTAAAGCAAGAACCCTAGCTGGAATTTATGCGTAGGAGAGAGAGAGAGAAAGACCCAATCAAGAAACTCGGATTCCTTTAGCTCCTTCTTTATCCTGTTATTCAACCTTCTTCTTTTCCTCTTCTTTGCATATGAGTGAGTGTGAGTGAATGCCATGAGGATTTTGATTTCCTCTCCATATATAGGCCTCTTCCAAGGGAGACGTGGCTCTTCATGTACGCTGAATTGGAAACTCTCTATGTCGACTTGATCTTGGAGGTATTTCGACACTTTAGGGACCAAAAAAATTTCTCTTTAAAATTTACAATGTGCCCATATGTTCTTCAACATATGACAATGACTCATATACCTAGGAAAAATCCTAGAAGCACTTTAATATGTGCTTGACCTATAAAATAAATAACTTGCGCATGAAACCCATGCTCCAATAATAATTTATTTTCATTTTATAATTTACAATTTACAATAATATATTTCATACTTATGAAGACCGAACCTAGTTACAACATTTTCAAGACTCCCTCTTAACTAGGGAGGTAGTCATAAGAGGTACATGGTCATTCCCAATATGAAGAGATCTCATAAGCCTGATTCATATTGGTAACCCATTTTTATAGTATCTTATTAACTAGCATTTTCACATAGAAAGGCCTTGATTAACAACTCTATCTCTCCACAAGATTAGAGCACAATGTTTTCGAGACTAATGATTGATAGACACCATCATCATTGTCTCTCAAGGTACGTACTCCACCCAAGTTTTCACTGCGTATGACCTTCCTTTGGACTATTCTTATCTTGGGTAGCTAATCCTCAAAGAATATCATTCCATCACTACTCTTGTCTTGAATTCCCTACCACATTCTCAAAGCGTATCGAATGCCAGATGGTTACCCAATCCTTCATTGTTTATTCAAATGAAGACAAGAATGTAGTGTTTATCTCTCCCTCTCAGATAAGGAGGATACATCCACCAAACCAAGCTTATCTCTCAAATACACAAGCTTCTTGTTTGGAAGTTCTTTTTTTAATATATCAATTACCTATTCATCAGCGGATATATGTTGAAGTTGTAGCACTCCATTTTGTACTAGTTCTTGAATATAGTGATCCTTGTTGTTTATATGCTTTGTATTTTCATGAAATACTAGATATTCAAACAAACATATACAACTTGTATTGTCACAAAGTATAATTGTAGGGTTCATCGATCCTTCAAACAGGTCGGATAATAGCTTCCTTAACCAGACCACTTCTCTGCTTACTTCATAGGCTGCAACATATTCAGCCCCAACACTACTCAAAGAAACGATGTCTTGCTTTCTGCTCATCCATGAGATCATGGAGGATCCCAAGCTAAAACATCCTATTGTATTGCTTCTTCCATCATTTTCACTGCCTCCCCAGTCAGAATCTATATATCCAATTAGTTGGACATCATTACTTCTATCATACTTTAGGCAGTAGTTGATGGTTCCTTGCAGATATCTCATAATATGTTTCGTTGCTATCCATTGATCTTGTTTTGGCTCCACTTGTAATTAACTGAGAAAATTTACTGTAAATCATATGTCTGGTCGAGTATTCACCAAGTACATCAGTGAGACAATGAGTTTCCTATACTTTGAAGGATCCATAGGGTTTGATTCAGAACTACTTAGTATTTTCAAGTTTCTGATCATCAAAGTGGTCATAGGTTTCCAATACATCATGTCAAACCTCTTCAACATCTTGATCACATAATTTCCTTGACCCAAATAAATTTCATCGGGTCCTTGCAAGAATTATAGTCCCAAATAGTAATGCATCATCCTAAGATATTTCATGTCAAATTATGCTGCTAGTTTTTTCTTAGTTTCTTCAATTCAACCTTCTACATCTGTCAAGAGAAGATCATATACATACAAAATAATAATTACAGGTTCATCTCTTACAACCTTAATGCAAAGGTTTGGGTCATCGTAACTCTTTTTTATCCTTTGTAGATATGCATCCATACTAGCATACCATGTGCTTAGTGCTTGCTTGAGGCCATATAGTGCTTTCTTCAATCTGCAAACATATGCCTTTATTTCCTTGACTTAAAATCCCAAGGGTTTTTCTATGTAGACTTCTTCATCTATTTTTCCATTCAAAAACATAGTCTTGACATCCATATAGTGAATGTTCCATCCCATCGATGATGTCTGAGAAACTAATGATCAAATCATTGTGCATCTTGCTATAGGAGGAATTTTTTCTTCATAATCGATGCCTTTGAGTTGGGAGAACCCTCTAGCCACAAATATTTCTTTATATTTATCTATATTTCCATCAACAACATGATTGATCTTATACATCCACTTGGAATTAATTACATATTTGTCTTCAGGCCTAAGTACAATCTCCCAAACTCCATTTTTCATGATAGATTGATATTCTTCATTCATGGCATCTTTCCATTATGGATTCTTTACAACCTCTTCAATAGTGGATGGTTCTTCGTCTATCAAATTTTTCATGTATGCAACATATCCAAAATACCTTTTAGGTTTCTTACTTTCTCTAAATGTCCCTTTTTCTACCCCATGACCTTCTACATCAAGTAGTGTGGATTTTAACCAATTAGGTATTTTCCTTGATTCTAGGATGACCATGGGTTGAACAGGTTCATTAGGACCTTCTTATTCATGGCGCTCTTCTTCTTCTTCCTGGTCTACTTCTTCCTCAAATACCGGAAGATCTTCATCATCAAAATCCATGCAAAGTTCCTTTGATTTCTTGAACGCTATGCTCTCATCAAATATGACATCACGAATAACTTCTATGCAATGTCCATCCTTCATGTAGATCCTGTAACCTTTCGATGAGTTACTACACCCAACAAATGTTCCCTTCATCCTAGAAGGATCCAATTTCTTTATTTTTTCCTTTAGTATATGAATATATGCAAGACACCTAAAGATTCAGAGATGATCTACGTATGGATTATTTCTAGTGAATGCTTCTTTCAAGGATTTTTTATCTAGAGTTCTATGAGGAAATATATTTTGAATAAATACCGATGTCATTGTTGCTCCCCCCCATAGGAATTTAGGTAGATCCTGACCATGTAGTATTTCTTTTACACTTTATTCAATGGATCTATTATTTCTTTCAAAAACACCCTTTTGTTCAGGATTATATGGGAATATCAACTCCCTCTAATACCAGACTCCTTACATAATTCTATGATCTCTTTGGATGTATATTCTCCTCCATTATCATATCTTGGAATCTTGGTTTTCCTTTCTATAAGGTTATCTACTTCAAATTTTAATTCTTGGAATTTTTTGAATACTTCATCCTTGGTTTTCATCATATAAACCTAGGTATTTATTGAATGGCCATCTATGAAAGTGGCATATTATAGATTACCTCCAAGTGATTTTGAAGTCATAAGACCACACACATTACAGTGAATAATATCCAATATTTCTTTTGACTGTGAAGCATTGCTTCCAAATGGTCTCTTCATATTATTTCCCAAAGCACATCCTTTGTATAAACATTCATGATCCTCTGTTACACTAAAATTTGTCACCATGACATTTAGTTGTCTATATGGGTTCATCATTACCTATATTATGCTCCCTTAGAGGTCCAAAACCGTAATCTTCCTAAACCAAGTCTTGAAATTGGATAAAAGTTCATTAAAATCCTTAAAAGCCTAACTCTGCACTTTTCCTAGTCATTGCCTGCGGTACTGCAGTTTCTTTCTCTATAACATGTGGCACATCCCGCATGTTTTTCTTACTAAAACTGCGGACCCCCGTAAAAGGTAAAATAAAATAAAAAGTAAGTTCTAGAAGCCCAGCTAGTCGAATATTCTCCCAGTTGGAAGCTTCTAGAAGCGTAATCTGGTTGAGCTTCACCCCTTCATTCATGAACCTCTATCCCTTAATTAATGGAAAGTATCCCTTGGTATTTGGAGCTAAAATCCATTTTTGAGAGGACTTTATCCCTTTCTTATTGGAATTGAAACCTCCTCCCTTCTGCTATAAATTGAGATCATGTTTCAGTCTCAAGGGTACTTAGAACTTGGTTGTTTTGAGGTGAATTGTTGAAGAAATTATACTCTCTATACTTGGCATCTATGATATGAGAACGATTGCATACTCATATCTATAGTTTTATGCTAGTTCAGAGAGGGGAAGGCTTGTCAAACTGATGGAAAACAGTTGTTCAGGATCCCGGAAGAACCTGTATGACATCAAGGCGACAAGGTTGTAAGGTTACTTCTTATCATACAAGTTAATACAAATTGATTCTATTTTCTCATTAAGTTGTTCATGTATCTATTTAAGTAATTTAATTCTTGGATTCCTTGTTCACTGAGATAGATTAGTGTTTTTGAATTATTATATCCTGCAGGTGCTTTTAATCCTTTTTCCTGTCTTTGAATGTAGGTCTTACATGCTGAATTGACCTCTTTTGGAGTGACTGGATTGAAGATTACAACAAGTGTTGGAATTTAGGTAGGAGCATCTCCTCTTACTTATTTAATTATTAATTCTGAATCACAATAGTCTAGAGAAAATGGTTTGCATTTGGTTGTTTGTTTCTAGATATCCTTAGGATACTAGGGAGATCATTCTTGTCTGCAAGAAGGTTTTATTCGCATAACAAAATGGCGACTCCACTAGGGAATAGAACTTAGTTTTCCTTTTTATTTTTTGGTTTGAATTTTAAGAGTCTTATGATTTTGATTAGTCTGAAACTGGGTTGGGTAGATAACTTATCAGAATGCCTGAAAAGTAAATCTAAATTTTTATTTTTTCTATATTTTTCCTGGCCTCCGTAGTTTTTACTTAAAGACAGTATGGTAGCCTCCGCATTTTTTAGTTCAGAACAGTGCGGTACCACACTGTTCTCCATTGAAACCTGCAGACTTGTGGAAAATTTTTGAAAAATTAAGAATTCTCTTTTTAGGAGCCAAATTACTAGTTTCTTTGTGTTTGCCCCAATTTTTCTTGACTGTCAAAGTTTTATGTGTGAATTTTTTTCAGCAATTTTTGTGTCAGTCTCTGTTAAGTTAATTGGGTGTTTTGAGTCTCTTTTTTGAGAAACTCTTAATTTGATTTCCTTTGGTAATTAATTTGAGGTTTTTTTGTCTCTTAACAAGTTTGCATCTTTTTTCTTTTGTTTTTGAAAAAAAAAATTCCCCCTCATTCGCCTGGGGGGGGCACTAAATTGTGTCTGAGTGTTAATCGCCTTTGAGTGTTTTTATTTTTTGACATTTGGAATTCTCACCCAATTTTATTTACTTACACTTGATTGGTTATTTAGATTACATTAGAATCATCTTGCGTCTAAGAATTCTCTTTCAAAGATCACATTTGCATAATTAGAATTCTCATTTTCAGAATATGAATGAAAATGTGCATATATTACATTTGCATACTTTTCAAGTGAATTGTGCACAGATTGCAATTGCATAGTTTACATTCTGGAAAAATCAATTGTAGATTTAGATTAGTTTCTTTGATTTTAATTTACATGTTTTTATGCTTGTTTTAAAAACATAAAAATAAAATTGGAATTGATTATCATTAGTTTTTCTTGATGAAATTAGTGCATTAGAGAATTTTTTATATTTTCTCTTATTTATCAATATTTGCATTGTTGGAAGTGAATGGAAACTCTCTCCTTACTTTAGTTAGGATTCATCGAATTGAAAAGATTACATTATCATATTCAATTGCATTAAGTTTTGAGTCAGGTCATTACACCACTGGTTTCATATCCATTTACCCTTTGAGTAATAACAACCCAAATAACACAGCGCTTAATAAAATTCATCTAGTAATTTTTACATTTTCTAGGGCGTTTTCCACCAATCTAGTTCAGGATTAGTGCTTTGGAATAGTTTGTAGTTAACTTTCCAAAGAAACTAAACAAACAGTAGCATCTTGCAGTAGGAAAAATTCCAACTGTTGCAATTGTGCTCTGGGAAGCTCTTCTTAAAAGAGTCAAGCATGAGATCATGTCGGAACCAGTGAGGTAATCGTACCTATCTCATTGGGAAAGATAGCAGATGTGCATGTATTAAAAACAGTAAACCTTGAATATACCATTGTCGAGGAGCCTAGGGTCACTTGTTGGTAAACCTTGGATTATGTCAAGGAGCCTTCAAGGGGATTGAGCTTGTTACTCTGCCCTTGCGTGTATATCAGATCGTAGACTATTCCCCAGATGCAATTATCTCAGTTGGTGACCTTAGTGGCCATAATATCTAGGATTTTTCCCAAGGTGGCAGTGGAGGGACGGTCCCACTATACCTGGAGTAGACGTTGACTAGACTCACTTGGAATTTCCAAAGGGTGCACTTCACTTCGAGATCGCATAGTGGAGGTACTTGCACCAGATCGTTTCATTAAGCAGGTTGTCAGGGTAACTCTTCCGACCGCCAGTTTTCCACATTAATTTCTGCGACATTGGATTTCATCACCAACTAGTGGTTTTATTGTGGAAACATACTTTTTGTGTGTGGTTTGACTCCTAGATTTGTTAGCGCGTGTTTATTTTTTTTTTAGGTGTGAATTGTGAATTTTAATTGTTAGGTGTGAATTGTGAATAGTGAATATTTTTTAATTGTTAATAAAATCCACTGAAGTTGAAATTAATGGCAACTGTTCCAGAATTCACCAACCAAGGAGCCCCTCTTAATAAGAATCCTATTACTTTTCCTTTCTTTGGAAATATTGGTCCTCCTTATATGGCTACATTTTCATTACCTGGATTTACCATAGGTTTACTGGTATGGTTACTTTCAACTTCATTGGCCTCGAATACTCAAATTTTTCCACCACAACCAGATGCTTCACCTCAACAAAGTTCACCATCTCAACATCACCAACCTCATGTTGACCCTTTACCTTCTTCACCCAACATGTCTTCCTCCCTTTCTTCCTCTTCGCTTGGTAAAAGCCTTGACACTAGTAACCAGGTGGCTAAGAAGAAGAAGAAAGGGAAGAAGAAGAAGAAGTAAGATAAGAAAGAAGTCAACCAAAAAACCATGGCTGTAAGTGTTAGTAGTGTTGAGGAAACCTCCAACATGCATCGCAAACCCAAATACCCTTGCAAGCTTTGTAAGGGTGATCACTTCCTTATCAATTGTCTTGGTATTCCTAAGTTCTTGGAAGTATGGTCAGAAAAATCTCATTAACTTACTATTGATCCATCAACTAGTGATTGTCAGGTTCCTGGGAAAGAGGGTAAAGTTAGGTTTCGTTGTAGGTTATGTGAAATGAGTCATCAAACTCACATTTTCCCTCACATGAATGAAGCCTCAAAATTGTTGGAAAACCTTACTATTCCACAGCAAAAAATTCCAACTAGTTACCGTAAACTTTCTCCCAACCTACTGTCAACTGATGGAGTGATTGATCTAATTCCAAGTACAGCCAATCCTGCTCTTCCATTGGAGAGTGAAACTAATATCACTCAAGTTGATGATCCATTAGTTGATCAAGTGGTCGATTCAATTTCACATCCATTCGATCCCACTCTCCCTATAGAGAGTGAAATTCATACCGCTCAGGTTCTTCTTGTTACATCAGATTATTCTACACTAGGGGGCATTGCACCTATTTCTATAGAACCCCCTCCAAGTATTGAGGTCTTTTCCTTTGATTGGAATAGACTAACAAAGCCTCTTCTTCCTTTCTCCATTCCTTTCCAAATCATTGTGAAGATTTGTGGTAAGAATGTGTGTTGCACAATTATAGATGAATGTGCTTATGTTAGTATTTTATCCTCAACTGCTTGGCATGCTTTGGGTTCCCCTCAACTTGTGCCTGTTACGCAAAATTTGACAGCTTTTAACAGAACCATTAGTGAACCTTTAGGGATCCTTCCTAATTTTCCTATTACCTTGGAAGGTAAAACTGTCTATATTGATCTTATGGTAGTTCAAGGCCCCTTGGATTTCGATTTACTCCTTGGGCGAGACTATGTCTATGCAATGAAAGTTGTCGTATCGACACTCTTTTGTGTGATGTCTTTCCCTCACAATGGAAACATTGTGACTGTTGACCAACTTTCATTCTCTAGTCTTGATTCGAATACCAATAATCCGACACCCCTAAAGTGGTATCTACCCCACCACGGGTTAATTATGTGGCAACGAGTCCCATGTTTTTAGTTACTGATTCAAGCAAGCCTCTCCCTGTTTTCTCGACTTCCTTTGACTTAGATCTGGTAATTGACATGGAAAACCATATGGGATAATTTGAACACGATGTTCTTATCCCTTCCCTTGACATGAGTTCCTTCCAGAGAACTGTTCTTCCATCTGATGAATACCTCTTGGAAGCTATGATCAAGGAGTGTCCCTTGACATGTGTTTCTTCCAGTTGGAAGCCATGACAAGGTTCTACGAGGATTTTTATTTTACTGTGTCAACCTCATTAAAAAATGAAACAGATCGTTATGAGAATAGTTCTTTTCCTGTGTCAAGCTCATTAAAAAGTGAAACAAATCCTCTCCTAATTGAGTCGAGTCTTTGATTAGATCTCATAACTGTCAAGTCAAGTCTTTCATCTGATCTCGTAAATGAACCTTCATTCCATCCAGCTATTAGTAACTAGTAGTCTACTTAGTTGAATGAAATGAAGCTTGGGGGGCATGTGCTCTAGAAAGTTACACTTGGGGGGCATTAAAACCTATTTCAAGCTTGTGTAAAAATGAAACAAACTTATCTCAAGCATGATTTTTTCCTTTGTTTCAAGCTTCTATAAAAATGAAACAAACATATCTCAAGCATGATTTTTTCCTTTATTTCAAGCTTGTGTAAAAATGAAACAAACCTATCTCAAGCATAGTTTTCCTACATTTCAAGCTTGTGTAAAAATGAAACCTATCTCAAGCATAGTTTTCCTATGTTTCAAGCTTGTGTAAAAATGAAACCACTCTCAAGCACATTTTTCCTATGTTTCAAGCTTGTGTAAAAATGAAACCACTCTCAAGCATAACTTTTCCTATGTTTCAAGCTTGTATAAAAATGAAACCTATCTTGAGTCCATTTCGGTTATTATTTTCAAGACTCATTAAACTCATGAAAATCCTGAGATTATTTTTCTATCTTTCATTCTCGTAAAACACATGGAAATGCCGAGTTCTTTCCGTCTTTTCCTGCTCGTAAATTAAATTGAAACTCGACCAACTGAGTACACTTTTATCACTTTTTCGAACTCTTAAAAATTACGAAAAACTGAAAACCTGGAGTTCTCTTTTAAGCCCTTTTCAGACTCTCTAAATATGAAAATATTTCCGAGTACTTGACTATTCGAACTCGTTAAAGGAAATGAATGGTCATCCCTTCAGTATAAGTTTACCCCTTTTCCGAACTGAAATGGAATATTTACGAAAAAGGTATACGTTGACTAATCATGGTCAATAGAGTTCTCTTCTGCATTATTTTATCCTTTTTCAGGCTTGAGAGACTAAATTTACGAAAAAGTACACCCACAGAGTTTTCTTAAGTTTTTCTTCTGACTCCCTAAAACTGAAAAACATTGAGTTTCACCTATACTGGACTCGTTAAAACTTAACAGTAAAGGACCTGTCGATTACAAACAGGAACGAACCACTCCTTCTTAGGGTTTTATTTTAATACTAAGTTGGACTCATCCGAAGGATGAGATTATACAACAAGAAAATGTTATCCTCCTCAATCTTGTCAAAAATAAAGAGGTACTTGCCAGAAATAGTGGGGAAAAAAGAGAGAAAATGAATCCAATTGTCCCACTTTGTTCCAAAAAGTAGTATACCACTCTTGAATATGACACTTTTTTCACACTCATACTTGGGTTGGGAAAATCCTTTGTCTAATAGTTAATCAAACCACATTGAAAGTCTTCAGATGATTTATGGGTATTAACTTTAGGTCAATTGTCACCAAACCATCTGCAATGTCATTATGTGTTCAAGAGACAGTTTAAATAAACCATTCATTGCAAACATTTGTCTCCATTCATGTTGACCATCCCTGAGTCAGTCCTTGCTAAAATTTCTTCAAAACTTGATCTAATGGTTTCGTGTCGTGGGCTTTCTTACGACAGGTCACTTTGTATCAATGACAATACATCATCTAGAAATTTAATCTAGAATCCTATCAGTACCTTGGGATCTCCATGCCCTAATGGAAGGTTTCTCACCTTCGACGACAGGTTGCATCATTGACCTTCGATCGAATGATTCTGTGAAGTGTTCGATTCAAATCATTCATTCACACTTCATGGATTGTACTGAATACTTTGAGAGACATTGTCATTATTGGTGGTTTCTCTCAGACTTGTTAATATTTCGCAACATTGACTGGTAATCAAGTGGTTTCTACCATGTTCGACTTCGACACAATAAATCACATGGATAGAATCGTACTAGTTCGAGAAGCGGAAATCAAGACCCTGGATCTTGTTTCCACCATCCAGGCTGTGAGGAGTTTTATTATTCAGTAGACTACTTATGACAGATGGTTGCGTCCATGCTATGTCTACTATTGATGTAATTCTAAAATCATTTCTATATTAGAACATGTAGTTAGTTTTGATCTGACCATGGGAATGCCTACCTCAATGATGATATACATATATATGTTTGCATTGAATGTTTTTACAGGTTTCAACCAGTATGTCTGCAACCCAATCCTCGGAATGATAAATAACTTGACTCTTCAGAACTACTTGAGACTTCACGCTTTAGGGGAAATATGTTCCACTAAAAATTTTCACCACGACATTTAGTTGTCTATATGGGTTCATCATTACCTATATTATGCTCCCTTAGAGGTCCAAAATCGTAAAGCTCCTAAACAAAGTCTTGAAATTGGAGGAAAGATCATTACAACCCTTAAAATCCTAACTCCGCACTTTTCCTAGTCATTGCCTGTGGTATCGCAATTTCTTGCTCTATAACCTGCGGCACATCCCGCATGTTCTGCTTACTAAAACTGTGGACCCCCGTAAAAGGTAAAATAAAATAAAAATTAAGTTCTAGAAGCCCAGCTAGTCGAATATTCTCCCAGTTGGAAGCTTCTAGAAGCGTAATCTGGTCAAGCTTCGCCCCTTCATTCATGAACCTCTATCCCTTCATTAATGGAGATTATCCCTTGGTATTTGGAGCTAAAATCCCTTTTTGAGAGGAATTTATCCCTTTCTTATTGGAACTGAAACCTCCTCCCTTATTTTATAAATTGAGATCATGTTTCAGTCTCAAGGGTACTTAGAACTTGGTTGTTTTGAGGTGAATTGCTGAAGAAATTATACTCTCTATACTTAGCATCTATGATATGAGAATGATTACATACTCATATCTATAGTTTTATGCTAGTTCAGAGAGGGGAAGGCTTGTCAAACTAATGGAAAGCGACTGTTCAGGATCCCAGAAGAACTTGTATGACATCAAGGTGACAAGGTTGTAAGGTTACTTCTTATCATACAAGTTAATACAAATGGATTCTGTTTTCTCATTAAGTTGTTCATGTATCTATTTCAGTAATTTAATTCTTGGATTCCTTGATCACTGAGATAGATTAGTGTTTTTGAATTATTATATCTTGCAGGTGCTTTTAATCCTTTTTCCTGTCTTTGAATGCATGTCTTACATGCTGAATTGACCTCTTTTGGAGCGACTAGATTGAAGATTATAGCAAGCATTGGACTTTAGGTAGGAGCATCTCCTCTTATTTAATTAATAATTATGAATCACAATAGTCTACAGAAAATGGTTTGCATTTGGTTGTTTGTTTCTAGATATCCTTAGGATTCTAGGGAGATAGTTCTTGTCCGCAAGAAGGATTTTATCCACATAACATCCTCCTCTAGGTTAGGAATTCCATCTACTATGGAGATTAGAGATGGGAGCATATTGAAATGGAGATGATCAAATCTTCGACTCCAAAGTTCAGATGGGATAATTTCAATGTGAACTAGGGCTTGGGATATAGGAGATATTAATTTGTAGATCCTTCCTTCCTGAATGAAAATAACTTTGGCTTGATCTACAGTATTTTCCCAACAAAATAACATTTCCATCAATGAAGGATACTCTATATCCTTTATCTTCAAAGCTTTAAATAGAGAGTAAGTTTTTATGCAAACCTGGAACAAATATAATGTTTTTGAGGTGTATGTTGATTTTGTGTTCGAGATTTATGGATGTTGATCCAATGTCTTTCACAGGATATCTATTGTTGTCTCCAATTTCCATTGAATAAGTAGATTTTCATTTTGATAATGTCTTCAATTGGCTTGAGTGACCGGTCATGTGTCTTGAAGCACCACTATCAATTACCTAGATGTATTCTTCTTGGAAAGTACTAGAGAGAGCTAAGAAGAGACCTTCATTCATTTCTTTAAATGATATATTCTTTGAAGAAGATAAGAAGTTCCATAATCTTTCGGTACCTTTCTTGAGATGGCTTGAAATATTCTTGATGGACTTTATGATACCATTAGATAACCTTAGATTTGATACCATGTTGAGAATTAAATAGGGAAATGAATAAGTTAATTATCTTTCTTTGATAACTATTTGTGTAATATTTCTACTTCTTATCTTTGTTTCTTATTATTATAGTGTGCAGTCAATCGCATTTCCCTCCCGGTGCGTCTGTTGTAGCTGCATAATTTGTGTACTTCCTTAACCTCAACTGTTGTGTTGGGCTAGGTTGTGCAACCCTGTAGCAGTACTTGAAGATTTTCTCCGGCCTATGGGTTGCGTAGTAGCTTCAAGCATGCTCTTAACAAGGTTTCAACCTCCTCTTCTACCTGGAGGTGCGCTAGCGGCTGCACAGGGGCTTCCAACGACTCCTTTTTCCTGGGATCTTCACTCCTTAGCTCTGTTTTGACTCTCTGTACATTTTTTGTGGGGGTAGACTGTTTTTCCTTCATTTTGATTAGCAAGATCGGGCAGTCTTCGATCTCGTGGTCCAGCTGTTGGAAATATTTATAGGTTTGCCTATTGGGATTTGGGTAGTCCCTGGTGAAGTGCCCTACCTCTCCACAGTTGTAGTAAATCAGCTGGCCCCATCCTCATCCTTCGCTCCCTCCCCATCCCCCCTGCCCCTCGTAGGAGAGCCACCAAAGGTCGCGGGAGATCTCGGGGAGGTAGGATCAGATTGTACCCTATAGAGGTTTCCGCAATATACCAACAAGTCATATGCGTGACAATTCTGCTCATCGTGCCCTATATATCGACACAACCTGCACCATTTTTGCTTCAATTCACCCCTATTTATCCGAGGACACTGGGCCATATCAAGTAGTCTCGCTACACGGAAATATTCGTACCAGAGGTCGGTGCCGACTCCTTTTCCCCATTTCATCCATAAGCTCTGTATTTCCATGTGCATGGCATCGAGCTGCTCCTAAATTAGCTACACTCCTTCCCTCGTGTCATCCTTAGGCACAACTTCAACTTTCATGGCAGCTTCCAAGGCTTTTTCCTGCGATTCGAAGGTCTGGTGGCCCATGGGTATGTGTAAGTGAGGTAGCAGCATAGCGATGAACCATTTCATGTGTTGTTTATCATTGTACTTGAACTCACCTTCCCTGATCACTTTATTTAACTGTTGATCGGCCTCCCATACTGACTCAGATGTTCCTTTCTTGAAGTCTTTTACTTCCGCTACCAGCTGGGAGTAGGATTTCGGCTTTTGGAATTGTTGTTTTAGGGCATCCTTAATATTTTGAAGCGTTGCGCTCCTGTTTTGAGATATATACCGCATATACCAGTCCAACACCCTCTCTTCAAAAGCCAGGGATAGATGCACTCTCTTCACAGTATCGTTTACCACCCCTTGTGCCGTCCATACCGAATCGACCATGAACCAGAATCGTTCCATATCCTCATCGGCTGCTCCTTTAAAGGTAGGTAACTTTAAGTGTGCCGCCATGGGCTCCTCTGGTTTATCTTCTTGGGGCCCTAACGTCGGGGCGGCTGACGGAACTTATGTAGTTCTCGGTGGATTATGAGTAGAGCGATCCTCTTCACAGTTGTTTTGATAGTTCTTACCACTTCGTGTTGCGCTTCCACCCAGAATATCACTCATTCAACCCTACGTTAGATCTCTAATGCCATTACCCGATCCCGTTTCTCAGACTTCTTCCGGTCCCGGCAACGGAACCATTTGTTGGCTTGAGGGGTCCTGACCTAGGTTTGGTGTGCAAGGTTTGCCAACAAACCCTTATACTACTAGCCCTTTCGGTAGTGACCTACTTTCGCAGGTCATAGTCTCACCCGAAGTAGTATGGGTGGGTGCTGGAACCAAGTTTCCGCACGCTGAGAAAGGATGGGTAAGGAAAGCAGGGTTGCATCCTATTTTTGTAATTCCCAGATTACCTTGTCTTGTGCAGGGTAAAATATGTTCCTATTCGCATCCACGTGCACTAGATCTACTGTTATAGGCTTATTATATCATCAACACAGTAGTACATAAATAAAACATAACAGATCTAGATCCAAGAGCTCAGTACATAGATCTTTCGCAGCTTAAAGACAGAAAATACATAACACAAAAATTATCAGCAATTCACATAAAAAAATTCACATATTCAGATCTTTAATAATCCTTCGCATTCATTCATTCATCAATCTTTCCTTACAATTCCCTTCCCAACCTGCGCACACAACAGCAAGGTCCGCATACAGCTGGACTAGGATCTCCGCGTACATAGCCAATAGGAGTCTATTCCCCAAAACCCAAATAGACAGCTTAAGCCACAGATCAAATCAATATCTCATCAATTCCTATTCTTTTCTATACAAAATACATCTCTATTTATACCAATCTAGCTCTGAATTTCCTATGGTCTGTAACCCATGGTTTTCGGACCCCTAGTTTACCCTTTGACCCATTACAATGAATTTGGGGCTTTGACCCACCCCAAAACCCCTACGCTATACTAAATATAATCAAAAGTAATCAAAATGGACTAGTTTTGCAGCTTGTTAGGAGACCCCATTCCAACACCTTCTCATTTGGAATTTCATTTTCCCACTCAAATTTAAGAGGGTATGGCTAAAGAGGATTGGAGGGGTATGACCAAGGAGGATTGGTTGGAAAACCAGGAGGATAACATTTGGTTAACAACAAAATAGATTTTCCACTCAAATTTAAGAGGGTATGGCCAAGGAGGATTGGATGGAAAACCAAGCAGATAACATTCGGTTAACAAAAAATTAGAGAGAACAATTTTTGGGTTCTCCTTCCTCTGCTTCTACACCTTCACATTTTCCTTAGGGAGATTCTCCATGCCTACAAAAATCCCAACAAAATTAATCGTTCATACAATACAAACTTGAAATTTTACAAAAAAAAAGGGTTTTCTCTAGCATACCTCAACCGACAAGAGGCAATGCGACTGTGTACAAGATCGTGAGACCGCAAATCAAGTCCTGGAGGTAGAAAATGAGAAACATTCCCATTATTGAAACCTTGCAGAGGATGGAGTCTCAACAATGCAACATAGCCTTCTGAATGATACACATACTCACATATGATAAAGGAATGGATTTGTAAATACCTAGGTATCTTGCTCATTTAGTGGTCGAATGGATTCTAATTCGAAGAAGGGAATCTGTCACATAAACTCAGACGATAAAGGAGGGCATATGGATGGATCAAAAACAACTACTGAGACAGAGAAATTATCAAAAAAAAGATGAATGCGAAGAGGAGTAGGGTGTGTGTTGTTATGAATGTTGTAACCAGTTGTAAAAACCAGAAGGAGTAGCTCATAAGTGAGAAGAGAGATTAAGACAATGTAACAGGTGCAACAAAACAAGTTTTCTCCAGAATTGTCAATATATTCTGGGCCACTACTCCACAACAACTAAGATGACCATTTACTAGAAATAAGGTATAACAAAAAAAAGACAAATGGATAAGAATGAAATTATTAATATTCTATTTCTAATAATATTGATATTCGATGCCCATCATTTTTTACACCTCATGCTTAAATAAATAAGAAATTTAGAGATGACACAGTACTATAGCTCAAAAGTAGTATCAGAATCAATATCACAACTCAATATCACATTTAGAAGCATTAAAAAATAACACACCTATTCTGCCAGAAACCCTCAAGAATGTACCAAGTACTTCCTAGTGGTTTCTTGAAGTAGCAGAGTGAAGACACAAAGAACGGGGGACAAGGTGAAGCTTCTACTAGGAGTGTGAGCAGTGAAATTTTTTAGGACATTAGGCACCTCTGGATCATAGCTTAGACAACTGTCCATTGTGGTTCATTATATTTTTGAACTTTCTCTACAAAAATTTGTGAAGCCCTCTTTGTACAAAGATTTTGTAAAAGGATGGTAACAATTAGGGTTTCTGCTTATACGTTGACCATAGAATTATTTTCATCACTATCATGGCTTTGCTTGAGAATGGCAGTGTGTTCACCTTTTCTGGCATTCATTTCTTTTAATGGCTGCATTTTTGTATGTTGGATAAGGGTTTCTGGCATCAAATTTCGAGAACACCCAATTTCAAAGTGTTGAGGAATTTTTGTGTTGTTTTGTAGTACAACTTACATGATTTTGCGTGTGGGAATAGCCTTTACAACACCATTAAATATGTGATTCTAAGGTGGAGTGTGTTCCTTGCAGAGCCCTAAATTCATTAGTACTTTGTCAGAAGCTTCGTGGCCTAGTGAGATTCCTTCATGATTTGTGTTGCAACACAAACAACATGGTTGAGGGAAGCAACTGGGATTAAATCCCTCATCTTAAATGGATTCTCTGGTATCGTCTGGTATTGTCTTCAACTATTATTTCAATCTTCCAAGTTCCATTTTCAGGAACAATTTGACTTGTTTTCTACATTTGGTTACAGATTTAGCATTGTTGATTGTAGTGTGTTAATTTATTGCACTGCAGAATATACTTAGTTAAGGGTGTCCCAAAAAAAATGAGAATAGTGAATGCCTTTCTTATCCCAGCTAGAAGACCTTGAGTTGAAAGTTTTTTTTCTTTTTTACATGATTGGCTTGCTCAATGAGGCATGAGGAAATATTTCTAGGGGATTTCTTGTTGCAATGTTTTTTATTGAATAGTTATATCACATAAGTGTTTTAATAAATAAAAAAATATTTTCAAATTCAACTTAAAAAAAGAAAAAAAAGGAAACAAATTATGTATATCAAACCATTCAGATCTGGATAACCAATTTCTTATGGAAGAAAGCATGGTAATTGTGATATGGATTTAATAGATTTAGTGTGGTCAAGAATCATTTTTTTGAGGGCCTGCGTGAAAGATGTGAAACATAGTTTTAAAAATTTAAGGGTCATATATGGGTTTTGGAGAAGTTGACATGATTCAAGGCCCTAGAAATTTAGAGATATGTTATATGCTTCCCTAGATTACTGATTTTCATTATCCACATTAGGAATGTTTCACAGTGATCTACCAAGAGAAGAATCCTATAATCATGGAATGTAAGTGCCTAAACTTGATCGATCAACTCAAGGGTTCCTTATTGTGTGGGTTCATAGTACCAAATATGCAAGATTCATAAATTAATGGTTGAATTATTGTAATAATAATTCCCATTTTAGATGGGAGCCCTAGTTTGATAAAAATAGGCATAAGTTTAAGATAACATAATACAAACAATCTTCAGAGAAGATTTGTTTAAAACTTTTAACTTTATTCTAGGTTGATCTATTTTGGCTGAAAATTGATCCTTAGATTCAACAACTAAATTTGAAACAAATTATGTACTATGATTTTAGGTTTTTATTCAATACGGAATAGGTGATTCTTATGGGAAATAATTTTAATGTGGCCTCTCTTTTGCATGTGCTCTTTGTGACTTGTCATGCTATCATAGGACGGAGTGAATAATATTCTATGGAGAGTTTAAGTTCGAATGGGCTATCAACAACTTGTGGAGAGGATCAAACACAGTGGATGAAAATTGTGGCAATAAACAAGTATTAAAAAAAAACAAATGAAATTCTAGGTGATTTAAAGTAACTCCAAAATATGCAACAGTAGAAAGAAAGTGATGATTCTAACACACTGAGACCCCCTTCTTTGTCTAGTTGCACGAAATATCTTTCTAAAAATTTCATTTTTCCCTAGATTTATTTTCCAATCTATTTTTTGTTTATATTGAGAGAAAAGGAATTATATTAGAGATGAACACAAAAAAACTCAACACTAAAACACTATAAAATATAGGTTTAATTCACTATCGTGTTTAGTTACATCTCCTAAACACGGATAAGTGAATGAATTTCCCATGACTGGAAAACATCATTTAAGCTCATAAAGAAACACATATGCCATCACCTTTGACTCAACTATGGTGAAATGAATAAATCTTACACAGAGCTCACGTGAATTTCTACTTTAGCAAAGTGAAAATCTACATTTGACAAGAAATGAGAAACAATAATAGCATGAGAGATGAGGACCCAAGGTATGATAAAATAAATTCATTTCTTTGAAGATCCAAAATATACAATGCAAATTATAAATGAAAGCATAATAATGATTTCACAACATAATGGTGAATAGATCACCAAATTACAACATATCACATACTTCAACCAATGTTGCATGAAGCGTGGATGAATCGGGGACGTTTTTTTGGAAGTGGGCACGTGGAAGCGTCATTTTCCAAAATTTAGGAAGCAAACCATTTCAGAAGCGTCTACTATATATATATATATATATATATATATGTTGCATTTATATTCAAAACAAACATCCAAATACCAAATTAGTTGTAGAAGACATGAAAACATGCATATTTTTACATAAATCAAGATAAATATGACATTCATGATTCCATTGTACATCAATAATTAATTATTCCAGCATCAACCATCTAGATTCTAGATTCTAGCAATTACAAACATACATCAAATTTTTAAGCATATTATAAAAAATAAAATGATAAAAAATTTAAGCATACTATAAAACATAAAAAATTTAAGCATGCCGCTTATTATAGAACATAAAACAATTAATCATATTATAAAACATAAAGCATATTATCTAGCAAGTGAGCAACTGTCAACATTATTCAGGTCCAAAATTCAAATAATAATGTTTACAAAATAGCCCACTTAGCCACCGCCAAGACAAAAAAGTTCAAATTCACAACAAGCCTACAAGTCTAATCTATGAAAAAAGTAGTAAATTCTGAATATATCTACTAATATCTCCTCCTTACACCACAAAGAGTATGTGGCGTTGGGCCTCCATGTAAATGAATAAGATAGTGGTTGTGGAAGTTGTGGCACTGCAATTGATGAATACAAATCCCCTGTTGTTGGTGTTGAACCATGGAACCTAGGACGCAAGGGACCAGTTGGGGGTGGCATGTCAACTCAATCATCATCATCATGGATAATTTCATCCTCTAACTACTCTAATTGCAACACTCCATCCTCCAAATTTGCCTCCTCTGGATACCTGTCCCAAACCTTAAGGTCTTTATTACTCTTTGCATCATCACAGTAATGGGACAACAATCACAAGTTGTAATGAACATAAACTAAGCTCTCTGCCTAGTCTAAACTCAACCTATTCTTTTTAACACTGTGGATGAAAGAATAAGAGCTCCAACACCTCTCTGCAGAAGAAGTGTTCACCACCTGTGATATCATTCGCAATGTCGAAGTCTGTAGAATTGGAGTAGCACCTCCATGCATGTTCCACGACTCAATAGAAGAAAAATTCTCTCGATCTCTAATTTCATGCATGCTCCAAAATGGACCAGTGCAAAGCATATATTTTCTCAACTGTTTCCGTACCAAGGCAACCTCCTCCTCATCATGGATTAATCTAGTCAATGCAATCATATATTTTTCTAGAACCTCTAGATCTAGGTGTGGTTTTCTCCTGTTCACCCCCCCAGGTGCTGGTGTTGAAATCCATTATGGATGATAGTATTTATGTGTCAAAACATATGCTAATGCATGCAATGGAACATTTAACATATCCTAATGTCTTTCCACCTCTGCATGAATATAAATGTACAAGGTGATATCTCTAGGCTCAACAATGTCTTTAATCTTCCCCAACATGTTATCCATTTTCTCATACACCTCCCCAATTATTGGCTAATCTGAATCTATAAACTTGATCATGTAACAAATTGGTTTTTTGAATTGAAAAACATATTTAACATGTGACCAAAAGTACATGTCAATAATAGTGTCCTTGGCTACATTAGCGCCATCTCTACCAGTGTTAATTTCCTCCCATGGTTCAGTGGTGACCATATTAGTGAAAGCTTGTCTCACCTTCACTAGTTGCCTAAAGGTGAGGTAATAACTTGCAAATCTTGTTTTTTCAAGTTTAAGCAACTGCAACTTGGAATAATTTCCATAGAAGTAGTTTAACCTTGTATTCCCTGTGATAAATTTAATGATTTGCTTCCCTCTCTTGTAAATATCATAAATCCACCCACATTATTTATGCTTCACAATATCATGCATCAAAAGTTTCAACGTGTGCACCAAGCACCCAACCAAAATATGTGTGGATGAGTACGCTCAATAATTCTTCCTGCTCCCTTACAATTTTCTGCATTATCCGAGATCACTTAAACCACTTTACTAGGGCCAACATCTTTGATTGGTTGCAATAGGATATCTCCAATGTTTTGGGAAGTTTCACTGATGGAGGAGGAGTCATGACATGTAATAAATATTGCACCACTAGCATAAACACCAGTAACATTTATCAAATGTTGGTTTCTGATATTTGTCCACCCATCTGATACAATGGATACCCCACTATCCACCCACTCATTTGTAAAACGTGTCAAAGCTATTTGAACATTTCCTTTTTCTCTTTCTAATAACACTGTTCTAGCTTTCTCATAGTTGGAGGACTTGTATCCTTTTGGGGTTTCATTGATGGCCTTTACCATTTCATGCCAATAGGGAGAGCGAAGCACATTGAATGGTACACCGCAAGCACAAATAAATCATACTATATTTCCATTCACATCATCCCTCCCATCAACATTAAGGAAATACCCTATATTTTTTTTACCTACAGAGCTTGTAGAAATACCAAGAGGAGATGAGATACCAAATCTAGAGGTTTCACTTGATTCAGAATGAGTTTTTGTTTCTTGTTTTTTTGTTTTGCAACCTCCTCTATTTGGATGGATTTTCTTCTTTGTTCATTTGAAACCTTTGGGAAAATTTCTATCCCCACAACATCCTTTTTTCATCACTATCCATCACCCCACAAATATGCCTCCTCACATGGGTATATGAATCACTATATGGTTTTCCTCCATGACAACCATGAGGGCACAAAAACTTGTAGCTTCCACCCCCTTTTCCCCCTTCAAGTTTGGTCACATAGTTCCACTAGGGCATCAATGTAGCTTTCCCCTTTAATGTTTCAATGTTCTCATCAAAATAATCCCCTTCCTCCTCATCATACATTGGGTCACTCATACGGGGACCACTATGTTTTTCTTCTTCTTGTTCTTTTCTTCTATTTCTACACCCCCTTACCATCATGAAAACCAAGAGTGGAATGATACATATAAGCCAAAAAAACATTATCTTTGAATATGAATATAGGTGGTGGAAAAATTGCAAATAAATGAGAAATAAGAAAGAATGGGAAAGTGTAGGAGAGGGATGAGAGAAAATAAAAAAACCAATGACAAAAAAATGAGAGAGTTTGGGGTTTTCACTAACCTCTTTAGCTCTTGTAGATGGAAGCCCTTCTTTACTCCTCTAAGCTCCTCCTCCTTCACTCCAAGCTCTCCTCGAATCTCTCTTCTCCAAGCTCTCTTTTCCTCTCTTTCTCCTCTCTTCTCAAAGCTCTCTTCTCCTCTCTTTATCCTCTCTTCTCAAAGCTCTCTTCTCCTCTCTTTATCCTCTCTTCTCAAAGCTCTCTTCTCCTCTCTTCTCTCTCTATCCTCTCTTATCAAAGCTCTCTTATCCTCTCTTCTCCAAGCTCTCCAAAAACAAAAGTGAGAAAATTAGAGGTGAAAGTGAGCTTTTAACCTTTTCATCATATCCATAACTCAACACTAACCCACCCCCTAACCCAACTAAAGAAAAAAAAAACAAAAAAAATCACTTTTTTTTAGTGTGCAATTCACATCCGTACTTTGTTTTATGGAAGCATTTGTGATCTGTATGGATCTACCTTCGAAACATGAAATTTCCATACGCTGATCCATTGTACGAAATGTGGATCTGACGTACGGAAACTTGGATCAGGCGGGGCAGTTTGGAAATTCTAGGAATCACCCTTTTCCGCAGCATCCGCGTTTCCTAAATTCAGATCCACGTTTCGTATGGAAAATCCTCTACGATTCCGTACAGGACACGGATCAGGCGTTGGAGATGGGGGGGTACATTTCCTACAACACTAATTTCACCCCATTATAAACTAGATCGACCACATTCATTTCATGTGATAACAATATGGAATTACCATTCTATTATCTAGAAAGGTAGAAAAATAATAGTGTGGAAAATGTCTCATGCATTTGGAATTTCATATTTATAAAATTCTAGGAAATGAGTCTAGAGGATAGAATTTCCAATATTTTGACTCATAATCACATTCAATAAACAAAAATGTGTGCGTGTAATGCAATATATCATAATACATAACACCAAAATGAAAGTGGAACCACTAGAACATATAAGTAAAACAACCAATAAGAAACAAGATGACATTGACAATGAACTTCCTTTGGAGGTTTTGAAATAGTGATTGAAAAAAAAAAATATTGTAATTTTATAAATATTCCCAACAAGAAGAGAATACCTCAATCTACATATTAATTTCTACATGATATCAAAGAGGGATTCACAGTAGATAAGAGATTTCGAAGTCGTCTTTGCAGGAGGATCAAATTTACATGATCAATTATTCAGAGCTAGAAGGACGAATTTCTATAGACTAAGGCTCGAGTATGCCCTTGAGGGAAGATCAAATTATGTTTCTTGAAAGGACCACATGGAGGTGGTATTGGAAGATAATGGGTTGAAGGAATTCATTGATAGAGATATCTCGAAACCAGCAGTAGTTGATACTTAGAATCTAGTACAATGGAAGAAGTGTTTAGCCAAGGCAAGGATAATCATATTAGAGGGAGTGCGATACCATATTGTCTCAAATTTATAGGGGAAAGAGACTGTATTCAATGTGGAAATAAATGACAGATCTGTTCTAGAATAGCAACGACCACAAGAAACTGGAGCTCAAGGATAAACTTCAAAGTATCAAGACGCAAAATAATGACCCAATTCAGCAGTATCTGAGCAAGTTCACACAATTTCTTGATGAACTTGCAGGAGATGGCGTCACAGTCCTAGATAATGATTTGGTGATTCTATCTCTTCTAGGCCTTCCAAAGAGATGGCACAAAAAACAAGATTTGGTGAATGAGAGGGAGAAACTACCAAATTGGGAATGATTATGGCCTGATTTGGTACAGGAGGAAATAAGGCATAATACCATAGATGGGACTTCATCCAAGGGTGAGGATGAAGAAAATTGTGCCTTGGATAGAAAGGAAAAGAAGGTAAAAGGGAAGAAATTCCAATCCAAACCAAAATCCAGTCAAGGGGGCAAGAAGAAATACTTGTCCAGAATCAAGTGCTTTCACCATCATGAATTTGGACATTATGCCACAAAGTGTCCACACAAGAAGGCAACAAAGAAGACCTCAGGAAGAGTGGCAAGTGAAGCTTTTGATTCAAAATTTGAGCTTGACTTCACCCTCATTTAATGCATGGAAAGCATAGTGACGGGAAGTTTGTAGTATCCGGATAGTGGTGCCTCGTTTCACATGATATAGAACAAAGAAATTTTTAGTGACTTGGAGGAGAAATATCTCTAGATGCGCATCAATATGGGAGATGATGGAAGGTATAGTGTGACCATAATCTGCAGAGTCACAATATAGAGGGAGGCAGGCTCCCCTCTCAAGCTCAAGGATGTGATGTTTGGTTTGGGTCTAAAGAAGAATATGATTTATGTCGCATTTTCGGAAGACCGTGTCTATGATGTGATATTCAAAAAAGGGAAGTCATTCCTGAGACACATCACCATGGGACAAGTGAATCAAATTGGGGTTTGAGTGAAGAACCTCTACAGGCTAGATGTAGAAGATTGTGCTGAATTAAGCACACATGTTGAGGATATTAAATATGAGGAGACCTTTTCTCGAGTAGAAAATTACTCTTCCATTAGATTAATTATAGCACTATCTGTGCATATAGGGTGGAAGATATACCAGATGGATGTGAAGACAACACTTGTTAATCGATTTATTGAGGAGGAGGTGTACATCGATAAAAAAGAAGGTTTTAAGACCTTTGATAGAGAGTCACATGTGAGCAGACTCAAGCAAGCATTATATGGATTGAAGAAAGCACCCAATTCTTGGTACACCAAGATGGATAGTTATCTCACCGGTTTGGGCTTCACCAAAAGTGAAGCAGATGAAAACCTATATCATGTTTTGGTAGAAGGTAAATAATTGATTATTGTCTTATATGTTGACGATTTGATTTTAACTCGTGATGAAAAACTGACTAGTTTTTGCAAGGAGGACCTTTCAAGAGAGTTTGAAATGAAGGACACGAGTCTCATGGACTATTTCATGATAATGGAATTATGGAAAGGAGAATGGGAATTGTTTGTCTCTTAGGGAAAGTATGCCAACAAGATACTTCAGAAGTTATACATGCAGAATTTCAAGCCCATGGAGACACCTATAGCAACCAATTAGAGGAAGGAGGATGCCACTTCAAGTGAGGAAGTGGATGCTACTGTTTATAGGATGTTGGTGCATTCATTCATGTATCTTGTGAACACATGGATATACAAGTGCTATTCAGTCAACCAGTTGAGCCAAGCTATGGTTCATCCCACCAAGTTATTTTTGAGGGCTACTAAGAATGTTCTACGGTACCTCAGAGGTACTCTTCAGTTTGAACTATGGTAAAGATAAAAAAATGGAGTGAAGCTATGTGGCTTCACAGATGCAGATTGGGCGGGGGGGTCCATTAGACCGGAAGAGCACATTAGGAGGAATTTTTAGTGTTGTGTCCATAGTGGTTTCTTGGTACAACATGAAGCAGAGATCTATGGCACTCATCTTAGTAGAATCAAAGTACATGGCTTCCATTCAAGCAACATGTGAGGAAATGTGATGAGAAAGATTCTTGTTGGGTTATTGTTTGATATGATGGATCCTACTATCATTTACTGTGATAATCAGAGTTGCATCAAGCTCTCTGAAAATCCAGTTTTTCACAATCGATCCAAGCATATAGATATTTTGATGTAGCCAAAAGGCCGCTTTTATCCACAATACGCAGAAAATTTAATAAGTCTGTTGTTCCCAATATTAATACCCATTAAAAGAGTATACGCGCATGGAACTATGGTTTTATGGTCCCACACAAATACAAACCAATCATAGTGGAGTCGCACTTCGTAAATTTTTAAAATTTCCACTTCATAGTGAACTTCATATCGCTTGTCGCAAGCTTTTGATTTTAGCGATAACTATATTCCTTATCTTGTGTGATATGCAATATGATCACATCGCATCACAACTAACATAACTTACCGGCCTTAACACTTTACCGCACTGCAAGGAAAACAACTTACCATGCGATGTCTTAACCACAAACCATAAAATTGCTCATATGCGAAACCGTTCTAGTTTTAATATCCACCGTTGGTCTTTGTTAGATCTAATGGTCCACACTTGTGCCTTTGCTGGTCACTTCACTCTTTCGCTTCACATCGCAATTCAAACAATTTATTGCGCAAGGCCTTAACGCATAACTCAAAAATTCTGCGATGCACGGTGATCGATGTATGAAACTTCTAAGTCTAAATGAACCAACGATTTCACTTGAACCCTTTACACATAACTCTACTATGTCTATACTTCTCGCATCACCAATCGACTGCTTTGCATACGTTGTGCGATATTTCAATACTCAACTCAACAAAGAATTAAAACATGATAATTAACACATATAGGATGATTAAAACACACAAACACTTGGAATTTATCAGAAAGGTAAAGGCATAGAGCCGAGCCCTTCAATGGCTAGATTTTACATTCAATGACTTCTCCTCTCTGTCTCTCCTCTATCACACTGCTCGCACACTTCTCTCACATTTTACTCTGTCTGTCTACACTATCACACTTCACAACTATTTACACTTCCCTCTAACTAAAAGTGGTTTATCATTTATTAGATTTAAAACAAACTCTATCTTATCCTCTGAATCTAATCTATTTGGCTAAATCTCCTTGTAGGGAGAACCAAATTTGCTACTTTTATTCCTATTTAATCTAAGACATTAAAAAAATTAACTTCTCACAATTAAATCTTAAGAGAATTTTAATAATCAAGTTCTCCACCTCTTGTTAGCCACAACATATGAACACGTAATCACATTGATGGCTAATTTCCAGATGCTCCTGCATCATAATCCCAGGGAAGAAAATATCGATTCATCAATGTTTCAAGATCTGCTTTAAACTTCTATAACTCTGCTATTGTCATCCAATTGGCATCTTCCATTGGTTTTCCTTTCCATTTGACTAGATACTGATAATAGTTCTATCCCCTGGTCTTCTTTGTTGCTCTTTTCTCTAGAATGGCTTCTACTTCTTTCTTTGTTGTCTTTAGCATTTGTTCCTTCCAATTCAAAGTCTGGTCCTCCTCTTCTGTAGATTTTTCTTGTAGTTCTTCCTTTGTTCCTTTATATAGGTACACATCTGCAACATTAAATATGGGTGATATCCCAACTTCTTCTGGTAATTCAATCTCATATGCAGTTCAGGAAAACTTCCTCAAAATTCTACATGGCCCTATCTTTTTCATTTTCAGTTTGTTATAGGTCCCGAATGGAAACCTTTCCTTCCTTTTATATACCATGACCAAATAATCTACTTGAAACTCCCTTTCAGTCCTCTTCATATCAACTCTTTGTTTATACTTTTGGGTGTTTTCTGTAAGCTTTGCTTGACATCTTCTTGCAACTTCTGCATCTGTTCTGCAAATTCTTCAGCCTTTGCACTCCTTGTCTCTTGTTTGCTCAAATATCTAAGCTCATACACACCTCTTGGATGCATTCCAAAAATAATATGAAATGGACTCATCCCAGTACTCCAGTTAGGAGTATGATTATAGAATAATTCAGCTTTAGCAAGTGCTAAATCTCATTGATTTGGATTTTTGTAAACCAAACTCCTTAATATGTTTCCCAAGCTGCTATTCACCAATTCAGCTTGTCAATCTGTTTGAGGATGATAGGCTAAACTGAAACTAAGGTTTTTACCTAGATTCTTCCATAGAGTCCTCCAAAAGTGTCCTACGAACTTTGTATCTCTATATGACACAATACTCACAAGAAATCCATGTAATCTTATAACTTCAGAGAAAAACAAATTAGCAATGTGAGTTGCATCACTAGTTTTCTTACAAGCAATAAAATGTGCCATTTTAGAAAACCTATCTACAACAACATAGATAGAATCATGTCCTCTTTGAGTCTTCGACAAACTTACATTAAAATCCATGCTGACAGCATCCCAAGGTCTATTGGGTATTAGCAATGGCTGATATAACCCAATGTTTTGGCTCCTTCCTTTGGCATGTTGATAAATCCCGCACTTCTCAACAAACTTCTTAATATCACTTTGCATTTTTGGCTAATAATAAAAGCACTTACTTGAGAAATTTTTTTATCATGTCCAAAGTGTCCAGAAATTCCTCCACAATTTTTTTACTAAATCAAATTTTCCCTTATGGAACACTTAGGTATACACAATTTATTATTCTTGAATAACAATACTCCTTGAATCAGGTACTCCATCCACTGGCTCCTATTATGAATCACTGGATTCTTAACATCTACATATATTTATTTGAAATTTGTGCCTTCCTCATACATATCAATCATTTCTTCAATCCCCAAAATTCCAATCTTCAATTCGCGCATAATCAAATTTACTCTACTCAAAGCATCATCAACTTTGTTTAACTTACCACTTGTATGTTTGATTACAAAGGTAAAACTCTGTAAGAACTCCACCCACTTAGCATAATTTTTGTTCAACTTTGGCTAATTGTTTATGAACTGTAGTGCATGGTTATCTGAATACAATAAAAATTCTTTTGGCAACAAATAATACCTCCATTTCTTCAAAGCTTTCACAATAGCATAGAACTCCTCATCATAGGATGAATACTTCTTCTTGGCATCATTTAAATTTTCACTGAAATAAGCTATCTTTCTCTACTCTTGACTCAAGATAGCTCCAATTTCTATCCCACTAGCATCAGTCTCAACTTGGAATATTTTATCAAAATTTGGCAAGTCCAAAATAAGCCTTTTAGTGATCTTCTTTTTCAACAACTTGAAATTTTGACCTGCTGCTTCTATCCACTTAAATGGCTGGTTGTTCTCCTTTAATATTTCAATTATTGGTGCACAAATCTTACTAAAACCTCTTATAAACTTTCTGTAAAAACTTTCAAGACCATGAAAACTCCTTACCTCAAATACACTTCTCGGGGTTGGCCAATACAGTATTACCTGAATCGTTTCTAGGTCCATATTCAAGCCTTCTTCTAAGACTATAAATCCCAAATAAATGAGATACTTCTTCATGAAACTGCACTTCTTCAAGTTTATAAGAATTTTCTCCTTTTGAAAAGTATCTAACACCAGCGTAACATGCTCCAAATGATCTTCCTTGCTCTGAATGAAAATCAAAATGTCATCAAGATAGACTATCACAAATTTTCCTGCATACTCTTTCAAGACCTCGTTCATTAGTCTCATAAATGTGCTTGGTGCATTAGTGAGACCAAAATACATCACTAATCACTCATACAACCCACTGTTGGTCTTAAATGCAGTCTTCCATTCATCTCCTTCTCTAATCCTTATTTGATGGTATCCACTCTTCAGATCTATCTTAGTAAAATACTTTGACCCACTTAAACAATCCATCAAATCATCTATGTGTGGAAATGGAAATCTATACCTGATAGTGATCTTATTTATAGCTCTAGAATCAGTACGCATGCACCAGTCACCTCCTTTCTTTGGACTAAGCACAACTGGTACTGAACATGGAATAAGGATTTCTTTAATCAGTCCTTTATCTAACAACTCATGTACTTGTCTTCCAACTTCTTCATTCTCTCGATGTGTCATTCTATATGCTTCTTTGTTTGGTAAACTTGCACCAGGTATTAAATCTATGTGATGACTGATGCTTCTGACTGGTGGAAATTTACATGGTAATTCATCAAAAACTATATCAACATAATCATCTAACAGATTTTTAATATCTAGAGATAGATTTTCTAAATTTGCAGAAGTCAGAGTTACCTTGGGTTTACCCACAATAGAAAAATGCATTTCTTTTTCCTTCTTGACTTCTTGCAGCAATTCCTTTCCACTAATTAGCATAACACTATTCCCAACTGCTCCTTTATCTACTTCATCCTTCAAAGGTAGTAATGTGTGTTTCTTTCCATCCTTCTCTATGGTATAATTATTCCTTTTTCCATCATGAATGGATTTTCTGTCAAATTTCCAAGGCCTTCTCAGCAATACATGGCACACGTCCATTGGCATCACATTACACAATATAACGTCTTTATATGTACCAATATGTATCTCTACTTTGCATTGTTTTGTCACCAAAATCTGATGTCCCTTCTGTAGCCACGACACTCAATAGGGATTGGTATGTACCATCTTATTCAACCCAAACTTCTCAACCATCTCTATGGAAACAATATTATCAGTGCTTCAACTATCAATCACAACTTTGCAACACTTATCTTTAGACTTGCATACAGTCCTAAATAAGCTCTTCCTTTGAGTTTTCTCATTTTCTTACTTCTCTACTTTAATCAATACTCTATTGAGTAATAAAAACTCTCCTGCCTTAGGTGGTTCCTCTTTTTCGTGACTTGAGGATTTTCTTCCTTTGCCTCAGCTACATTCACATTCCGCTGATTTGTTGGTTTGTTATGAGGACAATCCCAAGATCCGTGTCCCCATTCTCCACATGTGTAACACAAAATTTCTCTTCCTCAACCTCTACCTCTGGGTGAAAATATCTCTCTACCAAAGTCTCCTCTTTGTGGTGGTCTGCTACTCGAACCTCCTGATTCATTCTGAGAGTGTTGAAATCTTGGTCTAAAAGTTCCTCTGCCTCTTACTGCATTTTTACCTCTATTCTTCTGACTTTTTTTCCTCAAAATTTTCTCCTATGCCTTCAAATTTGCTTGATAGGCATCCTCAATTGTCTTCAGACTCAAAAAAATGATTTCATCCTGTATATCATACCTTAAACCATTTATGTATCTGGCTACTTTCTCCATATCATCTTCAGCATGTCCTTCTCTAATGCCCATCTTCTAAAACTCCTTTGTATACTCTTTGACAGTCATTCCTTTCTGTCTCAAATTCTACAACTGTTTGAAAAGATTTAATTAATGATATTTTGGCATAAAAAATTTCTTCAATTTACTTATCATTTTATCCCATTGCTTAATATTAGGCTTTCCCTTTATAATCCTAGATGTCTCTAGTTCATCCATGATCTGAAAATTAATGCTAGTTATTGTTGTGCTAGTTTCATATCAGATATAAACTATTCTTTGCTTTGTTTTACTTATCTTCATAGGCTTGTTTATGAGCATGTGATTGTCAAACAGTTTACTTAGTGAAATTATGAGTTTTTCATAAGCTTAAAAAGCATAATTTTAAATGATAGAATAGAAGTAATATAAGATATAGCAAACACACATAACAAAGCTTAACACATAGAATTTTGATAAAGGATTTCACCCCTCCTGGGCTACATCTCCTTGGTCCAGCTTCATAGTGTGGGCCTTTGTATTAGCTTCAAGTGTGCTCAAATTTTTGTTACAAGATTCAGAACATCTTGGAACCTATTCCAATGATTTTAAAACATCATAATCTCCCAAAAATGACTATTTTTTTGTTGAATTTGGACTCTGGATGCTCTGTAAATGACCCCGACACCTGGTGGCCCTAACCTTAAAAAAACTTAAAATGCACAAAAACACCTATAGATGACCTTTTCTGCCTCTGCAACCTGCTCCATTGAGTTCCCATTATGCCAATTAGCCTAGAATGACTCTTTTTGAGCTCCGTCTGGGCGAAAATTGAGTGAGTTATGACCAAAACTGTTTTTGCCCCAATTTCTCCTCTAAAATTGGAGGAACTGCCAGTTAACTTTCTAAAATTAGAAAATAGAAAAAAATGGTGTGCCCTCCTAAAATTATGCCAACATAAACTGTGAGTTTAATTAGTGTTTAAACACACTTAACAGCGGATAAGCACAATTCAGTGATAAGCACGTTTTTAGTGCTAATGACGTCTTATCGTGGTTAAACCATGTTTAAACATTAATTAAAGGCATTTAATTTTCCACTAGTTTGTTTGGATTAATGTCTAGTTTCGGGACAATGGCCATATGGGGAGGGGGCTAGCCCTCGATCCCCAACTGTCGAACATGTATACTTCAAATAAAATCAGCGAACATAGAGGGTGAGATCCGTTGAGTAAAAGAGTTGGTGTTGTGTGTGACTGGCGGGCAGAAGGTTGTGGGTTCGACCCCCACTCCACCATAATAATTTTACACAAATGTATAACAACTTTCTCTTCCATACTTGTCGAATCTGCATCCAATTTGGAACCTCTGCTATAATAGTTAGAAGACCCTCCAACTTTGGTTGAACTCCACCATAGTGGGTATACAAACTTTATAATATATATATATATTCCACCATATAGAATAATGTCCAAAAATTAATGTGATAAATAATTCAACCCCAAAGGTTGGAAGATGGCCCACTAGAGAGGACATGTAGCGCCCTCTAGTTGGGTTGTACTCCAACTCCTAAAAAAGACTCAAATTTCAACTTAGGAAGAATATTGGAGGTCATTGGACAATTTATCTCTTCACTAATCCATCTGATGAATCTGAAGATGACACTTGTCATGACGCCACTAGCTACAATATGGAGAATATTCCTTGCAATGCTAACTGTACCTGCCACATCATCACTGTACTGGTTTTGCTCCTTTTTTTCCTATTTTGGAAAATCAACAGCAGATGATAACTCATTCATACAAACTCGGATTTCAATGAAATGAGTTGCATTGGAATCCTGGCAACGAACTCTATCTGGTTGTTTAGGTTTGAAGAAATTTTGATCACTTTCAATTTTTAGCTAAAACTTGAGCCTTAGATCATTCCTCCCCACTAGAAGCCTTTTGGACCCCAAAATATACTATCAATTGTTCAGCAAGTGAGGGTACATCTCCCTCACTTTTCCAATCTCCAACCATTTTTCCTTTGAAAGATTCTAACTTTTGAGCCCAACTCTAAGGTATTCAACATTCCCTCTTCTTGAAGTTATGATTCTTCTGTCAAGTATGAGATCTTGTTGAATCTCATCAAGATATTCTGGCGATAAATCATCTATTGATGGAAGCTGAACATGCTCTCCTTGATCATCAATAAAAGGAGGCTCAAATAATCTCAAATTATAAACATTGACGATAGAATAAATTTTCATATAAGGAGGAAAATCTAGCTTGAATGCATTTGTACCAATCTTTTCCAAAATTTTAAATGGACCATAGCAGATTGGTTTGAGATTTTTACCTTCCCTTTGCAATATTTATTTTCTTATGTACAACCAAACTTCATCACCAACTTGGAATTTGTGATCAACCTGATGTTTATCATGCCTTGCCTTGTAGCTGCTTTGACTCTTTTAAAGTTACTCTTGCACTGTGTGATGTACCAACTGAATTTTCTTAATGAACTTTCTTGCTTTATCTATGTCATTATGTCCGTCTATAGAAACATATTTCTCAAAGATAAATTCCAATGGTGATCTTGAAAAGTAACCAAAATAAGCCTCAAATGGCGATGTATTTGTGGAAGAATGTTTTTCCTGATTGTATGCATGTTGTATGTAGTGTAACTGTTCATCCCATAGAAGATGAATAATAGTTCTATTTACCACCTATGTTTTACCATCTGTTTGTGGATGAAATTTTGTACTTTTTTCAACTTTGTATCCATCATGTCCCATAATTTTGACCAAAAATTCCCAACAAATTGAGAATCTCGATCAATTACAATAGAAGTAGGAAGACCAAAATGGATCCATACATTTTGAAAGAAAAGATTAGTAGTTTGTTCATTTGTAATAGTTTTCTTACATGCCATCAAAATACACATTTTTCTGAACCTATCTACCACAACATACAAATAATCATCACCTTTCATTGACATAGGAAGGCCTCCCACAAAATCCATTGAGATACTCTCCCAAGTATGAGAAGGAACTGGAAGTGGTGTGTACAAACCAAGCTTCCTATTGCTAGGCTTACTTGTTGCACATAAAGAATATCCTATAATAAAACGAGAAACACTTTCATTCATGCATGGCTAATAACAATACCTTTGGAGATGCCCTACTGTCTTGCTTACACCGAAATGTCCTGTAATCAATGATGTGTGCACCTCCCTTATGATACTGTTTCTTTCTCCCTGCCATGCTGACTTACCACATAAAACAAATCAGATTTCAATTTTTCATCAAATCCATCAAAATATTCATAGTTAACATCTTCCATTTTATCGATCATGAGAAGCACATAATTTTTACTTGCATTTACTAGCCTCTTCATTCCCCCTACATTAAATAGAGAGATATTTAGTTTTTTGCGATGAACTCTCACAATATACTCCACTCCATATTTGATCAAATGATATTTTTTCTCATGACGGTAAAATATTTCTTTCCTGTCATACAAATATGGAATACCCAAGATAATCCCTGAAATGTCAAGTGGAACCACATCTAACTCAACTTCATCGACAAAGTTTGTAGTAATAGAAAATCTAAAAATACATTTACTTGTCATCTGTAAATTTGCATTGTTAACTATCCAACCTAAAGGGTATGGTTTATGATGAGGTACATTTTCAAGGTTTAGTTTTTTAACTAAGTCTTATGAAATCAAGTTTGTTTGTAACCCTGTATCAAACAATGCATCAATCTTTGTATGATTATAAAAAACTCTAACATGGAATAATTTTATCGTTGTATCTTCATTTGGAGTGTGGTTGTGACTGTTTGAGGAACTAGAACTTGCTATAGCTTCCTTTCCTTTTTTAACCATAGCAACTATCTTGGTTTCATCTCCTGAATCAGATCCAAGATCTTTTTGTGTGGTGGCAGTCATATTTTGTTTCCCTTTGTTATTTGGTTTCTTTGGTCTTAGTTTGCGATGTAGTTTCCAATAGTGTGCTTCATCATGCCCCTCTTTGGAAAAATGTTTGCATGTCATTTTATCCCCTTCTTTCTTAACACTTGCATTCTTATTTCCCTTCCATTTTCCTCCTTTCTCTTTTCCCTTACCCTTGAATGACTTCTTATTACTATCCTCTTTAGAAACTTTTTTACCCCTTGATTCAAGATGTGTGGCTTGCACACATACTTCATCTAATTTATTTGGGTTAAACATAATAATAGTGTGTTTTAAGTAGGAATGTAGACCTCCTATATACTTCAAGAGTGTACCTTGTGAATTTAATTTTATTCCAAGTAATAAATCCCTTTTCCTAAAATCTTGTGTATACTCTTAGACAATTTGACCTTTGAGCTATCTAAATTTTTTCCAACGCATTATTGCTTTCTACATATAGGCTAATGGATAAAAATTTATTTTAATGGAAGAAATGAATTCAACCCAAGAAATGGAAATCTTACCATGGATTTGCATTTCCTCTTGTGTCTTTGCCTCCCACCAAACTAGTGTTGCTCCTTCTAGCCTTAATGAAGCCAATTGGATTTTGATATCGTCTTCTTGTAGATTCTGAATTCTATAGTAAACTTCCAATTGATGAATCCAATTGTCTAGTATTTTAGCATTAACTTTTCCATTGTATGTAGGAATTTCAAATTTTATGTCCAACTTGAGTAACAATGTCTTTCCTTTTGGGATATTGGAATGAGTATGGGTATGAGTTTTTGTAGTGGATGTGGAAGATGAAGATGCAGATGAGGATGATGATGATGATGGTGGTGGTGGAAAGGGAGGTTGTTTTCCTCCACTTCTTTTTGAGCTCCTCTCTTCCTCCTTTTTACTGTTTGAAGATTCTTCTCTAAGAGGGTGTTTTGAACCTTCTCTAGTTTCCTTTTCCATAAAATATTCATACATAACTTTCACCAGCCTTTTCATTTCTTTGAATTCCCTCTTAACATCCTCTTCTTCAGAATTTTCATGAGTCCCTTCATGGCCTAACATTTTGGCTGTAGATTTAAGCTCAATCTCTGAAGCTTGTATCTCTTCAATCACCTCAGCCTCTTGTGAAATTAATTCCTCTTGTGCTTCAAGTGTTGCCTTGAATGGTCCTTTGGGTGATGATTATGCCTTCTTAGCCTTCTTCCTTATTATCCTAATTTCAGGACTAGCTATCAATAGCTTCCCTTTTCCTCTCTGCAATCTCAATATTGTAAGCATAAGTAAATTTGCATTGTTAAAAACCCTTCAAGTAAAACAAGAAAGAAACCTTGTGCTCTGATACCAACTTGATCTGAAAATGAATGCTAGTTATTGTTGTGTTAATTTCATATCAGATATAAACTTTTCTTTTCTTTGTTTTACTTATCCTTCATAGGTTTGTTTATGAGCATGTGATTTTCAAACAGTTTACTTAGTGAAATTATGAGTTTTTCATAAGCTTAAAAAGAATAATTGTAAATGACATAACAGAAGCAATATAAAAAACAACAAACACACATAATAGAGCTTAACACACATAATTTTGATAAAGGAGTTCACCCCTCCTGGGCTACATCTCCTTGGTACAACTTCATAGTGTGGGCCTTTTTATTAGCTTCAATTGTACTCAAATTGTTTTTAAAAGCTTCAAAACCTCTTGGAACCTATTCCAATGAGTTTTAAACATCATAATATCCCAAAAATGACTATTTTTTCCCTGAATTTGGACTTTGGATGCTCTGGCAATGACCCCAACACTTGGTGGCCCTAGCCTTCAAAAATATTCAAATGCAAAAAACACCTATAGATGACCTTTTCTTCCTCTGCAACCTAATCCATTGAGTTCCCAGCATGCCAATTAGCCTAGAATGACTCTTTCTGAGCTCTGTTTGGGTGAAAATTGAGTGAGTTATGACCAAAACTATTTTTGCCCCAATTTCTCCTCTAAAATTGGAGGAACTTCCAGTTAACTTTCTCAAATTAGAAAACCTCCAGAAATGGCACGCCCTCATAAAATTCCGCCAACAAAAACTGCGGGTTTAATTAGCATTTAAAAATTCTTAACGACGGATAAGCATAATCTAGTGATAAGCACGTTCTTCGCGCTAATAATGTCTTATCGTGGTTAAACCACATTTAAATGTTAATTAAATGCCTTTAATTTTCTGCCAGTTCATTTTGATTAGAGCCTGGTTTTGAGACTATGGCCATATGGGGAAGGGGCTGGCCCCCTCCAACCCCCAACTTTCAGACACGTATACTTAAAATATAATCGGTGAACATAGAGGGTAAGATATGCTGAGTAGAAGAGTTGGTGTTGCATGTGGCTGGCGGGCGGAAGGTTGTGGGTTCGACCCCCACTCCGCCATAATAATTTTACACAAATGTATAACGACTTTCTCCATCATAATTGTTGACTCTGCCTCCAATTTGGAACCTCCACCATAGTGGGTTTAAAAACTTTATCATATATATATATATATATATATATATATATATATATATATATATATATATATCAAATAATTCCACCATATAGAATAATGTCCAAACCTTAATGTGACAAATAATTAAACTATTAAACTCAGTTAGGGAATGTTTACATAGAATGCCACGTGGCACCTGCGGATTGGCCATCAATCCAACACTTAAAAAATTTCAAATTCCAACTTAAGAATATTTGGAGGTCACTGGACAATTTCTCTCTTTAGTAATCCATTTGATGAATACGAGAAATGAAAATTGTCACAATGCCAAAATTTTGCTGAAATCTAGAGGATATTCCGTAGTCACATTTATGCACACCACATCATCATTGTACCTGTTCTACTAATTTTTTGCATGTTTTGGAAAATGAACAACAGACAATAACTCAGTCATACGAACTTGGATTTTGATGAAACGAGTTGCGCCGGAATCCTAGCGATGAACTCTATCCGGTCATTCAGGTTCGAAGCAATTTTGAGCACTTTCAATTTTTAGCTAAAACTTGAGCCTTAGATCAATCCCACTAGATAGATGCATGGCCCTTAAACGTGGTAGCTGCAATATTTACTTTCTTCTTATCTTCGACCTCTTCTAAGTCGAAATAATTGTCCACTATACTGATCCAATCTATCAGCTCATCCACATTAAGGTTCCCCTCATATAAAGGAATCTCCATTCTTGGTTTTCCACTAACCTTTTCCAATATCTTGAAAACCTTAGCTTCCCCACTTTCTTCTTCTTCCTCCTCCTCAAAATACTCTTCTATTGTGCTAACATCTTCTTCTTTGGGGGCTTTCTTCTGAGTAGTATATATTTTCGTTATCCTGGTACGAAGGTGTCGAATCTCTTCGAGCAAAGCTCCATTTTTTGTATATCTTCCATGACCCTTGTCAGCTCCTCTCTTGGGTGGCATATTTGTTACATTTCTTGAGAACAGAAGTCAACTACGGTTTTGATACCAAATGATGTAGCAAAAAGGTCACTTTTACCCGCAATACGCATAAAATTTAATAAGTTTGTCATTACCAAGGTTAGTACATGTTTAAAGAGTATGCACGCGTGGAACTATGGTTTTATGGTCCCACACAAATACTGACCAATCACAATGGAGTCACACTTCGATACTTTTTAAACTTTACACTTTGCAACAAACTTCATATCACTTGTCACAAGGTTTTGAGTTTAGCGATAACTGTATTACTTATCCCATGCGATATGTGATATGATCGCATCGCATCGCAACTAACATAACTTACCAGCCTTAACATTTTACCGCACCGCAAGGAAAATAACTTACCATGCGATGTCTTAACCACAAACCATAAAATCACCGATATGCGAAATTGCTCTATTTTTAATCTCCACCGTTGGTTTTTGTTAGATCTAATGGTCCACACTTGTGCCTTCACTGATCACTTCACTCTTCCGCTTCACATCGCAATTCAAACAACTTATTGCGTAAGGCCTTAACGCATAACTCAAATTCTAAGATGTGCAGTGATCGATGTACGAAACTTCTAAGTCTACACGAACCAACAATTTCACTTGAACCCTTTACACATAAATTTATTGTGTCTATACTGTTCGCATCGCCAATTGACTACTTTGCATACAGTGTGCGATAATGTAATACTCAACTCAAAAAAGAATTAAAATGTGATAATTAACATAGACAGAAGAATTAAAACACACAAACACTTGGAATTTATCAGAAATGTAAATACACAAAGTCGAGCCCTTCGATGGCTGGATTTTACATTCAATGACTTCTCCTCTCTGTCTCTCCTCTATCACACTACTCGCACACTTCTCTCACACTTTACTTTGTCTATCTACCCTATCACACTTCACACCCATTTATGCTTCCCTCTAACTGAAAGTGTTTTATCATTTATTAGCTTTCAAACAAACTCTATCTTATCCTTTGAATCTAATCTATTTGGCTAAATTTCCTCGCAGGGACAACCAAATCTACTACTTTTATTCCTATTTAATATAAGACATTAAAATAACTAACTTATCACAATTAAATCTTAACATAATTTTAATAACCAAGTTCTCCACCTCTTATTAGCCACAACATGTGAACACGTAATCACATTGTTGGATAATTTCTGGATGCTCCTACATCATATTTGGTATCACCATCTATGAGTTTGTGTGTAGAGGTGAATCATGTTGTTGCAGTACATCCCAACAGAGGAACGAGATGCAAAAATTTTGATAAAGGTTTTGTCAAGAGGAAAATTCAAGTTCCATAGAGGCAGGATTGGGGTGGTAGATAATCCCTTTCTTTCTTAGAGGGACTAGTGAAAATGCAGTAAGAACATCTCAGTTTGACATTGCCTTGGTCAAACTAGAGATAATTTGAATTTCCACAACAAAAGAATCTTGGAGGTAGGTAATTGAGGTGACATGTCTCTTGTTACTCAATTAATTTGAGTTGTGGAACCTTGATTTCAGTTTAGTATGATTGATTGCTAATTTTTTGCAATCTATTTTAGTTAATTTGAGTTATTGTCAGTTAAACTAGTTCCAATTTTTGGAGAAACTAGTGGAAGGTCAAGTTGTGCAGTGTAACGTAAATCACACTCAATGGTTATCCATTTAAATAATAAATCAACACAAAATAATTGTTGCATGCAAAGAATTTGAGTTACCTAACTGAGATTGAGATTCCAAGGAAATGTAATATCAGTTTTATACTAGTCCCATGTGTACAGGTGGTGCATGCAGTCATAGGATAGGCCTACAAGAATTGCGCAATATAATCGAGGAATTTCCATAAAAATATGGCATAATTCCTAAAGGAAAAATTCAAGTAAATAGGAGCTTAGAGGCTTGAAAATTTTGCTAAGTATTGGCCAAGTTCAATCATCCAGGCAGAGAGATAGACTAGACACTTGCAGGTTGTGATCAAGCTTGAGCAAGCATTTCATTTCATCTCTATTATTTGATTAATGCAATACAAATAGTAACGGGTTTTGATCAGTTTCTTTCCCTTAGATAAATATTTGTGCATGTGTGATGTTTCTTCTTGCATGTAAATGTTATGTGTTCTCGATCATGAATTAGCTTGCGCAGAACAATATAGTAGCTTCTAGTTTTGTGATTTAGTAAATTTCATGGGCAGTTTAGAATATACACATTATTTTCTACAAAACATCTAAATGTTAAACATTTATGCTTAACATATACCCCATACTAGGTTGTAGATCGCCTCTCAGCACAATTAGTTATAAATTTTTATAGCATTGAGAGGCACTCTACAACCGAGTATGGGGTAGATTTCAAGCGTAAATTCAACATTTAGAATTTAACAAATGTAATATAATGTCAATTCTGGCTCAATATAGGGGTAGATGTGTAGGATCAAATTTTTAACATTTAACAAAAATAAAAATAAAAACTTAAAAAAAAACAATAAAAGTAGTAAAAAAGTTAAAAGTAATAAATATCCTCACAACTACTAAAAATATTTATGTAGAAATTAAATCAAGTTTTCAATCAAATTAAATGAGAATACTTTTATATATAAATATGTTAAATATATATAATATAAATCATATTACTAAGAACCAACATAGATCCATCTTACCTAAGGATAAGAGCATTGATAGCAAACAAATTGACTAATAGTAATAGAGGAAATGGTTATTTTAAGTTTTTCATTATTGTATTTTCTTTGACATGATTGATTCAAAATATAGGTGCAATATTTTACAACCAGCTAAGTTTTTTAAATAGATACTTTCTTAAACACAATATCATGGAATCAAATTTAAGAGAGAGAGCGGGGGGGGAGAGAGAGGGAGGGAGATAGTGACAAATATTGAGGGCGAAGAGAGAGAGAGTGATGGGGGGGGAGAGAGAGATATCTAGATGGGGAGAGAGACAGAGGAAAGAAAAAATACATAGAGATATATAGGTGGAGAAATAGAGGGAGTGACAAGGGAGATATGGGGAGAGAATGAGGGAGAGAGGAGAGATATATGGAGAGAATGAGAATAGAGAGAGAGGGACGAAAAAAGATGGAGGGGAGAGAGAGAAGGATAGAGGGAGGTAGATAGTGACAGAGTTAGAGGGAAGAAAGAGAGAGAGTGATGGGGGGGAGAGACAGAGGGAGGTGGGAGATAATGATAGAGAGAGGAAGGAAGAGGGAGAAGACTCAATATAGAGAAGGAGAGTGAGAGATGGAGTTGGAGGGGGAGAGAGAGAGGGAAGAAGAAAGACACAGAGGGTGGAGAGAGAGAGAGAGAATTTGTATGTTTTGGGGGTGATATAGAGAGAGGGAATAAGAAAGAGACACATAGATATTATATATAGTAGTATGTAACCAACCTAGATCCATCTTAACCCCAGATATACCAAGCATCAGGAGCAATCAAATATCTCGAGGTGCAAATATTTCCTCAAGTTTTTCACTCGAAAAAGAGGTGAAGTAGTTGTATTTTTATGCTTTTTGATCTCAGCTCAAGTCCAAGGACCTATTGTGAGAGAGTCCTTTTCTTTGAAACCACCATGACTTGTTGTCGGGAGTCATCTTTTTTAGTGGTAGTTCTTTGTAAGAGAAATAGTTCCAATCTAGAGTGAAATATGTATATTTTATTCTTTTTCTACTGATATCAACAAATCGGCCTAGCATTGGAGCAGGGCCCGGAGACATAGCCTAGGAGGGGTGAACACCGTTATCACTTGCTTGTGTCTTCCCTGCATGTTTTTCAAATTGATTTTCATATGAATTTGTTCACGTTTAAGTTCATTTGAAAACTTAACAACTGATCTTTGAAGAGGTTGGAAACTAATTTTGCATTTAAAGACCCAATTTTATCGGACTTGCAAAGTGTCAGAGGATGATAATTTTCCATTTTCAGATCACGTGGTATCAGAGCAGGTTTTGACCATATTGCAAGAATGGGTGAAATTTTGTGGAATGCAAGGCTCCTAGAATTGGAAGAAATGAATTCTTCTCGCCAAGTGGATAATATGGAATTGAGGAGATTTCTTGAAGCAAAAAGGGATGAAAATAATATTTTATGTCTGATGTTGCAGAATGTCATTGAAGATAAAATTTGGGAATTTTCAACTATCAAAGCTTCCCCTAAGACTCAACAAGTTTGTGGTCATGGGATGACTGATGTGTGTACCCTTTATCAAATGAATAAAATTTCTTATACATTAAATCACAAGAGTGGTTTAATTGGGTCTACATGTACCACTTCGTCTACAAAAGAGAAGGATAAGATGTTCAAGCTTCATGAAGAGAACCAAAAGTCTCAAGTAGAAAAGGAGGTAAAAGATATGTCTTGCTCAATTCGTTCTCTTAATAATGATAATGCTTCTTTTGCATCATTTGAGAAACATACCAAGGTTATTGCTATGAAATTGTTGACTAAAATGGGGTACAATGGTAAGGATCTTGGAATCCATATTCATGGAATTGTTAATCCTATTTAGGTGAGGGAAAAACCTCGACATGAAGGATTAGAGTATGTTCAATAAGAAGTTGGAGAATGCTCCAAAGAAGCAAAGTCAAATAATTATTCAAATGTGAAATTTGTGAAGAAATAACTCTTGCAAGATGAAGGAGAATCATGTCATGATGATGATGTTGATGGAGAAACATATCCAAAGAGAGGTGATTGCTTCAAAGGAAGAACCAAGTCTGGTTCTCCATGACAATCGAGTTCTCCTCGTCATGATCATAATCAAAGGTACCGTCATGAAAGGTATAAATGACCTATTATTTTAAGGATTTTTATGACTATGAACAACATGATGATTTGAATAGAATGTTATGGAATGCGTTTCCTTTTACTTTTTGTCATTCACCTAGCCATTGTGTAGAAAAATTCCAAAAAAGGAAAGAACTATTAAATAAAATGAATATGTCAACTAGAAGTGAGACCAAGAAGGAAAATTTTCATCCATGTTTAAAGACATTTTTGCCAAGAAATTCTCACAAAAAAGTTTGTAATCATTGCAACATAAGTATGCATTAGATCAAGAAATCTAGGAAGTTGCATCCACATCATCATCCGAAGGAAAAAAGGGTCATGAAATAACCTGAGAAAGGGAAGATAGAAGAGTGTGTGAGGCACACCATAACCATTCCTGAAGAAACTCCAGAAGAAAGAAAAATGAAAAAAGAAAACTCCCTAGCCTAGTTGGGTAAGAAATGGTTGGATTATTTGTCTAATTAAAAGTTGCATTTCTTTTGTATTTCACATTTTACATGTCCCCATAGGTATTTTGTAAAAGTGATGTTGTGAATAAAATCAGTTATATGCAACATTGTTTTATTTGGCATTGTTGTGCTACCTTGGCTTGTTGATAAGTCAATTTGTATGGAATTTGAAGAGTTGAATTTATTACATATTGTAAAATTCAATTATTTCATGGACATTGTAGTAAGCGTCCTAAACGTTGGTATGAGAAGATGCATTACATCTAGTATGTTAAAATAGTATCAAGCAATGAACTATACAGGTATTTCTATTTGAAGCTTGTTTGGGTTATTTTCCAAAATATTTTTGAATTTAATCCTTGGTAAATATTTTGCAGAAGATGGACATAGTTTTGTGCATCAAAGAGTACAAGTGCAGCTTGAGAAAGGAAAAGAAAAGTATAAAGCAATGCATGGCAAGCATCGAGTTGATCATGATTTCCAAGTGGAAGGTCAAGTTTGGTTTTATGTCAGCAAGGAAAGAATTAAAGGTGAATATCGTCTGAGCCGCCAAGGAAAGGTGGTCATGAAGAGAATGTTCAAATTCCATCCATTGAATATTTTTTTTCTAAACATTTGGAAGAATTGCAGCAAGTCACAGTTCTTGAGAGGAGGATAAGGACATCATGTAGAGACAATGTGGAGTATCTTCGAATGGGGCTCAAAGGCACCAATCCAAAAAAGTAATAGTGGATTGAGATCGGTAAAGTGAAGGAGTTGTATCCTCACTTACTTGCTAAGTAAAAATAGATTTTTGGTGGTCCAAAAGTTCCCAACGAAGAGGTATGATCCAGAGATCAAAAATTTTCTCAAACATAAAAGTGCTTAGAATCACCTGAAACTAGTGCCAAATCATAGTGTTCATCGTCATGATTCCAATGCTACTTGAATTTCCTCAATACAACGTCGTATGAGAGATTTATGATGTTTGGATGTTTTTTCTCAATAACTAAAATGTCAACTTACAGTGTTGACTGAGCTGCTTACTAAGAATGTCGTATAGCTAATGTCAGCATGTTGATTGGGATGTATGATGGACAATATGTCCAATTTGGGCTCGACATGTGGCGGTGTCATAGAGGTTAAGGTGTCGCATGTTCATTTTTGGTTGATTGTTGAAGTGGCCCAATGAGAGGGCAATATGTGGCCCTTAGTCATTGGAAAAAAATTTATAGGCTGACCGATCAACCTCAGTGGATTTCAGCCCCTAGACCTCCCGCACAATATTCCATCACTCTATCATCACACCATTCCATTGGTTTTTAACATATATCCTTCATTGATTATATTTGATTTTATGTTGTTGGCAAATTGGGGGAGGGGTTGGGCGGTATTCCCTAGCCCTAGGTCATATAATACCATCCAACCCATGGAAATGGTGACAACGGAGGGGGCGAGGACTATGCCCCATGTTGTAAAATCTTGTTGAGAATTTGGAGGGCTAGTGATTAATTCAAATTCTCTTCTTGATAATTACTTGTGAGCTTACTTGGGTTACTTATGTCTTCTCTAGCTTATTTAATCTTTCATCAAGTCAATTATCAAAATACACGAGACACAAAAATTAGGCTCCTAGAGCCAGGGAAAAACCTCTTCCTCTTAGAGAGGAAAACCCACGAGAAATTCTTCCTATAGATTTCAGATGACAAGTACCATGGCCCAGAATTAGACCCTTGACCTATTCATGCATCCAAGACCTTGTCCTTACTTCTTTGATGACCTTCAATGTTGATCCTTCTTCTCTTCACCAAGTTACAATGTTTTGCACCAATACTTCATTTGAACCTTCAATTGATTCTTCAGTTATATGAGGTATATACGTTGTAGATAGGAACATAAATCAAAGATTTACTTTCCTTATTTCTTATTCTTTCCAACTACTTCTTTTCTTAGCAGACCACTATTCAAACCTTTTCCTGAACTAGAGACAAATAACAATGTCACCTTTTATCTGCAATGATACTTCAAAATAGACTGCAAATCATTCTTGAATAGATCCACAGTTTAATACACAAACACGGTTCTTGAATTAACCCTGTCACAATGCAGTTACTTCAATACTATTTGCACTGCTTCATATGGAAAATCTGCACTCTAGCTTAAGTCAACCATGGAAATTATCATAGTAATACATCACAAATACGGTTATGTCTTAAAAAAACCTGAAGCATGTCAAAGATCCAAACTGAAACTCTTATTATACTCCACGCTTAACTTTAGAAATAGCCCACACTTCACTTCAGATAATCTGCAATCTACTTCAGGTTGTCCGCAATTCTACCTTTGAGAGATTCGCACTGCAATTATTCAGCCAATTGATCTAGAGATGACCGTAACACTTTATTATACTAAGCTATTATCAAATATATCTGCTTCTTCTTCAGTCTTGAGTCAGTGTGATACGTTTTCCAAAGGTCCGCAAAAACTCAAAGAAGTGACCGAAAAATATGTATGTGAATGAGCTGCAGGACAAAGGCATATATAGAGGTAGTACATTGTCTTTAGGCCGGCCTGTTAGTTAGTATGTAGGCCGACTAGACCAATTGATGAAGGCTGACTTTAACACATCAACGTAGATTTTCTTCTAGCATTTGAGTGAGGGTTGATTAGAGCCATTCTTCCATGGTTTTTGGACTTGGTCTTGGAGCATTTCTTTTGACTAGATCCTTCATGCACATATGACACTTATTACATTTATATCTAGAAGACAAAAACCTAGATAGACTGTTGACACCTAATCCTATGGATGGGTGTGCATATGTATTTTTGTATATTATTTATTATTAGGAAATAAGGAAGGCCAAGAGTCATTGGGAGCTGAATCCCAATAGCCTCACCTCCCATCTATATAAGCATGTACATTCTTCAGCTAATACACAATTCTAGTTTTGAGGAGTTACCTCCTGGTTTGACATGGTATTAGAGCCAGCCCCACATTTGGCATTTCTGCCCTGTGGTGTAACTCCCTATCCTTTTCTCAGTCATATTTTTTAATAGTTTTTGCTGCTCATTAACTACTAGGCTGTTATTCTGCATTTTTTTTCCCCTATTTAGCACTGACATTTGCAGCTCCAGCTCCTGCAGACTGCAGGCTCTGTCAATCTGCAAATTGCAGGCTCTGCCATTCCAGCAGTCCTGCAACTTTGTCTTCTGCAGATTCAAGTTCAATTTTTTTTATGTAACGCCCTTTTGGGCCTCCTCATTATCTCATCTGCATTCTCCTCATTAAACATTCTCCTGCGCCCTCACTCATTCTCCATTCTCCATTCCCTAACTCTTTGCGCAAAAAATGGTCAAGCCCAGGGATCGACCCCCTTCCATAGTGCCACCTTACCTCCCACTGCATTTACCAGCGCTATCTCTTTCATATACGCCTCCACTGTTGTCCGCACGTTTTAATACAGCGCTCATATATTACTCCTGGTGTCATAAGAACGCTGCCTCATGGTTTATCAACGCATTCCATAAACGCTGATGTTTAAATGCTGTCAAACCACGCCACTTATAAAATAGCGCTGTCTGCATAGTGGCCCGTGCGTTAATACATTCTGTGCTTCACCAGCATAGTCATTGCGGGCTCAAAGAGTACAGATTCTATCTATGTCAATATAATAAACGATGTGGCATTGATATATTGTATTTTGTTTTTAATACCATTTGTGTAATTGGTGTGGTCGCCTCTCTTATATTGTTTATTCGCCACCTTTATAGTAGTCACCTTATTAGCCCTTCCCATAGTGTGTGGTACTCTCTCTAATGTAATATTTATACATATATGTTTACTTATCTGTCCCTTTCAATTTTTTTAAATCTTAGCTCCCTGGATATATATATCTGTCTAAAATTATACTGAAAACACCCATGTATTACATTTGTTCATATATAAATATATATTACATTGTGTGTATTACACATTAAACATTATTATTATTACATTTTAATGACACATGTATTACATTGTTACAACGATTACCATTGAAAAGAAAGCGATGAGTGCATGTGTCTTTTAACCTCCTTTCACATTTCCGCCCCTCCCATCGTTCAATACCGCTCACAATTTTTAATACCCCACCCCACTATATACCGCCCCTCATATTCACCATTCCCACATATGCCCCATTCACCATTCCATATCATCTTTTTATATACATTTTTCCCCAACAAAAAAAAAAAAATACATTTTTTTTTATGCAGAATCAGTTTATAGCAAAGAGTCCTTTTTTAAAATTCAGTCTTCAGCAAAAGTTTTCTGAGCAGATTTAGTCTCCAGAAAGAGTTTTTAAACTCAGAATTTTTTTTTTCCAGCAAGAGTTTTTTCCCCTTTATTTGAAATATTTCAAGAGTTCGAAGTTTTTATAGCAGAATTTGTTTCCTCTTCAGAAGATTTTTTCCAGCAGTCTAATGCATTCTCTCATCTCAATTGTTGGGATAGTTCTCTCCGGCAAAGAGAACTATCTTGAATGGTCGCGGAAGATTAAACACACACTCATTTTTAATGAGCTGTGGAAAGGAATATGTGAAGGACAAGCAGAAAATCCACCAGAGAAGCCCACTTCAGACAAAGAGCTTGCCATTTGGGAAAACAAGAATTGCAAGGCTTATGCCTTGATTGCAGCCTCAGTGAGTGAAGAGGTGAGTTGCCATATCTCATCATTCTCAAATGCCTATGAAGCCTTGAAGAAACTAAAAGAACTCTATGACTCACATTCAGAATTAGAAAATGTTCAATTGATGGTTAAGCTGTTCAGTCTTGAAATTAAGAATGATGATCCCCTTGCTTTAGCTTCAGAAGTAAGATCTATAATGCATGACATTCAAAACACTGGTGTAAAAATGGACATACCTCTCATAGCATATGTTAAGGCATTATATCCGACTTACTCACATTATCTTGAGTCTTTGCAAGCAAGTGGAAACCTTGAGCATATCACCTTTGATAAACTTGAGAAAAAGTTTGCAGAAAGAGAGAAAGCTTTTGGGAAGATGACAGTCCCTTCATCTTCCGAAGAGGCTGCATACTTGGCACATAGAGAAAAGAGTCATACTCCAGAGTCATCCAGAGGAAGAGGTGGCAGAAGAGGAAGAGGAAGAAGGAACTTCACAGAAAGGGGGGGCAGACAAGCTGACAAATCCCATCTTCATTGCACACGCTGCAATAGAGATGGACATGATGCACCCAAATGCAGAACACCATGGAACAAAATTGAGCAGCACAGAAATCAAGACAAAGATAAAACCAATGACAAAGACAAAGGTAAAGCACCTGAATCCGCTCACTATGTTCTAGCACATTGTAACAATGGAGTAACTGAAAACCTCTTTGATGTTTCATTTACTTCATGGAGAGATGATTGGTTGCTAGATTCAGGAGCAACATGTCATATGACATTTAGAAAAGATTTTTTTGAAGAATTCACTGACAAAGTTGATGGAGCAGTATATTTCGCAGATAAATCCAAACTCAAGCCATCAGGGCTTGGCACAGTCAGGCTTAAACTGCCTGGTCTTCCTGATCATATCCTACATGAGGTTCTATACCTCCCAGAGTTGAAGAGAAACTTGTTGTCCCTGATCGAAATCTGGTAGCAAGGACACTCAGTTCACTTGTTTGATGGCAAGGCAGAGGTCAGATCAGCATCAGATCACTCACTTGTCATGGAAGGAATAGAAGAAGGGAGACTCTTGAAGCTGAAAGGTTCATCTGCTCATGCTCAAAACTTTGCATTCAGCTCACATCATGATGAAGGTACATTTCCATCAAGTCTTTTATGGCATGCTAGATTTGGACACTTAAATTATGACAGCCTTCGTTTGTTGAAGAAAAATGGTGTTGATGGACTGCCTACAATTCCTAGAAAACCTAAGGAATGTGATGCATGTATTCTAGGAAAGCATAGCAAACGACCATTTCATGATTCACACTCAAGAGCACATAGGAAACTTGAACTTGTTCATTCAGATTTATGTGGCCCTATGCCTATTGCTTCTGCAAATGGAAACAAATACATGATGATATTTATTGATGACTACACCAGAATGTGTTGGATTTACTTACTGAAGAATAAGTCTGATGCTTTTCAAACTTTCAAGAATTTTCATGCATGGATTGAAAATGATGCACAAACACATATTGGCTCTCTACGTACTGATAATGGAAAAGAATACACTTGAAACGAATTTGAAAATTATCTTCGTCAACATGGAATCAAACATCAAACCACTGTGCCATATAATCCACAACAGAACGGTGTAGCTGAAAGAATGAACAGAACCATTTTAAATATGGTCCGCTCCATGTTATTTTTAAAGAATGTAAAATTGATGTTTTGGGCTGATGCAGTTCTATGTGCTGTTTACATAAAGAATAGGTGTCCTTCAAGTTCAATTAGAAACAAAACTCCTTTTGAAATGTGGCATGGCCACATTCCTTCGGTAAAGCATTTCAGAGTCTTTGGGTCCACCTGTTATGCTTGATACCCAAGGGTCAAAGGAACAAACTTGGTGCTAGAAGCAGAAAATGTATCTTCTTGGGGTACTCCAATACCTCCAAAGGATATCGTCTCTATGATGAAGAAAATAAGAAGTTTGTGATAGCAAGAGATGTCATATTTCTTGAATCCTCCAAGAGTGACAAGGTTGTTGAGCGGCAACTTGATCGCCTGGACAGATTCACACATGCAAAGTCTTTCCAAGAATTTGATAATGTGATTCCACATCTTGAAAGGGGGATTCCGATATTGAATCAAACTGTGGAATCATGTCCTGAAGCACTCTCTCCCCCACATGAAGAAACAACCACGGATGACACATTGGATGATGTGATTGACAGAATTGGGAGATTGAATCTTGAATCAATCCCAACTCAGTCAAATGACCAGCCTGGGCCATCTCCGAAAGGTCCTCCCAAATGGCTGACAAAGACACTGGAGAATGTTCATCCTGATGAGGTTGGAAAAACAGGAACAAGAAGTTCCACTCAACAAATCGAAGGTGACGTAGATAATTCTGATTCCCCTGTTGATATGGATATTGCTTATAACTATGAATTGAGTTTGTCTACAGATCATGAACCAACTTCCTTCAAAGAAGCCACTTCTCATGATGAATGGAAAGAAGCGATGCAGAAGGAGTATGATGCCTTGATAAAGAATGGCACTTGGAAGCTGGTTGATCGCCTTTGGGAACGAAACCAATTGGCTGTAAGTGGGTCTACAAGAACAAGTATAACGCAGATGGCTCACTTGACAAGCACAAGGCCAGGCTTGTGGCAAAAGGATTCGCACAAAAAGAAGGAGTTGATTATGAAGAAACTTTTGCTCCCACAGCAAAATGGACCACCATCCGGACTCTCTTTGCCTTAGCAGCTCAGAATGGATGGAAAGTCCATCAGATGGATGTAAAAACAACCTTATTGAATGGAGATCTAAAGGAGAAAGTTTATATGTCCCAGCCAGAAGGATTTGTGATAAAGGGTCAAGAACACAAAGTTTGCAAACTTGTAGAATCCTTGTATGGCCTCAAGCAAGCACCACGAGCCTGGTATGAGAAATTGACCGAGCATCTTCTGAAACTTGATTTCAAACACTTTGATCTTGATGATGCAACTTTGTTTGTTAAGAAAGTTGGAAAAACAGTTGTATATCTTGTGTTATATGTAGATGATCTTTTGATAACAGGAAACAATGAGAGCTATATTGCATCCATGAAGAAAGAGTTGAAGAAAGGTTTTGAAATGACTGATTTGGGTCATGTTCATTACTATTTGGATATTGAAGTAATTCAACATCCTAAATTCATATTTCTTTCTCAAAAGAAGTACATTGGAGATCTCTTGAACAAATTTGGCATGGATGATTGTAAACCCTTAGGCACTCCAATGGAACAAAACTTGAAGCTCACATCTGTTGAAGGGAAGGAATTTGAGGATGCAACTAAGTATAGACAGCTTGTAGGAAGTCTTATCTATCTGACCACCACCAGACCTGACATCTCATTTTCTGTTGGAATCCTCTCAAGGTTCATGCAAAAACCTTGTGAAGGACATTGGTCTGCTGCAAAAAGAGTGCTAAGGTACTTGAAGGGGACTCAAGACTTTGGACTCAAATATACACGGGTAGGCGACTTCATCTTGACCGGATACTCTGATTCAGACTTTGATGGCGACAAAGAAACAGGGGTGTCTACTACAGGTTACACCATGAGTCTTGGATCAGGAGCTGTCCCATGGAGATCACGCAAACAGTCAGTTCCAGCAGATTCCACGACCGAGGCAGAATATTGCGTAATTTGAAACTGACAAAGAAGTATGCAGCAGGAAAATCTGGAGAAGATTTGCGGATAAACAGAGATGTATTCACTCCACTCATGATGTGAAACATACACCCAATAAGTTGGCGCCGAAACCAAGTTCCATGATCGAGTAAGCATGTTACAAAGTACCATCTCATTAAAGCATCATGTTAGGACGAGACCATCCCTTATATTGTTCTGAGCTGAGCAAGCTATGACATCTTGCAAGCACTTGGAAGAGAAAAGTTTGAAAAGTTCAGATAGATGCTTGGACTCACCAACATCCCTTCGGATTAAAAGGGGGAATGTTGACACCTAATCCTATGGATGGGTGTGCATATGTATTTTTGTATATTATTTATTATTAGGAAATAAGGAAGGCCAAGAGTCATTGGGAGCTGAATCCCAATAGCCTCACCTCCCATCTATATAAGCATGTACATTCTTCAGCTAATAGACATTCTAGTTTTGAGGAGTTACCTCCTGGTTTGACATAGACATCAATAAGCAGTCTGCTAACCTATAATAAAGTCTTTCTCATGAAACCCATGAAGCAAGTAAAAAATGCATTTTATTATCTTTGTCTTGTACTTTACATAAATCCATAATTACATAGTCAATATGAAGACTGGCCTAGTTACACTTTTCAAGAAATGTAACTAGGTTCGGCCTTCATCTAATATGTTTGGGTCATCTAGTAATTTTCTTGTCAAAAGCATAAAGAAAATAATTATTATTATCATTATTGTGACTTATTAAAGCATGGGTTTCAAGCTTGGGTCACCATGTTTTAGGTCAAAGTCACCATTGATGACTTCTAGGATTTATTTTGAGTTAATAAAGTCATTTTACATTTAAAGAGACTCTTCTCGGGCTTTTGGATCATGTAAAAAGGTTTAATATTGATTCAAATATGAATTATGTAACCTCCACAACAAGTTGGCCTAAAGGGGATCATGTCAGCCTAAGTGACACCTATTCAACCTCACCTGGATCCTATAAAAGGAAGGAAATAAAATTCATTTGGAGCACATTCTCTCACAACAAGTTCAATATCTCTTGTAGCTAGGAAAATTTCGAAGTTTGTTTTCGGGAAGCCAAAAGAAGTGCGAGTTTTGGGAAGTCTAAGGAGAAGAATAAAATCGAAATTTTGGTTTCTCTCTCTCTTTCTCTATTTTATTCCCTAGATTTTTAGATTGAAGTCTTCCACGTTTTTCTACTTCTGGAAGCCATCTGCATTATGTAACCTCCACAACAAGTCAGCCTAAAGGGGATCATGTCAGCCTAAGTGACACCTATTCAACCTCACCTGGATCCTATAAAAGGAAGGAAATCAAATTCATTTGGAGCACATTCTCTCACAACAAGTTCAATATCTCTTGTAGCTAGGAAAATTTCGAAGTTTGTTTTTGGGAAGCCAAAAGAATTGCGAGTTTTTGGAAGTTTAAGGAGAATAATAAAAACAAAATTTTGGTTTCTGTCTCTCTTTCTCTATTTTAAGCCCTAGATTTGTAGATTGAAGTCTTCCAAGTTTTTCTACTTCTGGAAGCCATCTGCTGCTGGAAGTTGCTGCCTAGTCGAAGCTGCTGGAAAGGGGTCGAAGATCTAGGAGGCTGACTTGGTGTGGAGGGAAGGTCTGGTATATGTATAGGGTGAAGATTCTCAAATAATACTATTGATAAGGAAGAATTATCTTGATTTGGTTTTCCCCTCGAGGGGGGTTTTTCCCTGGAATAGTGCCTACATCTGGTGTCTATTGTTTTATGTGTTTGGTAATTTCTTGATGAACTAAAAGAAATAAGACATAAAGAATCATAATAACAAGAAACATCACCAGTAATTATCAATAATAAGAAAAAATTTCTGCCTTTATGATTTTATAACATGGTATCAGAGCTTTGGTGAAGAAGGAAGACAAAGGCAGTCTTCAACACTTGATCAAGGAAAAATTCAAAGTATCATCTCAGGGAAGCAATCTACTACACTCTAGGAAAATTTATAACACAATCAAGCAAGAAAAAAAACTTGAAGGAGCCTCAAACTACAGGTCCTGGAAGAAGAGAATTGACCTCATCCTTGAAAAGAATAAGGTACTAGACTTGCTCAAAGGAAAAGTAAAGAAGCCTATAGAGGATTCCAGTAATGGTGACAAAGTGAAATACATGGAATTAGAATTAGGGGTTGGAAACAAGCCTTAGTCAAAGTTTTAAGTTCTAATATGATGTTGTTTGGGAAATATATGGTTTTGCAGCTAAACCCTACTAGTAATTAAATTCTATAGTATGTATCAATATGGAATCTATGAATCTATATAATTATTGCTGATAATTTGTATATGGAAAATCTAGGGTTTACATCAAACCCTAGTAGTATCTATTCATGTTGTTGATTAATTTGTGATTTATTGTTGGAGCTCATGTATGAAATATAGGGTTTATATGAAATCCTAGTAGATAGTATAACATATGAATACTAAAAGCTGTTTTATGCATTACTTATTTGGATTGTTTCTAGGGTTTTCTATATGAAAAAAACTTATCATGTTGTTGAGAATAATGTTAAGTCCCTAGATATAATGAGACTGATATATTGATTGAGTTTTTGATGTGATTCAGAGTTTGTAACAAAAACTCGGCAAGAATTTGAAGTATTGAAGTGTAGTCTCTTTTTTATTATGTTTGTAAGTCTAATGCTTCTGTTATTATAAAATTTTGTTATGACTAAATTCATGCTTCTATAGATCTGGTTATACTTGCTATCTAAATTTTGCAGGTAAATCATCTTCAAGATAGTGAATATGTTCGTAAGAGAAGTTGATATGATAAGCATGATGAGAAGGATGGAGGCCATGAAAGATTCTCGAAAATCGAAATATTCTAAAAAATCGAAAGAAGTTGATCTCCCTAGGTTAAGAGGGAACCTAGATAGAAGAAAACTCCCTAGTTGTGAGGGAGGGCATAACATAGTTATGATTTGAGAATACATTTTAAAGAGTATTTTGTTGCATGTGAAGTAGGAAAGGAAAGTGTATGATTGAGGAAAATGATTCATAATCCTACTGAGATAAGTTGGGAAGCCACATTGAGTTTTTTGAAAGACCCAAGAGATTTGTATTTGATTATGTACATTTGAAAGTGTATTAATTATTGGGGTTGTGTTTGTACATGTAAATATCTCAAAGTTTTTATAAGCATGTTGGTTGTCGATCAGTTTGATCGGGAGAGATTTTTTGCTATTGAGGCTTTGTGAGTGAAGCATTTCCTAGGGGACATAAGGCTAATTCTTTTTATTGATGTCTGGTAAGGAGGATGGCATTGGTTGGATGCACAACTCGATCCTTGGGTTGATGGTTAGTAAGTAATCATGATGGTACCTAACGAGGATGAAAGCTTTAGTCCATCTTAGTCCCACTCGGATAGATTTCCCTGGTCAGGAATCTAGTTTGTGGCTTTGCGTTGCCTAAATTTTTGAGAGACCTTGGATATATTTCCCTGTTCAAGAATCTAGTCCATGGCATTGAGGTGCCTAAAAATTCTTCATAGTTCACATAGTTGGTGATCTTCCTTTTACTTGTATATTATTAATACCTCCCTATTTAATTGGGAGTGTTGAACAATGTAACTAGGTTCGATCTTCATTAATGTATTTGAGTCACTATGTAATGTACTTATCAAAAGAATAAAGAAACAAATTTTTATTATTATTACAATGACTTATTAAAGCATGGGTTTCATGTTTGGGTCATTATGTTTTAGGTCAAAGTCCCCATTGAGGACTTCTAGGATCTATTCTAAGTTTATAGAGTCATTGTATATTTAGAGAGACCCTTCTTGAGATTTTGAATAACGTAAAAATGTTTAATATTGAGTAAAATATGATTTATGGTACCTCCACACCAAGTCGGCCTTAAGGAGATCAAGTCGGCCTCAAGTCAAGTAATTCAACCTCACCCGAAGCCTATATATACAAGGATATTGAATTAATTTGGAGCATCATCTCTCACATACAAAATTTCGATATATACTACTACCTAGAAAAAAGTGTGAAGTGAAGGAAGAGGGCTAAAGGAGTGCAAGTTTGGTCAAGGTGAAGGAGAACATCAAAATAAAAATTTTGGTCTCTCTCTCTCTCTCTCTCTCATGATTTATATTGGAAGATCGAAGTTCCTCATTGTGGTGTTGCTACGAGTTGTTGTTTCCAAGACAAGAATAGGTTGAAGTTCTTTTCACTAGATGATATCTCCTTGAGAAGGTGTATTGGGTAAAAATAAAATTCTCTAAGTCAAGATCGAATTATTTCCTTCAAGATCGAAGTTTCTAGTTTGAAGAAAGTGCTACATATTGTTGTTGTTGTTGTTGTTTCTACTTCTAGGTCAAAAGGAGGATCAAGAAGAAGGCTAACTTGGTGTGGAGGAAGTGTGAGTCAAGGTCTAGAGTCTTGGATTATCTCAAGAAAACTATTGAAGGAAGCATTATTGACTGGGTTTTCCCCTAGAGTGGGTTTCTCCCCTGGCTGTCTGCCTATATCTGATGTCCTTGATCTATGTGTTATTGATTTGGTAATTTCTTGATGAACTAAAAAAGAAGAAGATAATAAGAAACTAATAAGAATACAGAAACATCGCAAGTAAATTATCAAGAACAAGAAAATATTTCAACCTTTCTGATTTTATAACAGTCAAAAATAAAAAGGAAGATCGAAATTAAGAATGAGGATTCTCACTTTTTTTCACTATGGAAGAGTAAGGCACAAGAGGAAGGCTTGTTGGTTTTGGAAGAAGGAATAAAAGGAGAAAAAGGAACAAAAATCAACCAACACAATTACAAAATCAAGCAACACAAAGGAAGGCGATACTATTGTTGTAGCTTCTGAAAATGATGTTTTACTCACTGTTTTAGTAGAAGAAGCATTTTTTAATTTCTAGGATGATGTTGTTTGTGAAATATAGGGTTTTGAAGTTAAACCCTACTAGTAGTTAAATTCTATAGTATTTATAACAATATGGAATCTATGAATCTATATAATGACTGCTGAGAATTTGTAGATGTAAAATATAGGGTTTACATCAAACCCTAGTAGAAGTTATTCATGTTGTCGATTAAGATATGATTGATTGTCGAAGCTCATGTATGAAATCTAGGGTTTACATGAAATCTTAGTAGATAGTCTAACATATGAATTCTAAATGTTTTTAGATGCATTACTTATTTGGATTATTTCTAGGGTTTTCTATATGAAAAAACTTATCATGTTGTTGAGAATAATGTTAAGTACCTTGATTGAGTTGTTGATGTGATTTAGGGTTTGTAACAAAACCTGGGGAAGAAGTTGAATTATTGAAGTATAGTCTCTTGTTGATTATTTTTGTAAAGTCTAATGCTTATATTATTATAAAATTTTGTTATGACTAGCATCATGCTTTTATAGATCTGGTTGTAATTGCTATCTAAGTTGTGCAGGTACATCATCTTCAAGATAGTGAAGATGTTCGTAAGAGAATTTGATATGATAAGCATGTTGAGAAGGATGGAGGCCATGAAAGATTATCCAAAATCAAAAGAATTTCATCTCTACAGGTTAAGAGGGAAGCTCGATAGAATAAAAATCCCTAGTTGTGAGGGAGGGCATAACATAGTTATGATTGGAGAATTCATTTAAAGAGTGTGTTGTTTCATGTGAAGTAGGAAAGGAAAGTGTATGATTGAAGTAGGAAAGGAAAGTTGAGAAGCCACATCAAGTTGTTTGAAAGACCCCAAAGGTTTTTATTTGATTATTACATTTGAAAGTGTATTACTGATTGGGGTTGTGTTTGTACATGTAAAAATCTCAAAGGTTTTATTAGCATGTTGGTTTCCGATCAGCTTGATCGGGAGAGATTTGTTGCTACTGAGGCTTTGTGAGTGAAGCATTTCCTAGGGGACATCAGGCTAACATCATGGGACATGAGGGCAACAATAGATATATCAGATACAATTTTTATTGTAAAAGAAGAAAACTAGGTGGAGTTATGGGATAAGCACTTGGGCCACATGAGTGAAAAGGGGCTAAAAGTTCTTGTTGGTAAAAATATACTTCCATGTTTGAAATCCTATGAACTTGATCTTTGTGAACATTATATTTGTGGCAAGAAAAGAAGGGTTTATTTTATGAGAATTGGTCATGAAAAGAAAATAAATTTGTAATAATTAATACACTCTAATGTGTTAGGTCGTTGAATATTAAGTCTTTAGGAGGAGCCTCATATTTTTTTACATTCATAGATCGGATGCATCTAGGAATGTTTGGGCCTACCTTATGAAAAGTAAAGGTGAGGTATTTTAGAAATTTTAGTAATTTCATGTTGATGTTGAAAGGGAGACTAAGAAATTGCTCAAGTTTTTTAGAAGAAATAATGGCGGGGATTATTGCTCCAATGCATTCAACAATTATTGTAATAAGTTTTGCATTAAACATCATACGAATGTGTCTAGTACTCCACAACAAAATGGAATTGCAGAAAGGATGAATCACACTATTATGGAGAAGGTGAGGACTATGCTGTCAAATTTTAGATTGGAAAATCACTTTTGGGTAGAAGAAGTAAGGAAATATTATTACCTCATCAATCACTCACCTTCTATGTAATATTCCAAAATTTGCACATGAGCAAATTGGAATATTAGATTTTGCTACTTTCACCTAGGAAAGGAATAAATGGGTAAGGAGGCCCATTAACAATAAAATATGAATAAATTCCACCTTAGTAAGGGAAGATATCACCTTAGGAGCTGGTTTTACACTTCCAAGTGTGAACAAGGACATTTTATATGGAGACATGGTCAAGTTTGAATAAGTCAACAGCCATTCTTGAGGAGGAAGAAATACTCAAGTAAACTAACTCAATGTGAACAAGGATCAGCCTAAGACACATATGTAAACTAGATTGAAGATATCTAGTGTGAAAAGAGGCATTGGAGGTGGATTAGTTGACCAAGTCAATAGCACAGCCACAAGAGGAGGGAAGCAAGCTAGGGCAATGCAGTTTTGAAAGAGGAAGCTTCATGAAGAAGTCACCTCAAAATTGTGTGGAGTCTGGGGTGAGGAGGCTTACCAAAGATAAAAGGAAGGCATAGCATCAAAGGGAGATCATTCATGTATTCAGATATTTTGGTCTTGATACCAACTGCATGCTTCAGCTGTTTAGCCGGAGTTGCTGCACTGCTTAGTGCAAGGAATTCCTGTGTGGGAATTCCATCCTCTCTTTAGATCAGCTTGCTTAAGGGATCAAGAGGGAAGGATTAGAGCTTCATTTATGTATTGGACTTAAATCCATTAATCCACTTTCAGCCATAACGCAGTCCCCTTCAGTAAACTGCGTATTTTATGCAGGAGCAACAGCAGTAGAGCTGCATCCTTTGATTGTATGCTTATCTTTGAGGAGGAGGTGCTTATTTCCCTTCGGGAGCTCCAATAAGAAGGCCTAAGGCCATTCTATGTATTATTAAGCATTTATATTTCATGTTCATTCATGTTTAATACAGTGTTGCAGTGAACTACGTTATTTTCTGCAGTGCTACTTTGTACATGCATTTTGCCGGAAACCTTGATGGGTGTCTTGTTTTTACTGTATAAGTGATTAAACCTCCATTTATTTTCTGTTTTACTAATATAAACTTCTGATCAGACTTATTCCATCATTTTATGTAGAAGCCCTCATGAAAATTACGCTCTCATAGTATCCAGAAATTTATGTTTAGTAAAGTCATGGGAAATCAGTGTTTTCTAGCCTAGTCGAGAAAGGAGGAGTTGTTTAATATAGCTAGAAGAATTAATTTGAGCTGAAATTAGGAGCATAGGTCCCTTATGACCTAATATATCATATCCAGCCTTTTTCCCTGCTTATTTTTATGCTCATTTCTGAAAATAACCTTTGTAGGGCATAAAATCCCCTTTTTCCACACTTTCCGGATCATGAAACAAAGTGCAAGTTTATATTGTAGCTAAAAATGATGTCTATGTGTTTCTTATGAATATTTTAATCTTATCCATCATAAAATGACCGTTATATAGCTTATTAATTGCAAATTTCTAGATTTGGAACATTACAGTGGTATCAAAGCTTTCATCTTGGCTCAGCCTGTGGATTTCAGATCCAATCAGAAAATAAGAAGAATAAGAGAAAAAAATTATGGACAGGATGAGCTTACTCCCATCCATTTTCAGATCCAAGAAGAAAGAAGCAGACAAATGCACTGAAACTCCAAAAGGGTTTCAAGGAGGAGAGAGCTGCAGTGAAACCTCTAGGTTTCAAGAGGAAAAAAGAGATGCATGCACTTCCTCTTCTCAAAGAGGGGGCGAAGAGCAAGAAGACCACTTATAACATGAAATCCTAAGTGGATATTTGGCAGAATACAAGTGCCAACCTAGGGCTTTCAAAAACACCCTAGATTTTTTTCAGTTTATTCAACTGAGAGAAGAGGAAAGACCTTGCAGCCAAAGGGAAATTAAAGGCAATAGATTTTTATTGTCAAAATTTGATGGGTCAACTATAGCAAGAGCTTGGGCAAGAAATCTTGAGGCATTTTTCCTACTTCATCCAATGGAAGAGAGGGAGGCAGCAGAAATTGCAGCGCTGCACCTAGAGGGTGAAGCCAATTCTTGGTGGTGCAATCACTTAAGCCACACAAGAGTGACTTCCTTTTCTGAGTTCACTCAAGAGCTGATCAGGACTTTTTATGAAGAGAGATCAGAGGAGAGAGGGTCCACACCACTATGGGAAGAGACAAGTACCAACGCTGTCACAGCCTTGGAAGAGTAGCTTTCTACATCAGCAGTTGGGGCAGCCATTACATTAGAAGGAGGAGCCTTTGCAGCTCTACAAGAGGTTCCCACATCTCACCAAGGTATGGGAAGACTTCCAATTTTACTTATTATAGAAAATATTTCTAAAAGTTGTGGAAATATGTTTTCATATGGCCCAGGATCAAACATTGTTACTAGGGTAGAGCAACACTATTGCACTGCGTTGTGCAGACTTGAATGGTTCAAGAAACAAATGAACCATCATCCTCTTAGACCCTTGTTGAGTTGCACTCAACCCTTGAGGTTGAAGTATGATCTTTTGGGGGGAGTCATGATCATTCTTGAGTCAGGATATGAGACAACTTGTACACCATGGAGGAGTTATATAGCGCTGTCAAGAGATAACAGTAATAGGGTTTTTCCTTCTTCACATCTAGATCCTTATGGATTCAAGATTATTGTAGACATTATATCTTCTCTAAGATATCTCCAAGGAGATGCATTTCATCACTTCATGAGAGGCAAAGAAAATAAACTGATATGGGAGGATGGTAGACCTCATCGAAGGAATGCCAAGATGGGAAAAGCTAGGAGGCATCCACATGGAGTTGAGTGGATGTGGATGGGAGGCAAGAGAATGGTAAACCTCTTGCAATTCTATGACACCAGGTAGAAAGAGGAAATGCTGCGTTAGCTACTCTTGAGGGAGTTTGGTCACCCTATGACATGTCCTTTCCCATGGGATGAGAAGAGGAAGGAAGATTGGCAAGATACTTTCATCATGGGTCAGCAAGGAGTGTGGGTGCATTATGGTGATGTGATCATTATGTTTTCACCACATAGGTTGTATGATGTAGGTATGGTGAGGCAGCAAATTCATTTGTTGCTTTGGAGGATTGAGAGAGAGCAAGGGAAGATTTGCTCTCACACTTGGCATGATGCTGCAGGAGTGAGGGATGGCACTAACATAGTACAAATAGTAGCACCTCCATCTTGGGAGGATCACTACATACAAAACATCATTTTGGGAAGAGCCTTTGAAATCATCTATGTCAAAGAATTGAGCTTTGAGTTGAGAGTGGCCCTACTCCAAAGGCTAGCAGTGCTATCACTTGGGAGCTTGGATTGCTTGCTGGAGTATTCTCAAGACCACTTTGAAAGTAATACACCTTGGAGGCATGTGGAAGATGAGCATGAGGAATTAATGGATGGAAGCATCCCTTACCATGTTTTGACCTTCTTAGCTTGGGTTCACAAGCACAAGGAGAAAGATCTACATGCATCATTTGTGGACTTTCCTTCCATGCAATTTTATGCATACCATCCCTTAATGGGGGAGTTCACTTGGGAGGGCATTAAATTGAATGTATATCAACATATGGAGAGATTCAAAACCCGGAAGATGAAGAAAATTTTGGCACAACCACTTCCCTACTGACTTGTAGCAAGGGAAAATTTGCACTTGAGCCATTTCAGCTCAATGACCGAAGTACATGATGGAGGAGGTAAAATTTTGTTTTGTATTTTACACTTCCTTACCTATATGAGCAGCATATTATACCAAGAAGGGTCTTTCCTTCTTTCATATTATATTTTTATGTACTTGAGGCCACTTGTAGCGTTTATGATGGCCATTCTATTTGTGGATTGTGGGGGAATGCCACATGGTTTTCGGTGTGCATCATTGGCACCAAATTATGCTTTCATGTTTCCATTTTGTAAAATGAATGTGGCAGAAAACAAGTGGCTAAAAAGACACTTGTTGCACTATGTATTGAGGCAGGCAAAGAATTCACTACGTTGGTTCCATGTTTGGGACTATGTTCTACCTCCTTATTTTCATGTGTTTATGCTTCCATATTATGCTGCTAAAACATTGATTGTAGGAAGCAACATTGGAGGAGTGGCACAAGAGTTGAAGAGGCCCAATGAAAATATGATTCTTCACATTACACATGCTGCATATTTCAGAAATAACAGTGGGCAGAGCTTGGTTGCCATACTATACATCTTGCCTTCAAATGAGAGGACTCATTTGGGAGGTTTGAGTTCTTTGAGGAGACACCTCATGGGAGTTGGATTTGATGGGGTGGCTTGGGTCTTCCTTGAATACTATTATATTTCAGCCATATATCAGTGGTAGCCCCATATATATCATAGGTGGAGAGAAAAACAACAGGAGATGTACATTTTGACTCCACACAGTCAGCTATGCAACCCACCTTCTTTACATGAGCTCAAGGTGGAAGAGATTATTCATGAGTTGCCATCTTGGAGGGTGACTCATTTTGTTTGGTTGATAGCTTGGGGAGGAGAGATTTAGATGAGGATGATGAATCCCAATCTATATCATCCCTCATGCTTCAAGAGGACCTACAAACAACCCATTGTTGCTTCCATGGATGTTTCATTGTCACATAGCGTTAGCTATTTGGGATGTTCCCCAATAGATGATTTGCAAACTTGGGAGGGGCAACTTGGAGATATATTGATGATACAACACCTTGATCCTTGGAGGATTTCATCTTATGAGGTTGTTGTAGGGGAGAAAAGGGTGCTCTTCAGTCCTATCCTTACAGTTGCTTGAGGACAAGCAACATTTGGGAGGGGAGGACTGTAATATTCCAAAATTTGCACATAAGCAAATTGGAATATTAGATTTTGCTACTTTCACCTAGGAGAGGAATAAATGGGTAAGGAGGCCCATGAAAAATAAAATATGAATAAATTCCACCTTAGTAAGGGAAGAGATCACCTTAGGAGATGGTTTTACACTTCCAAGTGTGAACAAGGACATTTTAGATGGAGACATAGTCAAGTTTGACTAAGTCAACATCCATTCTTGAGGAGGAATAAATACTCAAGTAAACTAGCTCAATGTGAACAAGGATCAGCCTAAGACACATATGTAAACGAGATTGAAGATCTCTAGTGTGAAAAGAGGCATTGGAGGTGGATTAGTTGACCAAGTCAATAGTGCAGCCACAAGAAGAGGGAAGCAAGCTAGGGCAGCGCAGTTTTGAAAGAGGAAGCTTCATGAGGAATTCACCTCAAAATTGTGTGGGGTCCGGGGTGAGGAGGCTCACCAAAGATAAAAGGAAGGCATAGCATCAAAGGGATATCATTCATGTATTCATATATTTTTTTCTTGAAACCAACTGTATGCTTCAGCTGTCTTGATGGGAAAATCTGTCCGGCCAACAGCAGGGGATCTCCCCGATAAAAGTTCCCAATTAGACCTTGAACCGTTTGGAATAGGGATCCCGTCCGGGGTGTGGGTCCGGCTACTGCTGATTTCTCCTTTATTTGGGTCTTGCTTAAACTCTATAAAACAGTGGATACACACCTAATAAAATGATACAAGACATATGATTGATGCATTAAATGTACAGATAACACTATGAGTAGCAAAAGGAAATAATAAAGCATGAAGACCGAAGGAAGTGTTGTTAACAACACCTCATTTGGGTCATGCTTGTAAACTGTTCTGACCACAAAAGAAACAATTCCTCATGGCAAGAACACCTTTCACCTCCTAAAATTTTTAAATGATAACACAAATACTAATAAACAAAGCCATCAGCGTTCGTTAATAAAGTGAAATGAACTCAACCACCATTAACATACTTAGCAAACTGTTATGCAACTGTGATGTGAATTGAAGATACAGTTACCTTAATCTAAAGATGTTCATAAACTGAAAATATAATACTCAACAGTGCTCATAGATAAGACAACACCAGATCCACAAAGGGATTTTTCAAAATGCTTGTATTCATGCTCAAATTTATAATCCAGATAATACAGTGTACTCAGCTCGAGTCCCAAACAAAAGATCTTTTACAAGTTCCCGAAGGAAGCATTTATAGAGCAAAGCTTGCCCTTTGGGCTCCCTGACTTCTCGCTTTCCCGACTGTTGGGCTGCCTTGCGATCCAGTATGTTCTGCGACCTAAGCCACTTTTGCGACCTGCGACCTGACTGGGTTCTGCGACCTTGCAACCTAGTCGCTGGGTTGCTGGGTCGCACCGTCGGGCATTAATAGGGGATGCGACTTAGCGACCTGGAGACCTCTGCAACTTGCGACCTTTGGTAATTTTCGACCTGCGTCCTCAAGATATTTTGCGACTTGCAACCTCTATCCATCAGTGACCTCTGACCTCGGACCATCCGCGACTTGCGACCTGCCCAGATCATGCGACCTTGCGACTTAGTCGCTGGGTAGCTAGGTCGCGCCGTCGGGCTTTTAACAGGGAGTGCGACTATGCGACCCAGCGACCTAAGGAAATTTGTGACTTTAGACCTTCGGTCATCCCTTCTGAATTTCTCTTTCAGAGATATCATGACCTTGTTCTTCGGAGGCCAGCCTTAGCCCTCGTCATGAAACAGCAGCTTCTATTTGTTGGTGATGTCATTACTGCGCTAAGGGAATTTGCATGTGATTATAAGTGGGAGAATGGTTTATGTTTTGAGTAGGATACTGAGCATCCACATAACACGAGGTTTTGAGGTTGATTTGAAACCCAGATCTGCATCCTCCGGAGAGAGCTATCAGTTCTTTCAATTTGGGTAGACATAGCTATTTCAGCATCTTCTCATATAACCTACAGATAAGCGAATTTAAATCAGCCATATATATATATATATATATATATATATATATATATACACACATGTTAGGGAATCAACATAAAAAAAGCAATAACTTTATCACAGCTAAAATTAGTTGGACCCCTGTGTGGTCAAGTGCTTTGTCACTATGTCATCAGAGTGAATGGTGTAGGTTCTCCCTATGCCTCTTCAACTATTGTAAATGCAGATTAGTATGGTTGTAGACCGAGTTCGAAATGCAGACTCAATCGATGGGAAGTGTCGGCTTGGGCAACATGCTCATTATGTTCTCCGTGACATCTATTATGATATGCACTAACGATACTCCTTTCATGTTCAACAATTTGCACCGAGACATTAATGAGGGGAAGGCCCTTTGAAATGGGGTTCAATCTGAGGGATGATAAAATGATTAAGCATGGAGGGGAAAAGTGATTTTGATAAACACTATTTTCCAGCTCTTGATATTTTCTCACAATCCTACATGTTGACACGACAAGTGAAGGTGAGGGCGCTGCTCCTTAGTGAAGTCGCAGGGTTGCATCGTAGTAGGGGTCATGCTGCTGGCTCGTTGCTGAGCTTATGCGACCTAGCGACCTGTGGGGAAATGCGACTCAGAGCTGTCCTTCGAAATGTGACTTTGCAGATGTCGCACAGTCGCATTGTGACCTATTCCTCAGTGCTGCAACCCAGCAACTTGAGAATAGTGCGACCTATTGATTTTTCATGAAGTGAAACCTCAAAGAGGTCGCACGGTCGCATTTTCCAATCCGTCGAACATTCAACCTACTCCTTCGACACAGTCTGGTTCCGAATGCTCAGCTTAGATTTAATCTCTGGCATGATGAATAGTGTGGCTATGTACCTCTTGGGATGAGACTGCGCAAAACCTAAACGTAGCCATGTCATCAAAATAGTTTCAAATATGAGCCACGCACAGGTATTCACTTTGTGGCAACGCTTTGACCAGAAATAATTCCTCGGGCTGCTGATAAGGCATGCAAATTACGCATAACTTCTCACACTCTCAATATAACCTAGCTCTGGCCTTCAACATTGATGGGCTTGATTCGTCACTTCTTTGGTGCCTTGGAGACGCAGTTGGAAGCGTTTCGGACTTATAGGGCATGAAGGTTGCACTGGATGCAGCGTGTTGTAGAGAACTCTTATTTTCTCAGAGTTTTTATTTTATGCGCTAACGCAACCAGAATCGAAGGGACTCGACCCTTTTCCCGCACTGAATATCAACCAAGCCGATCGTTATTACTGCATGTCAGACTTGAGTGGCTCAGAAGGGCGTTAGATCCTTGCATGTTGGGATTTATCGATGCAGAGCTGAACGATCCTTGAAAATTTGTGTGTCAGCGACCTCTTCGATCAAAAACCTTAGTTTACGCATAGCAACATAATTATCGTTCATGCATGGCAACCTACGTCCATGTAATGCGGCATGAAGAGTAGGGATTCATTCTGTCCAGCTCACCGTGAACACGTATCAAGAGCTTTGGTGGGGAATGGGACATGTGTGGGGTCATCGTGGCGGTGATTATGGCGTATGAATCTGCGTTTTCTGATGAAAATGATTTTACAATCGTGCCTATTGTAACCTTCTCCAGCAAAACGCAACTCTGCACCGTTTATAAATGGTCATATTTCACACTTTTCATTTCTTTTGATTACAATAGTATGATAGTTATTATAACATCGCCGCAGCAAGTCTGTTATAAGGTTTGCCTCCATGTTTAAACGAAAAATTTGGCCACTATATATATATATATATATATATATATATATATATATATGCCACAAATTTTTATTATCGATTAAAACTTTAGCATAAAATTATTTGAGCCAATCAAGATGTTTACGCCCATATGTCACGTGTCCACGTAGTTTCGCTCCACCATCTCACATGCTTTGAAAACCACATGTTCTTGCACTGCTTAAATCATGGTCATAGATTTTCAACTTTCTTATGATCCCGCTCTTGGTTTGACTGTTATTGTGCTAGAGTTATTATACATGCTATCGTGGCTTTGTTATAACTCTTCTCTCGTATTTCAAACATACCTTTTGACCATCAAATATATATGCTCCAAATGCTTCACTGTAAAATGCGATCAACATATATGTCTACTCGGTGCCCATTTGTAACGTTTTTTGTTTATATGATCTAGCATCTCATATGATGTTGAAACCATATTGTTTTTATCTTTTTCATGCCTTGGTTTAATTATATAATGCTTAAAATCATTTGCTTTGGCTAACTCTCCATGACCTCTTGCTCGGCCAATTGCATTAATCTCATCAATAAAGATAATACTTGGTGTAGACTGCCTAGCTTCAGCAAACAAGCTTCTAACTCTCGAAGGCCCAACACCAAAAACATCTCCATGAAATCTGAGCCACAAATTGAAAGAAAAAGGGACTCCCGCTTCCCCTGCTGTAGCTTTTTCCAAGAGAGTTTTCCCTGTGCCAGGAGGACCCATTAAAAGGGTAGCTTTTGGAATTTTAGCTCCTAGCTCTTGGTACTTTTAGGATTTTAAGAAAATGCACAAAATCCATGATCACTTGCTTTGCTTCATCACAACCAGCTACATCCTTAAATAATACCTTGTCCTTTGAATTTTTATCTAGCTTCATCACATTAGCTTTGCCGATGTTAAAGAGTCCACGACCACCCTTGCCTCCAGGTCCACCTACACCCAAACCACTTTGCATTCTTTGCCCAAAGTAAATAAGAGACCCAAGAATCAATAATGTAGGTGCAAATCTCAACAACTCTTGGTACCAAACCATTTCTGAAACATATGTTACAGGAACATAATCATGAGGACCAATACCCAACGCTTCTTGTGCATCTTCCAAATTCTGCTCAAAGGATTCAACACTGCCAATATTAAAAGAATACTTATGTTGGCTGCCACCCTCAGAGGAGGTCCGTCTGACATGTATCTCTGCATCACTGCTTTCACTTTGGGTAGAATTATTTGGTTAATTTCGAACATAAACTTTAGCTACATATTTTTTTGAAATCACAATATGGTCCACAAGCCCAGGTTCCAGAAGTTTATTTTTGAATTCCTGAAAACTAATCTCTTCAGATGTAGGAGGCTTAATTTTTTCTAGAATCCTTCCTCCCCCAAGATTTCTCCACAGGAACTCAAACCCTCCTTGCTGATGAGTGTACATGTTTTCTTTTAGGTTTGGAACAAGGTTCCACATAGAGTGCTCTGTAGGACAAAGTAATTCAAAGGATGAAGATTCACCATAGTCTTTAGAATATAGGTCTGTCAAGGATAATGGAATCTCTACATCATAATCACATATTTTCTGCTTTCTTCCAGCCTCTACAATCAGTGGCGGGAAAATGCCACCTACTTCTTGCTTCACGAATTTTCAAACACTGCAGACAATTCCAATCTCCTCATCTAAAGCAAACACATACTCACCCATGTATAAAATATCAGGCACATCTATTTCAACTTCAGACGTGTCCTCAGGATTTTTGGAGTTCATCTATTGTGGATTTAAACCACCACTTGATTTAATAAATAGATACTCATTTGAATCAGGTAACCTTCCCCCTTGAGGAGTGAAGATGCACCTCTGGAAGGATGTGGCTTAATCGTGATTAATCATTCCCTTAACTAGTGCACTCTTGTCATTTGAGTTCCAATTTATTTCTCCAAGTGCGATAGCAATATTGTTTGGTACATCATCTGTGGGGTCGACCTGCATGCCAAATTATAATATTAATTAGTTCAAGTTACCGTTTAAGAACGATTCCCACCCCCCTAAATAATTTCTTGAGCCTATGAGTTTAAGCGAAGTATCAAAACAAAATTCCTAATGATCTGTGGTGGGAGGGTTTCTAATGTACATCCTCAATACACTGAAAAGTTTCTATTTGAATGCATGCATGACGATCCTCCCGCACATGGTGTGGCTGCAGCAAAAGTATCTCGTCATGATGGTGAGAAATCTCATGAGGGGTTGGGGATAGGTCGCTGGGATGTCACTGAATACAGGTCTGGTGAAAGACTTTAACGACTAAGCAAGCAGAGGGGGACCCGAAATTTCGAATATACCCAAAATTTTGGGTGGTGTTGTAGTGGCTACAACAAATGGCGAACCACTGGTAGAATCCAGCATCTCTGTCGATATCACAACAAAAGTCTGAGCCTAGATAGTGATGCAAGGGAATATTGAACAAGTTCCATGGGAACCCTTTGAATTACTTTGGTCTTTACAGGTATGCCCAGTCCTTGTGCCTCGACTAGGTCTCGCTAATCATAACACATCAAAGAGAAAGCTCACAGATGCTAGTAGCTTGCTGATGATGTGAAGAGGAAGGCAACGGGTTTATTCTTCTCAGGATTTTTAAAGTAATTTTTCGGTGTTGCTCCGCTGCCAGCAGGCCTGGACAGTACCCCGGTGGAGTCACTTCAAGAAATCACAAGCATTGCTCCACTGCCAGCGAGCCTGGTCAGTACCCTAGCGGAGTCGTTGCATTACCTCTCTGCGCAGGAAACCTTTATTGATCCTTTACCCTTATTTATTTCATGTGCTTGCAGCACTTATTTTCATGTGCTCATGGCACTTATTTTTCATGGGTGAATGAGGGATCCCAAATTATTTTACTAGCAAGAGAGGTTTTTTCTTATTTTACAGAAACTGAAAGATATCCTTATTTGGGTTTGCCCTTGTGCCAAACCTTCACATCCCATTCACTACAATAGGCGAAGCGTGCAAAAAAGATCATTAAGATGTTCAAGACTATGTTGGGTACAAGGCTTAGGTTACGGGTATAGGCCATTCAAACTCATTAGGTCTCCCACAAGCAACCGGCTCGTATCTCCTCAGTTAAATAAGTTTAGACTCGTAGGCATATTTTTGAGAATGCGACTTTGATGACTTGTCCTAAGAGAAACCTGCCTCTTGAGATAGCCACCGCAACCTCACGCAAACAATGGGGTTACTGTTTCAGTAGTTGGGGCAGAAGAAATCCGCAATACGGTAGGGTTTCAATGAGGGCTCATGCAATGATCGGTGATATGTGGAATATTTTCAAAGCTATATCAACAATCTGTGGAAATGATGTGAGGAAGATAGTGTATGATACAATGTAATAGGTGAGGCTCAAGATGAAATGCAACACCATGTGCGAGAACGATCAACCAGTTGTAGGTGGAAAAGAGGCACGATACAAGCAGTAATTATTTATGCAGCAACAAGAAAACTGAAAAGAAATGAGTGCAAAAAAATTGTAACATGATGGTGCCTAGGATATTAATCGTAAGCAAAAATAGTAAACACGCTTTTAAATTATGAAGAAAAAAAATTTTGGCAAGTAAATCTAATTAAAAAATTTGAACTAACAAATTTTATTAATAGGTCCTAGCTAGCCTACACCTAAAACCCTAGTTTAACCAATGATGCATTCAGGTTATGTAAAATCAGCTTTCCACTGTAGCCACCGCATTAATTCCTAATCTACAAGAACGACAATGTTCGGAATCAGAGCCAACATACAAAATCGTGCACCAACAGCAAGACTTACCTGAAGAGCATGTGCGACGGCAAGAAGATCATGGATACTTACCAAAGAACATGCGAGAATAGATTGTGCAAGCTTAATTCCACTCTCATCCTGATACACAACACTATGTTCTTGAAACTCAACATTTATAAATGACACACATCCATTCATGCGCAATCCTAGGTCTGATGGGTGCTGGGTAAACCATTGCCTATTTGCAAGCACATCAACTGGATAGGGTTGGTCGAGCCAACCAGCAACCTCATTGTGGTGGTGAGGATGATTGATTTTATGGGGCGGAAGCAAGAAGCATGTTCTAGGAGGATTATAGATACTTGCGAATCCAAGAGAAGAAACCCTAATTTTGAAAACCCTAGTTCAAAGTTGTTCTTGGAATTTGTCAAGGATATGAGGATCCAAATCCACGTTTAGTGGAGGTTGCAATTCCTCACCGTCTCGAACAAACTTTGGATCTTCGAGTGGTGGGTTTCCCAACTTTAATGGTCCGGCGAGATCAACAGGTGAATGGATGTGATCATGGATTGTGGTGAGTTGCAAAATTCCAGTGAGCTTTGTATCGATTCGATCAAATGTTGGTGCACTAACATATTGATAATCCAATGTATTAGATTCTTTATCTTTGCCAGGATGGGGTTAATTTACCGTGAATTTTTCAGGAAGTTGAGGGATTTTCCAAAAATCACATGTTGGTCCCTGATTACAACTGGTACTGGCTGGGCAACAACTGGAAATATTAGAGACAATGGCCGGTGATTTCTTACTAGTGAATAAATTGGGGTATATAGATTGTTGCACACCAGCTGTTGGGGGGCAGGAAGATGTGCTCAGGAACATCTCACTAGAATTAAAAATATGCCCAGACGAAATGATATCCGACGTGGTTATGCTGGGAGAAGCATGGTACTTGGGAACTGTCATTTCAGAAACCCTAATTCGAGGAAACCTGGTTGGAGTTGTTTGAGAGATCTCGTCAGGGTATGAAGAACTAGGAATGACAACTGGCAAGAGCGGGAGTGCTTTGATTCCCTGATGGGTACTTGAATCTTCATAGAGTGAATTATCGAATTCTGGTGTCTCCATCTAGTCGGCAACGAGATGCGAGTGACAGTCCTTAGCGATATTAGTGAGTATGTTTTTAGAGAAGCAGTGATCGTTGGAACCATCAATTTGATCGAGTTGGGTACCTGGCATGTTAGGCTCCCCAGGAGTTACCAACTGGGATGGATCAATAAAGAGGACATATTGAAGTTTCCCAGATAGGAAATAGCTCCTATGGTTGTCTAAAGATTCCGAGCGAGACAGATCAAATTTAAAAGATTCATCGATTTTTAATTGTGATTGTGAAACACCATCTGTGTGCTCATGATTTTCGCCAATACCATTATAAGGAAATTTTGAATGTCTCGAAGAAATAACTGGTGTGGCAGACTTGTGAAATAAATCGTGGAATAATGAACGATAAGTTTGAGCCGCAGGAGTATTGACCGTGCACAGTTTTTCAATATGCGCATCCATGTCATTCAGAGAAAACCATGATCTGGGAGGCTCTATAAGGGGATCAACCTCATCTGGGATAGGAGTCGATTCATAATCAGTATGAAAATCATATTTAGGACTGTGTCCAGGGAGACATCGAAGGGGCTCGAGGTAGGTTTCATGAACCGGGAGAGATAATGAGCCACTATGGTTTTCAAACTATGATTCGACATGGTGCATGAAAGATTCAAAGGTAGTACAATAGGCTTTATCCTCAGGCACCCATCTATCATTGCTAAGAACTTTCGAGGTCACAACTCCACTACCCGAAAACTCAGGAGGAGGGCCAAGAATATCAAAAATAGCAACACTCTCCTTGGAGGTCTGAATGTGGTCTGGACTCAGGGAGATGGACAAGGAAGCATTAGGGACAAAGTCTGAATAGCCAGTAACTTGCGGGTCATCATAGGGAACACTAGGATTAGGCTGGGTTTCTACTTGAAATTGTTCAAGGGAAACGAGGATCACATATGTAAATTGTTCTCTTAAAAATTTCCAATCAACATCCCTTTCAGGGAACTCAAAACAATAATGAACGAATCTGATAGAGAATTCATCTAGAGATTCCTGAGGTTCCATCCTGATGTCATTTAGCTTTATCAATACACTTTGAAAATCGTACCTGTGAAAAGCTTGTTGCAATTCACTGGCGAGCTTTTCAAACGAATGGATGGAAGCTTCCGGCAATGTGCGGCACCATTGCTTAGCGCAACCTTCGAGAGTGAGGAAGAAAAGAAAACAAATCAGACCTTCATTGTTAATTTCGTAGCACTCACCAAAGTCACAGAAATCTGAAAGGTGTCGGGTTATGGACACTCCATTTTCACCATCAAATTTTAGTTGGGACAAGTGATACATAAGTTCATCGGGGATGAAGTATCAAGGCTCATAAAATTCCAACAAACATCTCGGGAGAATGATTTGGGAACGAGCCATTATAGATATGAGATTAGTTGCAGGCTCTAAGGGCTAATCTTGTCATCTGGCCCTCCTTCTAGAGCCAATTCTGTTGATGGGAAAATCTGTCCGGCCAACAGTAGGGGATCTCCCCGATAAAAGGTCCCAATTAGACCTTGAACCGTTTGGAATAGGGATCCCATTCGGGGTGTGGGTCCGGCTACCGCTAATTTCTCCTTTCTTTGGGTCTCGCTTAAAATCTATAAAACAGTGGATACACACCTAATCAAATGATACAAGACATATGATTGATGCATTAAATGTACAGATAACACTATGAGTAGCAAAAGGAAATAATAAAGCATGAAGACCGAAGGAATTGTTGTTAACACTTCATTAGGGTCATGCTTGTAAACTGTTCTGACCACAAAAGAAACAATTCCTCATTGCAAGAACACCTTTCACCTCCTAAAAGTTTTAAATGATAACACAAATGCTAATAAAAAAATCCATCAGTGTTCATTAAGAAAGTGAAATGAGCTCAACCACCATTAACATACTCAACAAACTGTTATGCAACTATGATGTGAATTGAAGATATTGTTCCCTTAATCTAAAGATGTTTAGAAACTAAAAATATAATACTCAACAGTGCTCATACATAAGACAACACCAGATCCACAAAGGGATTTTTCAAAATGCTTGTATTCATGCTCAAATGTATAATCTAGATAATACAGTGTACTCAGCTCGAGTCCCAAACAAAAGATCTTTTACAAGTTCCCGAAGGAAGCATTTATAGAGCAAAGCTTTCCCTTTGGGCTCCCTGACTTCTCGCTTTCCCAACTGTTGGGCTGCCTTGTGACCCAGTCTTTTCTGTGACCTGTGACCTGAGCCACTGTTGTGACCTTCGTCCTGACTGGGTTCTGCGACCTTGCGACCTAGTCGCCGGGTCGCTGGGTCGCACTGTCGGTCATTAATAGCAGATGCGACTTAGCGACCTGGCGACCTCTGCGACTTGTGACCTTTGGGAATTTGAGACCTGCATCCTCAAGAGATTTTGCGTCTTGTGACCTCCAACCATCAGCGACCTGCGACCTCGAACCATCCGCGACCTGCGACCTCCAACAATTCGCGACCTGCGACCTGCCCAGATCATGCGACCTTGCGACCTAGTCACTGGGTCGCTGGGTCGCGCTGTCGGGCTTTTAACAGGGAGTGCGAATATGCGACCCAGCGACCTGAGGAAATTTGAAACTTTAGACCTTCGGTCATCCCTTCTGCATTTCTCTTTCAGAGATATCATGACCTTGTTCTCCGGAGGCCAGCCTTAGCCCTCGTCATGAAACAACAACTTCTATTTGCTGGTGATGTCATTGTCGCACTAAGGGAATTTGCATGTGATTATAAGTGGGAGAATGGTTTATGTTTCGAGCAGGATACTGAGCATCCACATAACATGAGGTTTTTAGGTTGATTTGAAACCCAAATCTGCATCCTCCAGAGAGAGCTAGCAGTTCTTTCAATTTGGGTAGACATAGTTGTTTCAACATCTTCTCATATAACCTACAAATAAGTGAATTTAAATAAGCCATATATATATATATACACACATGTTAGGGAATCAACATAAAAAATGCAATAACTTTATCACAGCTAAAATTAGTTGGACCCCTGTGTGGTCAAGTGCTGTGTCACTATGTCATTAGAGTGAATGGTGTAGGCTCTCCCTACGCCTCTTCAACTATTGTAAATGCAGATTAGTATGGTTGTAGACCGAGTTCGAAATGCAGACTCAATCGATGTGAAGTGTCAGCTTGGGCAAAATGCTCCTTATGTTCTCCGTGACATCTATTATGATATGCACTAATGATACTCCTTTCATGTTCAAAAATTTGCACCGAGACATTAATGAGGGGAAGGCCCTTCGAAATGGGGTTCAATCTGAGGGATGATCAAATGATTAAGCATGGAGGGGAAAATTGATTTTTTTAAATACTATTTTCCAGCTCTTGAGATGTGCTCACAATCCTGCATGTTGACATGACAAGTGAAGGTGAGGGTGCTGCTCCTTAGTGAAGTCGCAGGGTCGCATCGTAGTAGGGGTCGCACTGCCGGCTCGTTGCTACGCTTATGCGACCCAACGACCTGTGGGGAAATGCGACTCAGAGCTATCCTTCGAAATGTGACTTTGCAAAGGTTGCACAGTCGCATTGCGACCTATTCCCTAGTGCTGCGACCCAGAAACTTGAGAATAGTGCGACCTATTGATTTTCCATGAAGTGCGACCTCAAAGAGGTCGCACGGTCGCATTTTCCAGTCCATCGAACGTTCAACCTACTCCTTCGACGCAGTCTGGTTCTGAATGCTCAGATTAGATTTAATCTCTGGCATGATGACTAGTGTGGTTGTGTGCCTCTTGGGATGAGAGTGCGCAAAACCTAAATGTAGCCATGACTTCGAAATAGTTGCAAAGATGAGCCACACACAGGTATTCACTTTCTGGCAATGCTTTCACCAGAAATAATTCCTCGGGCTGCTGATAAGGCATGCAAATTATGCATAACTGCTCACACTCTGAATATAACCCAGCTCTGGCCTTCAGCATTGATTGGCTTCTTTTGTCACTTCTTTGGTGCCTTGGAGACACAGTTGGAAGTGTTTCGGACTTACAGGGCGTGAAGGTTTCACTTGACGCAGCATGTTACAGAGAACGCTTATTTTCTCATAGTTTTTATTTGCTGCGCTAACGCAACTAGAATCGAAGGGATTCAACCCTTTTCCCACACTGAATATCAACCAAGCCAATCATTATTATTGCATGTCAGACTTTAGCGGCTCAGAAGGGCATCAGATCCTTGCATGTCGGGCTTTGTCGATAATGCAGAGCTGAACGATCCCTGAAAAGTTGTGTGTCAGCGACCTCTTCGATCAAAAACCTTAGTTTGCGCGTAGTAACATAATTATCGTTCATGCATGGCAACCTGCGTCCATGTAACGCGGCATGAAGAGTAGGTATTCGTTCTGTCCAGCTCACCGTGAACATGTATCAAGAGCTTTGGTGGGGAATGGGACACATGGGGGATCATCGTGGCGGTGATTATGGCGTATGAATCTACATTTTCTGATGAAAACAATTTTACAATCGTGCATATTGTAACCTTCTCCAGCAAAATGCAACTCTGCACCGTTTATAAATGGTCATATTTCACACTCTGCATTTCTTTTGATTACAACACTACGATAGTTATTATAACATCGCCGCACCAGGTCTGTTATAAGGTTTGGCTCCATTTTTAAACGCAAAATTTGGCCGCTATATATATATATATATATGCCGCAAATTTTTATTATGGATTAAAACATCAGCATAAAAGTATTTGAGCCAATCGAAATGTTTACGCCCATATGTCACGTGTCCACATAGTTTTGCTCCACCATCTCACATGGTTTGAAAACCACATGTTCTTGCACCGCTTAAAGCATGGTCATAGATTGTCAACTTTCTTACGATCCTGCTCTTGGTTTGACTGTTATTGTGATAGAGTTATTATACATGCCATCGTGGCTTTGTTATAACTCTCCGCCCATATTTCAAACATACCTTTTGACCACCAAATATATATGCTCCAAACGCTTCACTGTAAAATGCGATCACCATATATGTCTGCTTGGTGCCCATTTGTAACATTTTTTTGTTTATATGATCTAGCATCTCATATGGTGTTGAAACCATATTGTTTTTATCTTTTTCGCACCTTGGTTTAATTATATAATGCTTAAAATCATTTTCTTTGGCTAACCCTCCACAACCTCTTGCTCGGCCAATTGCATTAATCTCATCAATAAAGATAATACTTGGTGTAGACTGCCTGGCTTCAGCAAACAAGCTTCTAACTCTCGAAGGCCCAACACCAACAAAAATCTCCATGAAATCTGAGCCACAAATTGAAAGAAAAAGGGACTCCTACTTCCCCTACTGTAGCTTTTTCCAAGAGAGTTTTCCCTGTGCCAGGAGGACCCATTAAAAGGGCACCTTTTTGGAATTTTAGCTCCTAGATCTTGGTACTTTTAGGATTTTAAGAAAATGCACAAAATCCATGATCCCTTGCTTTGCTTCATTACAACCAGCTACATCATTAAATAATACCTTGTCCTATGAATTTTTATCTAGCTTCGTCACATTAGCTTTGCCGATGTTAAAGAGTCAAAGACCAGACCCAAGAATCAATAATGTAGGTGCAAATCTAAACAACTCTTGGTACCAGACCATTTTTTAAATATATAATACAGGAACATAATCATGAGGACCAATACCCAACGCTTCTTGTGCATCTTCCAACTTCTGCTCAAAGGATTCAACACTGCCAATATTAAAACAATACTTATGTTGGCTACCACCCTCAGAGGAGGTCCATCTGACATGTATCTCTGCATCACTACTTTCACTTTGGGTAGAATTATTTGGTGAATTTCGAACATAAAATTTAGCTATATATTTGTTTGAAACCAAAATATTTTCCACAAGCCCAGGTTCTAGAAGTTTATTTTTGAATTCCTGAAAACTAATCTCTTCAGATGTAGGAGGCTTAATGTTTTCTGGAATCCATCCTCCCCCAAGATTTCTCCACAGGAACTCAAACCCTCCTTGCTGATGAGTGTACATGCTTTCTTTAGGTTTGGAACAAGGTTCCACACAGAGTGCCCTGTAGGACAAAGTAATTCAAAGGATGAAGATTCACCATAGTCTTCAAAATATAGGTCTGTCAAGGATAATGGAATCTCTACATCATAATCACATCTTTTCCACTTTCTTCCAGCCTCTACAATCAGTGGCGGGAAAATTCCACCTATTTCTTGCTTCACGAATTTGCAAACACTGCAGAAAATTCCATTCTCCTCATCTAAAGTAAACACATGATCACCCATGCAGAAAATATCAAGCACGTCTATTTCAGCTTCAGACGTGTCCTCAGGATTTCTGGAGTTCATCTGTTGCTGATTTAAACCACCACTTGCTTTAATAAATAGATACTCATTTGAATCAGGTAACCTTCCCCCTTGAGGAGTGAAGATGCACCTCCGGAAGGATGTGGCTTAATCGTGATTAATAATTCCCTTAACTAGTGCGCTCTTGTCATTTGAGTTCCAATTTATTTCTCCCAGTGTGATAGCAATATTGTTTGGTACATCATCTGTGGGGTCGACCTGCATGCCGCATTATAATATTAATGAGTTCAAGTTACCATTTATAGAATGATTCCCACCCCCTTACATAATTTTCATGAGCCTATGAGTTTAAGCGAAGTACCAAAACAAAATGCCTAATGATCTGTGGTGGGAGGGCTCCTAATGTACATCCTTAATACACAGAAAAGTTTCTATTTGAATGCATGCATGGCAATCCTCCCGCACATGGCGTGGCTACAACAAACGTATCTCGTCATGAAGGTGAAAGCTCATGAGGGGGTTGAAGTAGGTGTTGGGATATCAGCATTTGGGTAGGTGAAAGACTTTAACGCCTAGGCGAGCAGAGGGGGAACCCAAAATTTTAAATATACCCAAAATTTTGGGTGGTGTTGTAGTGGCTACAACAAATGGCGAAACACTGGTAGAATCCAGCATCTCTGTCGATATCACAACAAAAGTTTGAGCCAAGACAATGATGCAAGGGAATATTGAACAAGTTTTGTGGGAACCCTTTGAATTAATTTTGTCTTTACAGGTATGCCCAGTCCTTGTGCCTCGACTAGGTATCGCTAAGCAGAACACATCGAAGAGAAAGCTCACAGACGCCAGTAGCTTGTTGATGATGTGAAGAGGAAGGCAGCGGGTTTATTACTCTCAAGATTTTTAAAGTAAGTTTCTGGTTTTGCTCCGTTTCCAGCAGGCCTGGACAGTACCCCGATGGAGTCACTTCAAGAAATCACAAGCGTTGCTCAGCTGCCAGCGAGCTTGGTCAGTACCCCGGCGGAGTCGTTGCATTACCTCTCTGCGCAGGAAGCCTTTCTCGATCCTTTACCCTTATTTGTTTCATGTGCTTGCAGCACTTATTTTCATGTGCTCGTGGCACTTACTTTTCATGGGCGGATGAGGGAACTCGACTTATTTTACTAGCAAGAGAGGTTGTTTCTTGTTTTACAGAAACTGAAAGATATCCTGATTTGGGTTTGCCCTTGTGCCAAACCTTCACATCCCGTTCACCACAATAAGCGAAGCGTGAAAAAAATATCATTAAGATGTTCAAGACTATGCTGGGTACAAGGCTTAGGTTATGGGTATAGGCCATTCAAACTCATTAGGTCTCCCACAAGCAACTGGATCGTATCTCCCCGGCTAAATAAGTTTAGACTCATAGGAATCTTGTTGAGAATGCGACTTCGATCACTTGTCCTAAGAGAAAGCTTCCTCTTGATATAGCCACCGCAACCTCATGCAAACAATGGGGTTACTGTTTCAGCAGTTGGGGCAGAAGAAATCCGCTAGACGGTAGGGTTTCAATGAGGGCTCATGCAGTGATCGGAGATATGTGGAATATTTTCAAAGCTATATCAACAATCTGTGGAAATGATGTGAGGAAGATAGTGTACGATGTAATGTAATAGGCGAGGCTCAAGATGCAATGCAATGCCATGTGCGAGAATGATCAACCAATTGTAGGTGGAAAAGAAGCGCGATACAACTAGTAATTATTTATGCAACAACAAGCAAACTGAAAAGAAATGAGTGCAAAACAATTGTAACATGATGGTGCCTAAGATATTAATCGTAAGCAAAAATAGTAAACATGCTTTTAATTTATGAAGAAAAACAAATTTTGGCAAGCAAATCTAATTAAAAACTTTGAACTAACAAATTTTATTAACAGGTCCTAGCTAGCCTACACCTAAAACCCTAGTTTAACCAACGATGCGGTCAGGTTATGTAAAATCAGCTTTCCATTGCAGCCACCGCATTTATTCCTGATCTGCAAGAACGACAATGTTCGCAATCAGATCCATCATAAAAAATCGTGCACCAACAACAAGACTTACCTGAAGAGCATGTGCGACGGCAAGAAGATCATGGATACTTACAAAAGAACATGCGAGAATAGATTGTGCAAGCTAAATTCCACTCTCATCCTGATACACAGCACTATTTTCTTGAAACTCAACATTTATAAATGACACACATCCATTCATGCGCAATCCTAGGTTTGATGGGCGCTGGGTAAGCCATTGCCTATTTGCAGGCACATCAATCGGATAGGGTTGGTCGAGCCAACCAACAACCTCATTATGGTGGTGAGGATGATTGATTTTACGGGGTGGAAGAAACAAGCATGTGCCAGGTGGATTATAGATACTTGTGAATCCGAGAGCAAAAACCCTAGTTCGAAGTTGTTCCTAGAATTTGTTAAGGATATGAGGATCCGAATCCACTTTTAGTGGAGGTTGACATTCCTCACCGTCTCGAACAAACTCTGGATCTTCGAGCGGTGGGTTTCCCAACTTTGACGGTCCGGCGAGATCAACAGGTGAATGGATGTGATCATGGATTGTGGTGAGTTGCAAAATTCCAGTGGGCTTTGTATCGATTCAGTCAAATGTTGGCGCACTAACAGATTGATAATCCAATGTATTAGATTCTTTAGCTTTGCCAGGATGGGGTGAATTTACCGTAAGGTTTTCAGGCAGTTGAGGGATTTGCCAAAAATCACATGTTGGTGCCTGATTATAACTGGTACTGGCTGGGCAACAACTGGAAAGATTAGAGACAATGGCTGGTGATTTCTTACTAGTGAATAAATTGGGGTATATCGATTGTTGCACACCAGCTGTTGGGGGGCAGGAAGATGTGCTTAGGAACATCTCACTAGAATGAAAAATCCGCCCAGATGAAATGATATCCGACGTGGTTATGCTGGGAGAAGCATGGTACTTGGGAACTGTCGTTTCAGAAACCCTAATACGAGGAAACCTGGTTGGAGTTGTTTGAGAGATCTCATCAGGGTCTGAAGAACTAGGAATGACAGCCAGCAAGAGCGGGAGTGCTTCGATTCCCTTATGGGTACTCGAATATTCATAGAGCGAATTATCGAATTCTAGTGTCTCCATCTGGTTGGAAATGAGATGCGAGTGACAGTCCTTAGCGATATTAGTGAGTATGTTTTAAGAGAAGCAGTGATCGCTGGAACCATCGATTTGATCGAGTTGGGTACCTGGCATGTTAGGCTTCCCGAGAGTTACCAACAGGGATGGATCAATAAAGAGGACATCTTGAAGTTTCCCAGATAGGAAATTGTTCCTATGGTTGTCTAAAGATTCCGAGCGAGACGGATCAGATTTAAAAGATTCATCGATTTTGAACCGTGATTTTGAAACACCATCTGCGTGCTCATGATTGTCGCCAATACCAGTATAAGGAAATTTTGAATGTCTCGAAGAAATAACTGGTGTGGCAGACTTGTGAAATAAATCGTGGAATAATTAATGATAAGTTTGAGCCGTAGGGGTATTGACCATACACGGTTTTTCAATATGCGCATCCATGTCATTCAGAGTGATCTGGGAGGCTCTGTAAGGGGATCAACTTCATCTGGGATAGGATTCGTTTCATAATTAGTATGCAAATCATATTTAGGACTGTGTCCAGGGAGACATCGAAGGGGCTCGAGGTAGGTTTCATGAACCGGGAGAGATAATGAGCCACTATAATTTTCAAACTCTGATTCGACATGGTGCGTGAAAGATTCAAAGGTATTACAATAGGCTTTATCCTCAAGCACCCATCTATCATTGCTAAGAACTTTCAAGGTCGCAACTCCACTACCTAACAACTCAGGAGGAGGGGCGAGAATATCACAAATAGAAACACTCTCCTTGGAGGCCTGAATGTGGTCTGGACTCGAGGAGATGGACAAGGAAGCATTATGGACAAATTCTGAACAGCCGGTAACATGCAGGTCATCATAGGGAACACTAGGATCAGGCTGGGTTGCTACTTGAAATTGTTTAAGGGAAACGAGGATCACATACATGAACTGTTCTCTTAAACATTTCCAATCGACATCCCTTTCATGGAACTCAAAACAATAATGAACGAATCTGATAGAGAATTCATCTAGAGATTCCTGAGGTTCCATCCTGATGTCATTTAGCTTTATCAATACACTTTGAAAATCGTACCTGTGAAAATATTGTTGCAATTCACTGGCGAGCTGTTCAAACGAATGGATGGAAGCTTCCGGCAATGTGCAGCACCATTGCTTAGCATGACCTTCGAGAGTGAGGAAGAAAAGAAAACAAATCAAACCTTCATTGTCAATTTTGTAGCACTCACCAAAGTCACAGAAATCTGAAAGGTGTCGGGTTATGGACACTCCATTTTCACCATCGAATTTTAGCTGGGACAAGTGATACATAATTTCATCGGGGATGAAGTATCGAGGCTCATAAAACTCCGACAAACATCTCGGGAGAATGATTTGGGAACGAGCAATTACAGATATGAGATTAACTGCAGGCTCTAAGGGCTCAGCTTGTCATCTAGCCCTTCTTCTAGCGCCAATTCTGTTGACGGGAAAATCTGTCTGGCCAACAGCAGGGGATCTCCCCGATAAAAGGTCCCAATTAGACCTTGAACTGTTTGGAATAGGGATCCCATCCGGGGTGTGGGTCCGGCTACTGATAATTTATCCTTTCTTTGGGTCTCACTTAAACTCTATAAAACAGTGGATACACACCTAATCAAATGATACAAGACATATGATTGATGCATTAAATATACAGATAAAACTATGAGTAGCAAAAGGAAATAATAAAGCATGAAGACCGAAGGAAGTGTTGTTAAGAACACTTCATTAGGGTCATGCTTGTAAACTGTTCTGACCACAAAAGAAACAATTCCTCATTGGCAAGAACACCTTTCACCTCCTAAAAGTTTTAAATGATAACACAAATGCTAATAAACAAAGCCATCAGTGTTTGTTAAGAAATTGAAATGAACTCAACCACCATTAACATACTCAGCAAACTGTTATGCAACTGTGATGTGAATTGAAGATACAGTTCCCTTAATCTAAAGATGTTCAGAAACTAAAAATATAATACTCAAAAGTGCTCATACATAAGACAACACCAGATCCACAAAGGGATTTTTCAAAATTCTTGTATTCATGCTCAAATATATAATCCAGATAATACAGTGTACTCAGCTCGAGTCCCAAACAAAAGATCTTTTACAAGTTCCCGAAGGAAGAATTTATAGAGCAAAGCTTGCCCTTTCGGCTCCCTGACTTCTCATTTCCCGACTGTTGGGTTGCCTTGCGACCCAGTCTGTTCTGCAACCTACGACTTGAGCCACTACTGCGACCTGCGACTTGACTGGGTTCTGCGACCTTACAACCTAGTCGCTGGGTCACTGGGTTGCACCGTCAGGCATTAACAGGGGATGTGACTTAGCGACCTGGTGACCTCTGTGACTTGCAACCTTTAGGAATTTGCGACCTGCGTCCTCAAGATATTTTGCGACTTCCGCCCTCCAGCCATCAGCGACCTACGACCTCAGACCATTCGCGACCTGCGACCTCTAGCAATCCACGACCTGCGACCTGCCCAGATAATGCGACCTTGTGACCTAGTCGCTGGGTCGCTAGGTCACACCGTCGGGCTTTTAACAGGGAGTGCGACTATGCGACCCGGCGACGTGACGAAATTTGTGACTTTAGACCTTCGGTCATCCCTTCTACATTTCTCTTTTAGAGATATCATGAACTTGTTCTCCAGAGGCCAGCCTTAGCCCTCGTCATGAAACAACATCTTCTATTTGCTGGTGATGTCATTGCCATGCTAATGGAATTTGCATGTGATGATAAGTGGGAGAATGGTTTATGTTTCGAGCAGGATACTGAGCATCCACATAACACGAGGTTTTGAGGTTGATTTGAAACCCAGATCTATATCCTCTGGAGAGAGCTAGCAGTTCTTTCAATTTGGGTATACATAGTTGTTTCAGCATCTTCTCATATAACCTACAGATAAGCGAATTTAAATCAGCCATATATATATATACACACATGTTAGGGAATCAACATAAAAAATGCAACAACTTTATCACAGCTAAAATTAGTTGGACCCCTGTGTGGTCAAGTGTTGTGTCACTATGTCATCAGAGTGAATGGTGTAGGCTCTCCCTATGCCTCTTCAACTATTGTAAATGCAGATTAGTATGGTTGTAGACCGAGTTCGAAATGCAGACTCAATCGATGTGAAGTGTCAGCTTGGGCAACATGCTCCTTATGTTCTCCTTGACATCTATTATGATATGCACTAATGATACTCCTTTCATGTTCAACAATTTGCACCGAGACATTAATGAGGGGAAGGCCCTTCGAAATGGGGTTCAATCTAAGGGATGATCAAATTATTAAGCATGGAGGGGAAAAGTGATTTTGTTAAATACTATTTTCCAGCTCTTGAGAAGTCCTCACGATCATGCATGTTGACACGATGAGTGAAGGTGAGGGCGTTGCTCCTTAGTGAAGTCGTAGGGTTGCATCGTAGTAGGGGTTGCGTTGCTGGCTTGTTGTTGAGCTTATGCGACCCAACGACCTGTGGGGAAATGTGACTCAGATCTGTCCTTCTAAATGTGACTTTCCAGAGGTCGAACAGTCGCATTGCGACCTATTCCTCAGTGATGCGACCCAGCAACTTGAGAATAGTGCGACCTATTTATTTTTCATGAAGTGCGACCTCAAAGAGGTCCCACGGTCACATTTTCTAGTCCATCGAACGTTCAACCTACTCCTTCGACGCATTCTAGTTCTGAATGCTCAGCTTAGATTTAATCTCTGGCATGATGACTAGTGTGGCTACGTGCCTCTTGGGATGAGACTGCGCAGAACCTAAAGGTAGCCATGACTTCGAAATAGTTGCAAAGATGAGCCACGCATAGGTATTCACTTTGTGGCAATGCTTTCACCAGAAATAATTCCTCGGGCTGCTGATAAGGCATGAAAATTACACATAACTTCTCACACTCTAAATATAACCCAGCTCTGGCCTTCAACATTGATGGGCTTGATTCGTCACTTCTTTGGTTCCTTGGAGACGCATTTGGAAGCGTTTCGGACTTACAGGGCATGAAGGTTGCACTGGATGCAGCGTGTTGCATAGAATGCCTATTTTCCCAGAGTTTTTATTTGCTGCGCTAACGCAACCAGAATCGAATGGATTCGACCCTTTTCCCTGCATTGAATATCAACCAAGCCGATTTTTATTACTGCATGTCAGACTTGAGAGGCTCATAAGGGCGTCAGATCCTTGCATGTCGGGCTTTATCGATAATGCAGAGCTGAACGATCCCTAAAAATCTGTGTGTTAGCAACCTCTTCGATCAAAAACCTTAGTTTGCGTGTAGCAACATAATTATCCTTCATGCATGGCAACCTGTGTCCATGTAACACGGCATGAAGAGTAGGGATTCGTTCTGTCTAGCTCACCGTGAACACGTATCAAGAGCTTTGGTGGGGAATGGGACATGTGGGAGGTCATCATGGTGGTGATTATGGTGTATGAATCTGCGTTTTCTGATGAAAACGATTTTACAATCGTGCGTATTGTAACCTTCTCCAGAAAAACGCAACTCTACACCGTTTATAAATGGTCATATTTCACACTCTGCATTTCTTTTGATTACAACAGTACGATAGTTATTATAACATCGCTGCAGCAGGTCTGTTATAAGGTTTGGCTCCATGTTTAAACACAAAATTTGGCCGCTATATATATATATATATATGCCGCAAATGTTTATTATGGATTAAAACTTCAGCATAAAAGTATTTGAGCCAATCGAAATTTTTACGCCCATATGTCACGTGTCCATGTAGTTTCACTCCACCATCTCACATGGTTTGAAAACCACATGTTCTTGCACCGCTTAAAGCATGGTCATAGATTGTCAAATTTCTTACGATCCTACTCTTGGTTTGACTTTTATTGTGCTAGAGTTATTATACATGCCATTGTGTCTTTGTTATAACTCTCCGCCCGTATTTCAAACATACCTTTTGACCACCAAATATATATGCTCCAAATGCTTCCCTGTAAAATGCGATCACCATATATGTCTGCTCGGCGCCCATTTGTAACGTTTTTTTGTTGATATGATCTAGCATCTCATATGGTGTTGAAACCATATTGTTTGTATCTTTTTCGTGCCTTGGTTTAATTATATAATGCTTAAAATCATTTTCTTTGGCTAACCCTCCACAACCTCTTTCTCGGCCAATTGCATTAATCTCATCAATAAAGATAATACTTGGTGTAGACTACCTGGCTTCAGAAAAAATATTCTAACTCTCGAAGGCCCAACACCAACAAACATCTCCATGAAATCTGAGCCACAAATTGAAAGAAAAAGGGATTCCTGCTTCCCCTGCTGTAGCTTTTTCTAAGAGAGTTTTCCCTGTGCCAGGAGGACCCATTAAAAGGGCACCTTTTGGAATTTTTTCTCCTATCTCTTGGTACTTTTAGGATTTTAAGAAAATGCACAAACTCCATGATCCCTTGCTTTGCTTCATCACAACCAGCTACATCCTTAAATAATACCTTGTCCTTTGAATTTTTATCTAGCTTCGTCACATTAGCTTTGCCGATGTTAAAGAGTCCACGACCACCCTTGCCTCTAGGTCCACCTACACCCAAACCACTTTGCATTCTTCGCCCAAAGTAAATAAGAGACTCAAGAATCAATAATGTAGGTGCAAATCTCAACAACTCTTGGTACCAGGCCATTTCTGAAACATATGTTACAGGAACATAATCATGAGGACCAATACCCAACGCTTCTTGTGCATCTTCCAACTTCTGCTCAAAGGATTCAACACTGCCAATATTAAAAGAATACTTATGTTGGCTGCCACCCTCAGAGGAGGTCCATCTGACATGTATCTCTGCATCACTGCTTTCACTTTGGGTAGAATTATTCGGTGAGTTTCTAACATAAACTTTAGATACAGATTTGTTTGAAACCACAATATGGTCCACAAGCCCAGGTTCCAGAAGTTTATTTTTGAATTCCTGAAAACTAATCTCTTCAGATGTAGGAGGCTTAATGTTTTCTGGAATCCGTCCTCCCCCAAGATTTCTCCACAGGAACTCAAACCCTCCTTGCTGATGAGTGTACATGTTTTCTTTTAGGTTTGGAACAAGGTTCCACACAGAGTGCTCTGTAGGACAAAGTAATTCAAAGGATGAATATTCACCATAGTCTTCAAAATATAGGTTTGTCAAGGATAATGGAATCTCTACATCATAATCACATCTTTTTCTCTTTCTTCCAGCCTCTACAATCAGTGGCGAGAAAATTCCCCTACTTCTTGCTTCATGAATTTTAAACACTGCAAACAATTCCAATCTCCTCATCTAAAGCAAACACATACTCACCCATGCAGAAAATATCAGGCGCGTCTATTTCAGATTCAGATGTGTCCTCAGGATTTCTAGAGTTCATCTGTTGCAGATTTAAACTACCACTTGCTTTAATAAATAGATACTCATTTGAATCAAGTAACCTTCCCCCTTGAGGAGTGAAGATGCACCTCCGGAAGGATGTGGCTTAATCATGATTAATCATTCCCTTAACTAGTGCACTCTTGTCATTTGAGTTCCAATTTATTTCTCCTAGTGTGATAGCAATATTTTTTGGTACATCATCTATGGGGTTGACCTGCATGCCAAATTATAATATTAATTAGTTCAAGTTACCGTTTAAGAACGATTCCCACCCCCCTACATAATTTCCTAAGCCTATGAGTTTAAGCGAAGTATCAAAACAAAATTCCTAATGATCTGTGGTGGGAGGGTTTCTAATGTACATCCTCAATACACAAAAAAGCTTCTATTTGAATGCATGCATGGCGATCCTCTCGCACATGGTGTGGCTGCAGCAAAAGTATCTCGTTATGATGGTGAGAAAGCTCATGATGGGTGGGGGATAGGTCGTTGGGATGTCACTGATTGCAGGTCGGGTGAAAGAATTTAACGACTAAAAGAGCAGAGGGGGACCCGAAATTTCGAATACACCCAAAATTTTGGGTGGTGTTGTAGCGGCTACAACAAGCTGTTTAGACGGAGTTGCTGCACTGCTTAGTGAAAGGAATTCCTGTGTGGGAATTCCATCCTCTCTTTAGATCAGCTTACTTAAGGGATCAAGAGGGAAGGATTAGAGCTTCATTTCTATATTGGGCTTAATTCCATTCATCCAATTTCAGCCATAACGCAGTCCCCTTCAGTAAATTGCCTCTTTTATGTAGGAGCAGCAACAGTAGAGCTGCATCCTTTGATTGTATGCTTATCTTTGAGGAGGAGGTACTTATTTCCCTCCGGGAGCTCCAATAAGAAGGCCTAAGGCCATTCTCTGTATTATTAAGAATTTATATGTCATATTCATTCATTTTTAATACATTGTTGCAGTGAACTGCATTATTTTCTGTAGTGCTGCTTTGTACATGCATTTTGCTAGAAACCTTGTCGGGTGTCTTGTTTTTACTATATAAGTGATTAAACCTCCATTTATTTATTGTATTACTAATATAAACTTATGATCATACTTATTCCATAATTTTATATAGAATCCATCATGAAAATTACGCTCTCACAGTATTCAGAAATTTCTGTTTAGTAAAGTCATGGGAAATCAATGTTTTCTAGCCTGGTCGGGAAATGAGGAGTTGTTTAATATATATAGAAGCCTTATTTTGAGATGAAATTCGGAGCATAGGTCCCTTATTACCTAAGATATCATATCCAACTGTTTCCCCTACTTATTTTTACACTCATTTCTGAAAATAACCTTTTTAGGGCATAAAATCCCCTTTTTCCCCACTTTCTAGATCATGAAACAAAGTGCAAGTTTCTGTTGTAGCTAAAAATGATGTCTATGTGTTTCTTATGCATATTTTAATCTTAATCATCATAACAAGACCGTTATATAGCTTATTCATTGCAGAGTTCCAGATTTGGAACATTACATTCTACAGTTCTAAATGGTGGTATTCCTGAAGAAGTTTGGACAGCAAGAAAGGTAAATTATTCTCATATAATTTTTTTTAGATGTGAATCATTCATGCATATTCTCAAAGAGCATAAAATAAAATTAGATTATAAATCAAGGAATTACATTATTTTTGGATATGTGGATGGTGAGTTTGGTCATCATCTATGGGATTCAATTAATCACAAAATTGTTGGAAGTAGGGATGTAATATTTAATGAATCTGAGATGTATAAAATACATGTATTTGAAACATAGGTCAAGAAAATTATTAACAGGTTTATAGAAAAATAAAATATCCCACCATTGGAAGAATCTGAGTAACAAAGTCAAGTACAATATGGACAATGAGAAGAAGAAAGTGTGTCGCCTCCATTACAAGAGATTCAAGTGGAAAACATACTACCATAGTTGGTTCACATGTCTACTAGACCTCAAAAGCAGCCACAAAGGTATCCACCCTCATATTATATTTTTATAATTAATGAAGGTGAACCTAATTGTTTTCAGGAAGCTTGTGAAATGGAAAGTAGTGAAAATTGGAAGAAAGCAATGGAGGAATAAATGGACTCTTTGTTGAAAAATAAAACTTGGGAGCTAGTGAAGATTCTAAAAGGAATAAATTACCTACAAAACAAATGGGTATACAATATTAACCATGAGGGTGAAGAGAAGAAGGAAAGATACAAATCAAGGTTGGTAGTGAAGGGATTTGCACAAAAAGAAGGTATTGACTTTATAGAATTTGAAGCAAACAAAGTTCCTTCTCAAGTTAAATACTCCAGAAGACTTGGAATATTATAATATCCATTGAGGATACAAATATTATATTAAATAGTATGAATAAGAATGATTTATTTAATGTTAAAAATGAGGCTTGCTTATATACCTAGACAGGTGCTTCTTCACGAAAGGTCATGTCTCATCATACATGCCCTTTCAACCTAATTACTAGTTAACTAATTAATAATTATTTATATTATTTTATTCATTACATTGCCTTCCTCCTCAAAAAGCTTTGTCCTCAAAGCTTGTTGATGAAAAGGCTTGATCTCTTTTTCTGCTACGCATGTCTTCTCGTCTTGGGGTAGTCATCCTTGTCGATACAAGTTGATATGATTCTCTGAGTGACAAACAAAATTGTCGCACTAAGAATGGATCAGACCATCCTATATCAATCGTATGTAGAATCTTACAGTGACTTGAAATTTGTGATGAATTATCACATGAGGGGATTGCACCAACATCAGTATTCTTCAAAACATTAGCTTGTTGTTTTTGTTCTCAATACCTAGCTTGGTCGAGTTGTTTGCTCCCGTGATCTAGATGTCGATAGGGAACTTTTTTGGTTTGACTTCTTTTATTTTCTTCTGGCGAGGATGTTATTGAGTTGTTTACAGAACCTTCACTTAGAATGTTTCTCGTCTGAACTGCAACGTATAATTTTGTATCTTCTACAACTTGCTTGTCTTCTTCTTGAATTGTGACATTTATTGGATCAATGTTCGTTTTTTCTTCAACTTGAACTTCTACATTTGAAGACTTCGATGCTTCATTTTCGACAAGTTGTTGCACCTTGTTTTCTAATGACTTCTTGTCCTTCTTCAAATTCTTAATTTTCATTATTAATTTTTCGTTGTGGTCCTTGAGGCGGGCAACTTCTTCATTCTTTTTAGGTGTGATTTTGTCAATTTCCTTTTGCATATTTTGGATCTCCTTTTTACTTTTTTGAAGAATTACTTTTGAAATTTCTTGTATGTATTCAGGCGTCATTGAATTTGGCTTCAAGTTAATGTCCTGTAGTGTTATTTTCTTCTTTTTGTAGGATAATGTTAAAAACCTATTTTTCGTATTTAAGATAAATGACCCTAGGGTTTCCCTCCATGGTGAATCCAACACAATGTCACTATCGTTAAAAATAAGGATTTCATGATAAATTGAGAGATAAAAGTATAATCCCCAATATTTAGTTGTAAATTATTTATGTCGTATTGTTTGTCACTTGTGTCAACAAAGTTTGTTTCAATTATATTCGATTCAGGAATCACTAATTGGTTAGCACATTTAGGACTAACATAATTACTCCCTTCAGTAGGACTGATAGAGATTTTAATATCTCTTCCTACGAGTGATCCTTTAATTTTAAATAGTTTATCAACACATTTACTGAAAGTTTTAGCAAACCCTTCATTACTGGTCTCCATTTTTTCTTCCTTCATTATTTTCAAATTCTTCCAAAAATTAAAGATAACTCTTTGAATTTTCTCCTTTAACGAGTACTTTTATACTTTAAAGCTCTTTTAAATTTTTTTTTTTTTTAATATATTTTTTTGGTTTATTTTTAATTTCTTTCTCCTTATATTTTTAACATATATGATCATTATATATATATATATATATATATATATATATATATATATATATATATATATCCTCTGAAGTACCTTGAAATAATACCTTTGCACCTCTTCTTTTTTTAAACCTTTGCTAATTTCCTCTTAATCCTCTTTAACTTCTTTAATATTACTAGTATGTTTATGTGGAGTATTAAAACCAGGATAACTTGAATAACCTTGGATTAAACATGAGAATAATTGTGATTAAACCTTCGAATAATTTCTTGGATGTGTTATGAGGAGTCACAATTATAGGTATAAGCCCGGATGGCGGAAACGATTCAACGTAGGTTAATCCCAATTAAAGTGAGCAACCGAAACCAGGTAGCAGGGGTTATCGCAATGTAGCAGCGGCCAGCGAGTACAAATATGGCGGAAGGTGCAGACATGGGCATGAAAAGTGTTGTCGGGCTGAGTGACGATGGATGGTGGGGTTCGCAGGGAATTTGTTGTGAAGAAGGCAATTGGATGCACCAAGATGTCAGACAGACAACAACGGACTACAAATGCAATGGCATGGGTGGTCGTTGCTCAAGCAGAGTGGACAAAAGCGGTAGTTGGAAATGGTGGAGGATTGAATGGTTGGTCATATATTTTTGAACGAGTGGTGACAACGCACTTTGCAGGAATGACACTGTGGCTGGTTGTTTATATTTTTTTATTTCTTTGTTGTTGTTGCGATCAGGACAAGCAGGTGACAGTGATGCAGAGGCGGAGGATCGGTAGTGGAGGCAGGATTGTACACAGCGATGGTCGTGGCAATGATGTGGGGTGGATGGTGGCGAGGTGGCCGGATGGTGGGATCAGCGGCAGTGTATGGCAGCAAGGATGCGACTGTCAGGTAGTGGCCTTGGGGTTTCAACCACGTAGGATAGGAGTCGATGGATGCCAAGGGGCCAATTTGGGGGACTGTGGTAGTAGGGATGAATGGGGGTCGAGGGGAAATGAGTGTGGTAGTTAAACAAGCTTCGACAAGGGTTTTCTGGTGCAATGAGTGTGGTAGTTTCCACGAGCTTCGATAGTGGAAAAATGGTTGAGAGGAGAGGTGTTAAGTTCTCGACAATGACAAAGATTTTTTTTCCCTTGATTTTGATTTTAATTTCTCTTATTTCATGTTTTGTTATATATATATATTTCTCTTTTTTCTTGCAATAAATTTCTTTTTTTCCAATGATTTTTTTTTTTTAATTTTTTTTTTTTTTAAATAATTTTTTCACAAAATTTCCCTTTTTTGTTTTTCTTCAAATTTTTAATTATGGCCAAAGGCCTACTGGTGAGAATGGAGAAACTCCAAGATTGGTAGCGAAATGCTTCAATGGCAACAATGTTGACAAATTTTACGGTCAAAGACCTGGATCGGAGAGCATGGCTCTATGCAGCAGTTAGGTGGCCGAAGGCTCAAACGGCTCTAATACCAAATGAAGCAAAAAAATTTCCTTCTCAAGTTAAATACTCCCGAAGACTTGGAATATCAGAATATCCATTGAGGATACAAATTTTATATTAAATAGTATGAATAATAATAATTGATTGAATGTTACAAATGAGGCCTGCTTATATACCTAGACAGGTGCCTCTTCACGAAAGGTCATGTGTCATCAGACATGCCCTTTCAACCTAATTACTAATTAACTAATTAATCATTATTTATATTATTTTATTCATTACAGATTTTTTTTCATCTGTTGTTAAAATTTCATCCATAAGAGTTATTCTTGGTCTTGATGTTGCTTTAGACATGGAATGTGAACAATTAGATGTGAAGACAACTTTTCTTCATGGAGAATTGAAGGAATAAATTTATATGGAACAAATGGAAGGAGTCAAGGTAAAATATAAAGAAGATATTGTTTGTAGGTTGCAAAAGAGCCTTTATAGGATGAAACAAACACCTTGCCATTGGTACAATAAATTTGATTAATTTATTCTAGAACATGGCTTCAAAACACTAGAGGATGATCATTGTGTCTACATCAAGAGGTAGGACAAATAAAGGTATATCATACTACTGTTGTATGTGGATGAATGTTAATTTTTGGACATGATGAGAATATGATTAATAAGTTGAATCTTGAGCAATCTATTTGCAATGAAAGATTTAGGTCCAATGCAACAAATATTGGGCATGAGGATTATATGTAATATAAATAATAGAAATTTGTGGCTAACAAGAAAAATATATTGAAATGGTGTTATGAAAGTTAAATATGAAGGATGAAAAACCAGTTGGTGCACCCCTAGCATCACACTACAAACTTAGTGTTGATTTGCGCCCTTATGATGACAAGGAGGAGGAGGAAATGAGAAAAATCCGTTATGCTTCAACCACTAGTAGCTTGATGTATGCCATGGTATGTACTCCACATATTGCACCTTCTATACTAGTCATCAGATGTATGACATTGATCTGAAAATGGGTGGATAACTTGAAATGCTTATATGCAAGCACCTCCCACTCAGTTTAAAAAATAAAGGTCTAGCTTATTCTTGACTGTGCGGAAGTGAATACTTGAAACATGTGTATGTTTTTTTAACTATTTAAGTGCTTTAATAACATTTTTTTTTTTTATATTAAGCATGTGTAATAACCATAAAGTTCAGAAAATAAGCATCAACACATAACAGCAAATTTAATATAGGAGTTCACCCAAATATCATGGGCTACATCTCCTTGAGCCTTTGTCAACTAACTTAGCTCTTAGGGATTATGATGAAAATTATCTTTTACAAGTAAAATACTCAACTCCAATGGTTATTTTGGCTGTACCATTTGGTTTAGAATATCATCATACCCCTAGAATGGTTGTCATCACTCTAAAGAAAGAACTAGGCTTCCTTTGACTTGACCTCATCTGTCGGTGCCCATAAGATTCCATGAGCTTCTTATTTGACATAAACTCCCTATAAGTCATTTTTTGTCCTCTAAACCTCACCTATTTTCTCCAACATACATCATACCTCCAAAATAGATTGATCGTTTTCCCAAAATGAGCACTAGCTCCCCAATCTAGGCCTCCATCCACTGTTGGCCCTGGGCTGCCTAAAACCTCTCTATGGATTATAGAGCTCTAGAAGTATCCCAATGACTTTTAAAATACCTTCAATGGATTCATAATTTCAAAAATAGTCATAATAGATTATTAATTTTCATAAATTGGCCTTCGGCTGCTCTGGTTATGCCTCCAACACTAGGTGGCACCCCCTGGCTCTCGGTTCACTGAAAACTTCTCTGAAGAATATCAGCCTTCAAGAGTCCTAAAAAGCTTTTGAAAGATCCATAAATGGATTCATAATTCTCATTACAGTCAGAAATGACTATTTTTTTGCTGAGAATGGATATTGGCTGCTCTAGATAGGCCTCATTCTCCTGCTGGCACCTGATGGCCCTAGTGGCCCCTGGAACTTCACTGAAGCATATCGGCCTTAAAATTCCTCTATTTTCTCTTAAAACCACACCAATAGTTCCATAATGTCTTAAACATCCAAAATTGACTATTGGAGTGTTGAGAAAGGCCTCTAGCTGCCTTGGCTAGGCCTCAAATTGTTGCTGGTCGATGGTGGCCCTGGTGGCCCCCTAGAACTTCTCTGAAGAAAAAACATGCTTAAAATTTCTTTGATGGCTCTGAAACCCTCACCAATGAGTCTGGAATGTCCAAGAAAATCGAAATTGACTATTCACACTCCAAAATTGGTCGAATCTAGCTCAAGATAGACCCTAAACAACTTTTGCCCAGTGACCCCTACATCAGCTCCAGCAAATCTAGAGCACTGCACTTAACTCGAGAAAAATTTAGCCAAATCCCCAAATTTGGGAGTGCTCCAATTTTTCCTCCAGCACTAACCTTGGCATTAACTTTGGGCACTTAGTTTGTTGGGCACATGCTCCAATCTGTGGAGCTAACCATGACCGTTGGAGGTTTTAAATGTCAGAGAAACTGTGGCTTACAACCCGCCATGTGATAGTCTCCATCCAATTACAATTGCAGTTAGGGCTTAGGCCCCTGGACTTGGGGTTTCGGCCACATGGGAGGTTGTTGGCCCGAGGGGCTGGAACCTCCACTCCCCCAAACACAAAACCAATACACTTTAAATAAAACGTGTGAACTATATGGTTAAAAATCAACTAACATCCCTGACAGTAAGGTTTGTGCGTGC